>OY992896.1:4068390-4397903 GCA_963921405.1 Cepaea hortensis
CATGATTGAGGGTGAGAAGAGCCAGTAGAAGGCAAGGAGATATATATCTAGATGGCTCGGCCACAAGGCATACTCGAGATAGAAACACAAAGCTGATTCTGACTCTGGTGTGAGATGGCGAAACATGACCGCTCGCGCTTACCGACATGGCACATGATTATGATAATACTGAGATATGTTTTGTTTTTCCACGTAGGAGTGGACTCAACAGTTCAGCTGCTCCAGGCGAGTGGCAGACCCGCCTGCCTGTACCCTCAACAACACTTATAATGAGATGCTTGAGGCGTGCAAGTGTTCAGGGAACTACACCCTGGACAGCGCGCTGACCGTCAACTGTACCACTGTGCAAGCTAACGCAACAACTGCCGCGGAGCTCTTCTTTCTGTGAGTTTATGATAGTGTGGGCATCTGTTAGAATATATGGGCATCTGTTATAGAGTGCAGGCATCTGTCAGAATATATAGGCATCTGTCAGAATATATAGCCATCTGTCATAATATGTGGGCATATGTCATAAATGCAGGCATCTGTTAGAATGTGTGTTCATCAGTTATAGTGTGTAGGCATCTGTCAGAAAATATGGGTATCCATCAGACTATGTGGGCACCTGTCATAGTATCTAAGCATCTGTCTAAAACGAGGGAATCTGTCAGAATATGTGGGCATCTGTCACAATATGTGGGTATTTCTAGAACTATGGACATCTGTCGAAATATGTGGGCATCTGTCAGAATATGTGGACATCTATCGGAAATGTTGGCATCTGTCACAATATGTGGGCATCTGTCAGAAATGTGGGCTTCTGTCAGAAATGTGGGCATCAGTCAGAAATTTGGGCATCTGTCAAAATATATAAGCATCTCTCACAATATGTGGGCATCTGCCAGAAATGTGGGCATCTGTCACAATATGTGGGCATGTGTCAGAATAGGTGGGCATCTGTCACAATATGTGGGCATCTGTCACAATGTGTGGACATCTGTCAGAATATGTGGGCATCTGTTAGAATATACGGGCGTCTGTCAGAAATGTGAGCATCTGTCACAATATGTGGGCATCTGTCAGAATATGTGGACATCTGTCAGAATATGTGGGCATATATCAGAATATGTGGGCATCTATCAGAATATTTGGGCATATGTCATAATATGTGGGCATATATCAGAATATGTGGGCATATGTCAGAATATGTGGGCATCTATCAGAATATGTGGGCATATGTCAGAAATGTGAGCATCTGTTAGAATATGTGGGCATCTGTCAGAATATGTGGGTATATATAAGAATATGTGGGCATCTATCAGAATATGTGGGCATCTATCAGAATATGTGGGCATCTGTTAGAATATATGAATATCTGTCAAAAATATGGGCATATGTGAGAATGCGTGGGATAGTGTGAAACGATATTTCACAGAGAAGTGTACAGCCACTTGTATGTGATATTTTTGGTGCCAATGGTTAGTTACATATATCATGCAGTGTGTAATATGTTTGCTTTCTCGCATACACTGACATTTCACACTTACTCAGTCTTTCATACATATACGAGGGGGTTTCAAATGAAAACCTTATAAGTGTGATAGACATTACAATAACCATGCCATTGTCTTGTAACCTGTCAATATTGCTACGGATGTCAAGAGTATTAAACACGTGACATCACGGCGCAGACGAACACGGTGACGTCATTAGGACAGTTTAATTATAGCCACCCCACTTGTGACATGCATGAAAGAGGAGCAGAGCTCTGTTATCCGCATTTAGTTGATCAGTAAAGGGGTGAAACCTGTAGACATTCATCAGTGAATGAAGGTCCAGTATGGCGATGCATGCTTGTCAGTCCAGCAACTGTATGAGTGGAGTAGGAAGTTTCAAAAACCTTTTGGTCTGATGAAGAGGTACAGCAGGAGATGCATGAGTGATTACACATTGCGACCAAGAGAATTTCTTTCTACGGGAATCCAAGCACTTTATCTGAGCTGGAGTTCTTGCATTGAACGCAGTGGTGACTACTTCGAAAAGTGATACATTTGTTGTTTACTTTTTCAGAATATATTCACACACACACACACACACACACACACACACACACACACACACACACACACACACACACACACACATTTAAGGTTTTCGTTTGAAGCCGACTCGAACACACAGACACACACTCTATTCGGCGGAGTTTATAGTAATGATCTATCTCTCATAAACATACACATGAACACACACATATACACATTCACACACACATACACACACACACACACAAACACTCACATATATTTTGTCACTCACTCACACACTCACTCAATACACAATCACTCATTCACCTACTCTCACCCTCTCTCTTTCTCACTCACTCACCCACTCACTCGCTCACCCACTCACTCAATCACACAACATATGGCGTGTTTGAACCACCACCTCCCACACACCAATGCATGATCTACCCAACGCCTTCACCCATTCACCTACTCACTCACTCACTCACTCGTTCACTCACTCACTCGTTCTCTCTCTCTCTCTCTCTCTCTCTCTCTCTCTCTCTCTCTTTCTCTTCACTCGCCTACCCACTCACTCTCTCACCAACTCACTCACCCACTAACTCACTAACCCCTTCACTCACCAACTCACTCACCTACTCACTAACCCATTCACTCACCCACTAATCCGTTCATTCACGCACTCACTCACTCACCCACCCACTCACCAACTCACTCACCAACTCACTCACTAATCCATTCACTACTCACCCACTCACTCACCAACCCATTCACTCACTCACCCACTCACTAACACATTCACTCACCCATTCACCCACCCACTTACTCACCCATTCACTCACTAAGCCATTCACTCACTCTCTTACCCCTTCCACTCACTAACCCATTCACCCACTCACTCCTCACTCACCTACTCACTCACTCACACACTCACTCGCTCTCTCTCTCTGTCTCGTCACTCACCTACCCACTCACTCACTCACACACTCACTCTCTCACCCACCCACTCACCCACTCACTCACACAACATATGATGTGTCTGAACCCTCACTTCGTACACACCCATGCATGATCTACCCAGCACATTCACCTGCCCACACACCACACCCATATATGATCTACCCAACACATTCACCTGCCCACACACCCATATATGATCTACCCAACACATTCCCCTGCCCTCACACCACACCCATATATAATCTACCCAATACATTCACCTACCCACTCACTCACTCACCCACTCACTCTCTCACCCACTCACTCACTCACACAACATATGACGTGTCTGAACCCTCACTTCGCACACACCCATATATGATCTACCCAATACATTCACCTGCCCAGGAAAGAAGTGATCCAGAAATCTGAGGGGATCGAACCTGAATACATGGGCATCCCTCTGTGGAGGCTAACACTCTGCCTTCTGGCCTCCTGGATGGTGGTGGTCTTCTGCTTGTTCAAGGGGATCAAGGGTTCTGGCAAGGTCTGTTGTCTCAACCGTTGAGTGTAGGCCTGTTGAGGTGTTGTTATGTCGGAGCATCTGTTTCGTGTGGGGTTATTGGAGAGCTCACATACTATAACATTATGTATTCTCTTGTTACTGTAATGTTGGAAAACCATAACATTGTGTATAATTTTGGGTTATTGTAATGTTGACAAAACCATAACATTGTGTATAATGTTGTTATTGTAATGTTGGCAAAGCATAACATTGTGTATTCTGTGTGGTTATTGTAATGTCAACATACCATAACAATGCGTATTCTGTTGTAATTGCAATGTTATCATACTATAACATTGTTTCATGTTGTTAGTTTTTACTGTATATGATATGTGTTTGCTGTTGGACGATTGTCGTACTGTGTGTGATAGTATTGTTTGTTATTGTAATTTTATTCTAATATAGCATGGTTTCATGTTGTTATTGTAGTAATGTATACCATAGTATTCTGTATCCTGTTATGTTATTGAAATGTTGTCATACCATAATATTCTGTATCCTGTTATGTTATTGAAATGTTGTCATACCATAATATTCTGTCTGTTGTGTTATCGTAATGTTGTCATACCATAATATTCTGTTTCATGTTGTGCTATTGTAATGTTATCATACCATAATATTCTGTCTGTATTGTTATCGTAATGTTGTCATACCATAATATTCTGTATCCTGTTGTGTTATCGTAATGTTGTCATACCATAATATTCTGTATCCGGTTGGGTTATTGTGATCAAACATTTGTAAAGGACAAGATTGTACTATACAGTCAACAGAAACAATGAATTAAGAACATTTTTAAAAATGTTGTTGCAAAAACAAACAAAGCCCCAGGGCTTAGACTTAAGCCTACAAAATGTAAATACTCCACCTCCTTGTTGCAAAACCTGTGATGGGGTGTAGAGTAAAGGGAAAAATTGTAAGGGAAATTCAAAGGTGCATGTGGGAAAAACATCCAGTGATGACAGAAAGAAGCATGTCAGTATACATGGTGATTAAACACATCAAACGTTGTTATGTCATTTTCTCCATTTCAGTCAATAATACTTTATGCACATTTGTTTGTCTATCTCTAAGGTTGTGTATTTTACTGCTACATTTCCGTATGTCATCCTTCTCATACTACTCATCCGTGGGTCACTACTAGATGGAGCCATCGATGGGGTGAAGTTTTTCATCGTACCTGAATGGGAGCGGCTGAAGGATATATCGGTAAGATTTGCATTTTTGTAATAATAAAAGAGTATAATATCCACATTTTCTTTTCAGCCAATCGTAGTTAGTTACTTCGGTACTCCAAGGAATTCTCAACATTCTTCTCAGGAACCATATCTCCGTTGCTTCCAATTTCTTTATAACTTGTTCATTTACATTCCAAGATTCACAGCCATATAGCAAAACAGGTTCTATATAGCATTTCAGCACTCTCTTTCTTACATTCAGTTATAGTGATTTATTGCATAAGATACTCTTCATTTTTTGAAATGCAGCTTTAGCATGCCCTATTCTGCCCTGATCAGATCTTGTAGAATGTCAGTATATGTCTTCTTCGTGGTCCACGCTATTCTAATAACTTATTAATAGTTAGTTCTAAGCATTATTAACGGCATTAGTAAATCAACAGCAATTAGCAAAACAGCAGTCAACAGTGAATGAGAAGAAGAAGGCAATCCAGTATTTTACCAGTTATTTGGTTGAGTTGAGTCAAGAACCAACATCACAGCACTAGGGACATTCCCATACGTGCTTCGTCCTCATCTTCAACAGCCAGCGAAGAGTCTTAATTATAATGGTACCAGTGGCAGTGTCATTATGTGTCCGTCTGGCCTTTCCGCAGAATCCTGAGTGTCAACCGGATCCTCTGGTCACTTCCTGTAGCACCATTCTCTCCATGCAGTGATGATCTGTTTGTTCTTCCGCATTATACATTCGATCCTAAAGGGCCCCAACCGCGGCAGCCTTATCGTGCACCAATACCTCATCGATCAGTACAGACCCAGCCAATCTGTCCGCCCGCTCGCTTCCCACCACGCCAGCATGTCCTGGGGAGGGGGGGGGGGGATCAAACATATGCTCTCAATTTTCAATTGTTGAATTAAAGCTTGCCACTCTGCTCTAGTGGGCCACTTGTTTTACCAGTTATGTTAACATTTACCAGTTATGTTAACATTTGCCAGTTATGTTAACATTAGCCAGTGAATATTTGTTAAATAGTTGAATGTTTAGGCTGGAAACGCGTGTCCATATTGATGACATCACAGCCAGCTACCAATCAACAGTGACTCTCCTACAGATGAAGTCAAATGTGTACCCACATTTACAACATCACAAACAACAACCACATCAAGCAATAATCACACAGACTGACGTCAAACTTGTACCCACATTTACGACAGGATAACTAACAACCAAACCAAGCCATAATCACACAGGATGAAGTCAAACTTGTACCCACATTTACAACATCACAACTAACAACCAAATCAAGCCTTAAACATACAGACTGAAGTCAAACTTGTACCCATATTCACGACATCATAACCAACAACCAAATCAAGCCATAATCACACAGGATGAAGTCAAACTTGTACCCACATTTACATCACAACTAACAACCAAATCAAGCCTTAAACATACAGACTGAAGTCAAACTTGTACCCATATTCACGACATCACAACCAACAACCAAATCAAGCCATAATCACACAGGATGAAGGTAAACTTGAAGCTGATATAACCTTTCTGTGCAGGTGTGGGTAGATGCAGCTGGGCAGATGTTCTTCTCCCTCAGTGTGTCATTCGGCGGCATCATCATGTTTGGCAGTTACAACAAGTTCCGGAACCAAGTCTACTAGTAATCTTCTTTGTTGTTTCTTCATAGCATTGTTCTGAGTTTGTTGGTGATTATATTTACATACTTTATTTTCGCATATCCTTTACAGGACATTGCAGTCAATAGCAGCATTTGTCAGCTGCTGTTGATGTCTTGCCGGTCTCCCTGGCCGAAGGGATTAGCAGCTTTCTCCGTAACCCCGAATACTCTTGTGGTTGACGTGAGCGCACGAGAATTGGAAGCGGTTCGAGTCGCGCCAGTGACTTATGAGAGTATGGAGCCGATCGCTCAGAAAGCAATAGCAAACTACTGAGCGTAGTATTGCCAAGATACCAACAATCAGCTGAAGGGTGCTGATGTTGACAGCGATGTCCTGTAAAGGATATGCAAAAACAAACATTATGTTGATGTCTTGGCAAGTTTTATGTTCAGTAGTTTGCCATTGTTTTCTGAACGATCGGCTCACATACCTCTGTAAGTAACCAGCGCGACGCGATCTGCTGCCAAAAATCGCGCAGCTGTGTTTTGTACGTGGGTATACGGGATTACGAACAACGTCCTTAACACCTTCACCAGGGAGACCGACTTACATACATTACTGAACTTTTTTCTAACTGTGACTGCAACGTCACTGCACCTATTGTAAGTGAAAGTAACCCCACAACCCCATGAGACTTGAGTTGAGTTGTGTCAAGAACTGACATACAATCTCGGCACATTCTCTATCCACATATTCAACAGCCAGCGAAAAGTTCCATAACTAATGGTATCAGTTACACTCTTATTGTATGTCCGCCTAGCCTTTCCTTGAAGTACTGACTGTTAGCCTCATCCTCTAGTCATTCACTGCTGCACCATTCTCTCCAGGCGATGATTTTTTTTTATCTCTCACACTATTCACTTGAATAATGTCAGTTTAATTCTTAAATAATGCTAGAGTTTGCCCATATTTGATTCCAAGAATCATTTCTCTTTTTTGAGTTTTCATGGCAGACGCAATCAATGTCAGATAATTCATTTACCATGGTCATATAAAGGAACCTAATTTCTATAACACTGTGGTTGATATATTGTTTACTTTTGTTTGTTTGTTTTCATTATGTCACTTTATAATTGATGTATTACGGGAGAGTCCTTCTAGGCTGAGAAATAAAAGGCATTTGCCCAGGTATTTGCAAAATAACTTACAAGTTGAGATGTTTGTGAAAACCCAAAATCTTACCCAGGATTCAACACATAATTTGTAAGGCGGACATTCTGAACTTTAAAATGTGGACTTAAATGCTGCACACCTTTGTGGGACGTTGCGATCCCCCAACTCCAGGTTGATTTACAACTCAGCCTTTCGACTAAGATCACCAGAAGCTCCGAGGACATGTGAGCCACGGTCATGTCGTGTCGGCTAACACAGAAAGCACCCTGGCGATGAAGGTAACGCTGGTGGCCAGTAGCACTACATTGACAAATAACATCCTAGTTACTTTGGCAAAGTGGGTATGAGATTCTACCACAAGACCAAGAAAAAATCTCACAACCCATTCACCAATGTGGACAATCTGCGGTCACTGTTGAGTGAGCAGTCTAGGGCCAGGTACCTGGACCAGGAGACCGAGAAGGCACCAGACATCGATGTTGTCCAGGCTGGTTATTACAAGGTTTTGGGAAAAGGTCATCTACCTAAGAGGCCAGTGATTGTCAAGGCCATGTTCTTCAGCAAAGTCGCAGAAAGGGGAATTAATAAAGTTGGTAGTGCCTACGTGCTGACTGACCTCAATAAATAATTACTAACTTCAAAACAACAACAAAAAAAATCAGCAAACAATTTTGACTGAGATCAAAATGTAGATTTATCTGCACTAGATCTGGCCAGGACCACCAGCAGAGGTGGCCATCACAATGACACACGTGGGCGTAGAACCTCATGGGGCGACTCTTGCTATTGGGGAACCATGCGCCCTTATAATAATTTTAAAACATTTAGTAGTCTGTGATTGCTTTCTGAACGAGGAGTCAAAGTTTACGTCCTAGCGAATGGCCAATCTGCAGATTCTCTAATGTTGAAGTTTAGTCAGGAGCTGGGCATATTCAGCCTACACTAATTTATACAATTAAATACAATATCCATCGTAGCGGAAGTAGTGTAGTGACTAAATGCTAACCTGCCAGCTCTATTGTCATGGGTTCAATGACAATATCAAATGTTGGATTTCGCAAATTGACCTGTTCTCTCATGCTAATTCAGCCTGGGAAAGCAAAGGTGGCCTATGTGATATCGATGTACGTTAGCCCTGGCGCGCCGATTGCTCCTGGAAAATGTTGATCTACATCAGCCCTGGCGCGCCAATTGCTCCTGGTAAATATTGATCTCCATCAGCCCTGGCGGGCCGATAGCTTCTGGAAAATATTGATCTGCATCAGCCCTGGCGCGCCGATTGCTCCTGGAAAATATTGATCTCCATCAGCCCTGGCGCGCCGATTGCTCCTGGTAAATATTGATCTCCATCAGCCCTGGCGCGCCGATTGCTTCTGGGAAATATTGATCTGCATCAGCCCTGGCGCGCCGATTGCTCCTGGAAAATATTGATCTGCATCAGCCCTGGCGCTTCAATTGCTCCTGGGAAATATTTATCTACATCAGCCCTGGCGCGCCGATTTTGTCCTGACAAATATGAGTGTAGTACCATACGCCTAAATGTACACTGTTAGTGATTCACAAAAACGGTAATTGAGAGAGACGCTCTGTTGCTATAGTAACTTATTATGTACAGTTTAAACATCAACAGAAGAAATGAGATGAATTGTTATCCCTAATCATCTGAAGACATAAATTGTTATCCCTAATCACACTAAGACATACATTATTATCCCTAATCACATGAAGACATAAATTATTATCCCTAATCATCTGAAGACATGAATTGTTATCCCTAACCATCATGTGGCTATCTCCTCCAGCGACTCGCTTCTAGTCAGCAGCATGGACCTTGTGACAAGTCTCATCGCAGGATTCGTTGTGTTCACCACCTTCGGGGGCATGGCCAAGATTATCAACAAGAAAGTCAGCGAGGTGGCTAAACCAGGTGACAATGTTAATATGTTAGTTAGATAGCTAGCTAGCTAGTTAGTTAGTTAGTAGTTAGATAGCTAGCTAGCTAGTTAGTTAGTAGTTAGATAGCTAGCTAGTTAGTTAGTAGTTAGATAACTAGCTAGCTAGTTAGTTAGTAGTTAGATAGCTAGCTAGCTAGTTAGTTAGTTAGTAGTTAGATAGCTAGCTAGTTAGTTAGTTAGTTAGTTAGTAGTTAGATAGCTAGCTAGCTAGCTAGCTAGTAGTTAGATAGCTAGCTAGCTTGTTAGTTAGTTAGTTAGTAGTTAGATAGCTAGCTAGCTAGTTAGTTAGTTAGTTAGTTAGTTAGTTGTTTGGTTAGCTGGCTGGCTGGCTGGCTGGCTGGCTGGCTGGCTAGTTGGTTGGTTAGTTGACTGGCTGGCTGGCTGGTTAGTTAGCTAATTAGCTGTTTAGTTAATTGGTTAATTGGTTAGTTGGTTGTCTGGCTGGTTGGTTGGTTAGCTAGTTAGTTAATTGGTTGGTTGGTTGGTTTGTTGGTTGGTTGGTTGGTTAGTTGGTTGGTTGGTTGTTTAAGTAGCCAGATAATACATGGGTGGTCTCATCTCTTCCCCCCCCCCCCTATTGCACTACATGAATAAACAGAGGATCTCATGTCCTCCCTACTACACTATGCTCCGTGGCGAAGAATTACGGATGTAGTTCTAATCCCGCAAACCGCGTTCGAAACACAGCTGTGGGCGATTTTGGCAGCAATCTACCTTACGTTGGTTTTTTATGAAATGGTATGGATGCCGGTCGTTCAGAAAACAATGACAAACAACTGAATGTAAACATGCCCAGGAATCACGAACAGTCAAAAAATGTTTGGCTTGACTGCTACGTCCTGTAAAGGATATGCAACTAACTAACAAACACTAAACGAAGTAAACAGAGGACCTCATTTTCTCTTGGTCTACATCTTCCAGTGTCTTATCAGATCTAGACGTCTTCTAGTATCTTATCAGATCTAGACGTCTTCTAGTGTCTTATCAGATCTAGACGTCTTCTAGTGTCTTATCAGATCTAGACGTCTTCTAGTATCTTATCAGATCTAGACGTCTTCCAGTATCTTATCAGATCTAGACGTCTTCTAGTGTCTTATCAGATCTAGACGTCTTCTAGTATCTTATCAGATCTAGACGTCTTCTAGTGTCTTATCAGATCTAGACGTCTTCTAGTATCTTATCAGATCTAGACGTCTTCCAGTACCTTATCAGATCTAGACGTCTTCCAGTACCTTATCAGATCTAGACGTCTTCCAGTACCTTATCAGATCTAGACGTCTTCCAGTGTCTGATCAGATCTAGACGTCTTCCAGTACCTTATCAGATCTAGACGTCTTCCAATGTCTGATCAGATCTAGACGTCTTCCAGTGTCTGATCAGATCTAGACGTCTTCCAGTGTCTGATCAGATCTAGACGTCTTCCAGTACCTTATCAGATCTAGACATCTTCCAGTACCTTATCAGATCTAGACGTCTTCCAGTGTCTGATCAGATCTAGACGTCTTCCAGTGTCTGATCAGATCTAGACGTCTTCCAGTACCTTATCAGATCTAGACATCTTCCAGTACCTTATCAGATCTAGACGTCTTCCAATGTCTGATCAGATCTAGACGTCTTCCAGTGTCTGATCAGATCTAGACGTCTTCCAGTGTCTGATCAGATCTAGACGTCTTCCAGTACCTTATCAGATCTAGACATCTTCCAGTACCTTATCAGATCTAGACGTCTTCCAGTGTCTGATCAGATCTAGACGTCTTCCAGTACCTTATCAGATCTAGACGTCTTCCAATGTCTGATCAGATCTAGACGTCTTCCAGTACCTTATCAGATCTAGACGTCTTCCAATGTCTGATCAGATCTAGACGTCTTCCAATGTCTGATCAGATCTAGACGTCTTCCAATGTCTGATCAGATCTAGACATCTTCCAGTGTCTGATCAGATCTAGACGTCTTCCAGTGTCTGATCAGATCTAGACGTCTTCCAGTACCTTATCAGATCTAGACGTCTTCCAGTACCTTATCAGATCTAGACGTCTTCCAGTACCTTATCAGATCTAGACATCTTCCAGTGTCTGATCAGATCTAGACGTCTTCCAGTGTCTGATCAGATCTAGACGTCTTCCAGTACCTTATCAGATCTAGACGTCTTCCAGTACCTTATCAGATCTAGACGTCTTCCAATGTCTGATCAGATCTAGACGTCTTCCAATGTCTGATCAGATCTAGACATCTTCCAGTGTCTGATCAGATCTAGACGTCTTCCAGTGTCTGATCAGATCTAGACGTCTTCCAGTACCTTATCAGATCTAGACGTCTTCCAGTACCTTATCAGATCTAGACGTCTTCCAGTACCTTATCAGATCTAGACGTCTTCCAGTACCTTATCAGATCTAGACGTCTTCCAGTGTCTGATCAGATCTAGACGTCTTCCAGTACCTTATCAGATCTAGACGTCTTCCAGTGTCTGATCAGATCTAGACGTCTTCCAGTGTCTGATCAGATCTAGACGTCTTCCAGTACCTTATCAGATCTAGACGTCTTCCAGTACCTTATCAGATCTAGACGTCTTCCAGTACCTTATCAGATCTAGACGTCTTCCAGTACCTTATCAGATCTAGACGTCTTCCAATGTCTGATCAGATCTAGACGTCTTCCAGTACCTTATCAGATCTAGACGTCTTCCAGTACCTTATCAGATCTAGACGTCTTCCAGTACCTTATCAGATCTAGACGTCTTCCAGTACCTTATCAGATCTAGACGTCTTCCAGTACCTTATCAGATCTAGACGTCTTCCAGTACCTTATCAGATCTAGACGTCTTCCAGTGTCTGATCAGATCTAGACGTCTTCCAGTGTCTGATCAGATCTAGACGTCTTCCAGTACCTTATCAGATCTAGACGTCTTCCAGTACCTTATCAGATCTAGACGTCTTCCAGTACCTTATCAGATCTAGACGTCTTCCAGTACCTTATCAGATCTAGACGTCTTCCAGTGTCTGATCAGATCTAGACGTCTTCCAGTACCTTATCAGATCTAGACGTCTTCCAGTACCTTATCAGATCTAGACGTCTTCCAGTACCTTATCAGATCTAGACGTCTTCCAGTACCTTATCAGATCTAGACGTCTTCCAGTGTCTGATCAGATCTAGACGTCTTCCAGTACCTTATCAGATCTAGACGTCTTCCAATGTCTGATCAGATCTAGACGTCTTCCAGTACCTTATCAGATCTAGACGTCTTCCAGTACCTTATCAGATCTAGACGTCTTCCAATGTCTGATCAGATCTAGACGTCTTCCAGTACCTTATCAGATCTAGACGTCTTCCAATGTCTGATCAGATCTAGACGTCTTCCAGTACCTTATCAGATCTAGACGTCTTCCAGTGTCTGATCAGATCTAGACGTCTTCCAGTGTCTGATCAGATCTAGACGTCTTCCAGTGTCTGATCAGATCTAGACGTCTTCCAGTGTCTGATCAGATCTAGACGTCTTCCAGTGTCTGATCAGATCTAGACGTCTTCCAGTGTCTGATCAGATCTAGACGTCTTCCAGTGTCTGATCAGATCTAGACGTCTTCCAGTACCTGATCAGATCTAGACGTCTTCCAGTGTCTGATCAGATCTAGACGTCTTCCAGTGTCTGATCAGATCTAGACGTCTTCCAGTACCTTATCAGATCTAGACGTCTTCCAGTGTCTGATCAGATCTAGACGTCTTCCAGTACCTTATCAGATCTAGACGTCTTCCAATGTCTGATCAGATCTAGACGTCTTCCAGTGTCTGATCAGATCTAGACGTCTTCCAATGTCTGATCAGATCTAGACGTCTTCCAGTGTCTGATCAGATCTAGACGTCTTCCAGTGTCTGATCAGATCTAGACGTCTTCCAATGTCTGATCAGATCTAGACGTCTTCCAGTGTCTGATCAGATCTAGACGTCTTCCAATGTCTGATCAGATCTAGACGTCTTCCAGTGTCTGATCAGATCTAGACGTCTTCCAGTACCTTATCAGATCTAGACGTCTTCCAGTGTCTGATCAGATCTAGACGTCTTCCAGTACCTTATCAGATCTAGACGTCTTCCAATGTCTGATCAGATCTAGACGTCTTCCAGTGTCTGATCAGATCTAGACGTCTTCCAATGTCTGATCAGATCTAGACGTCTTCCAGTGTCTGATCAGATCTAGACGTCTTCCAGTGTCTGATCAGATCTAGACGTCTTCCAGTACCTTATCAGATCTAGACGTCTTCCAGTGTCTGATCAGATCTAGACGTCTTCCAATGTCTGATCAGATCTAGACGTCTTCCAGTACCTTATCAGATCTAGACGTCTTCCAGTGTCTGATCAGATCTAGACGTCTTCCAATGTCTGATCAGATCTAGACGTCTTCCAGTGTCTGATCAGATCTAGACGTCTTCCAGTACCTTATCAGATCTAGACGTCTTCCAATGTCTGATCAGATCTAGACGTCTTCCAGTACCTTATCAGATCTAGACGTCTTCCAATGTCTGATCAGATCTAGACGTCTTCCAGTGTCTGATCAGATCTAGACGTCTTCCAGTGTCTGATCAGATCTAGACGTCTTCCAATGTCTGATCAGATCTAGACGTCTTCCAATGTCTGATCAGATCTAGACGTCTTCCAGTACCTTATCAGATCTAGACGTCTTCCAATGTCTGATCAGATCTAGACGTCTTCCAGTGTCTGATCAGATCTAGACGTCTTCCAGTGTCTGATCAGATCTAGACGTCTTCCAATGTCTGATCAGATCTAGACGTCTTCCAATGTCTGATCAGATCTAGACGTCTTCCAGTGTCTGATCAGATCTAGACGTCTTCCAGTACCTTATCAGATCTAGACGTCTTCCAGTGTCTGATCAGATCTAGACGTCTTCCAGTACCTTATCAGATCTAGACGTCTTCCAGTGTCTGATCAGATCTAGACGTCTTCCAGTGTCTGATCAGATCTAGACGTCTTCCAGTGTCTGATCAGATCTAGACGTCTTCCAGTGTCTGATCAGATCTAGACGTCTTCCAATGTCTGATCAGATCTAGACGTCTTCCAATGTCTGATCAGATCTAGACGTCTTCCAATGTCTGATCAGATCTAGACGTCTTCCAGTGTCTGATCAGATCTAGACGTCTTCCAGTACCTTATCAGATCTAGACGTCTTCCAGTGTCTGATCAGATCTAGACGTCTTCCAGTGTCTGATCAGATCTAGACGTCTTCCAATGTCTGATCAGATCTAGACGTCTTCCAGTGTCTGATCAGATCTAGACGTCTTCCAATGTCTTATCAGGGCAGACACTGACAATCTAGACACTCTCCGTTCTTCTCTGTCATCTGATATTCTCAATGTCGTTTGTTTTTGCCTTCACCCGTTTTGAACTCAAGCATAGTACATACAAATGCTAATACTTCTAGTGCACTGGACTCATACTTGATGTGGATTAGCTGTCCCTATTACCAGTGTCCCTCGCCATCAGGAGAATCCACTCCGACTTCTAGTTACTTGAAATGTATGTCCCATAGTCAAGGACGACAAGTCAACATTTCAGTCCAACTGACCGGTGTTGGAGTTGAACCCGCTACCACGGCATCAGCACACCGGAAGTTTAAGAGCTAGCACTCTTATCTTTTCAGCCACGCTGATCTCCTGATATGTTCATGAAATGTATCTTTTTTATATGTTTATTATTCGTTGCCTGTTGTATAAAATGTCCACATATATTTCTCTGTCTTCCCCTGCCTCTCTCTCTCTCTCTCTCCCTCTCTCTCTCTCCCACTCTCTCTCTCTCTCCCACTCTCTCTCTCTCTCTCTCTCTCTCCCTCCCTCTCTCTCTCTCTCTCTCTCTCTCTCTCTCTCTCTCTCTCTCTCTCTCTCTCTCTCTCTCTCTCTCTCTCTCATTTGTCTATTTGTACTGTCCTCATAAGAATAAAAGAATTCATGATTAGAACAGATGTAAGATCGTGCATCAAATATACTGAACAAACACCAGAATGTCTTAGGTAGAAGTAAATTCATGTAGCCTATCACAATATGCTCCTACCCTAATGTAAAGTTAAACATTAAACTATGTTCAAATTGTAATTCTTATTTTATTCACACTTTATTTCTTTTTCACAATATTCAAATTCTTTTGTTAATATGTTAATGGTTTCTTCATATTCTAATTCTTTAGTTCATGTTTTACGTTTTCTTTTATTCATATTTAATTACGTTGTTCATATTTCAATCCCCAGGTTATGGTTTGGCTTTTGTGGTCTACCCCGAGGCTCTGTCCAATCTTCCGGTACCACAGCTGTGGTCGGTGCTCTTCTTCTTCATGTTGTTTACACTTGGCCTGGATTCTGAGGTAAGCTTCCTGTGATTGCACCAGAATAGCATGCAATATAACCAATGAGATGGCTTGACAGAAAGATAGCATACAATATAACCAATTGAGAAGCTTGGCAGAAAGATAGCTTATAATATAACCAATGAGGCGGCTTGACAGAAAGACTGCACACAACATAACCAATGAGATGGCTTACCAGAAATATAGTATACAATACAACCAATGAGCTGGCTTGATAGAAAACAGCATACAATGTAACCAGTTAATGGCTTGACAGAAAGATTGTTTACACATATAATCAATTAGATGGCTTGAAATCTTGATATAAAACAGCAACTGCAAAGTCTGCATAGTATACCTGACTAATATAATAGATTGACTGCTTGATTGATTGATTGACTGACTGGCACTTTGCCGTCATGACAGACGATTGTTTGTTACACTGTGCTTAAAAATCAAGCATTATACCTCTCCATAGCACAGCGCCTGAACTGTTGCCCATTTAGCATGATCCCTCTCTTGGCCTGCCTAGTTTACTCCAGAGAAAAGATAACGCCAATACATCTGGAATAAGCTGCAGAAGCTGCTGGTTTGGAAAGCAAAGCTCTAGCTGTTCGCCTGTCAGAGCTTTGATCTTAGACCATATTTGCAGACCAAGGCTTAGGGCCTGATCTGCCCTGCCATGACATTTAATCTTTAGGTTGCATTTCCTTGCACCAGGATAAGGCTTGTAACCCCATCCTCCCCAAATTACATTCCTCTGCCCAACATTTGGCGCTAACAGACACAAGCAAGTATTACCGTCTACTTTCATACAGTAGCTCAGTCATGGTGACTAAGACCTGACTTTGTTGATTGATTGACTGACTGACTGATTGACTGGATGACTGACTGAATTCAGGAACCACTTCAAGAGAGACCTCAAATCTTCCCTCTCTTTTCAAAAGTGATCAAAAACACGAAACTCAAAGCACATGCCTTTGCTATTTATAGTTTGGTCTGACACGAAACTCATATCACAGGTCTTTGCTATGTATAGTTTGGTCTGACACGACACTCATATCACATGTCTTTGCTATTTATAGTTTGGTCTGACACGACACTCATACAACATGTCTTTGCTATTTATAGTTTGGTCTGACACGACACTCATACAACATGTCTTTGCTATTTATAGTTTGGTCTGACACCACACTCATACAACATGTCTTTGCTATTTATAGTTTGGTCTGACACCACACTCATACAACATGTCTTTGCTATTTATAGTTTGGTCTGACAGGACACTCATACAACATGTCTTTGCTATTTATAGTTTGGTCTGACAGGACACTCATACAACATGTCTTTGCTATTTATAGTTTGGTCTGACAGGACACTCATACAACATGTCTTTGTTATTTATAGTTTGGTCTGACAGGACACTCATACAACATGTCTTTGCTATTTATAGTTTGGTCTGACAGGACACTCATACAACATGTCTTTGCTATTTATAGTTTGGTCTGACACCACACTCATACAACATGTCTTTGCTATTTATAGTTTGGTCTGACAGGACACTCATACAACATGTCTTTGCTATTTATAGTTTGGTCTGACAGGACACTCATACAACATGTCTTTGCTATTTATAGTTTGGTCTGACAGGACACTCATACAACATGTCTTTGCTATTTATAGTTTGGTCTGACACGACACTCATACAACATGTCTTTGCTATTTATAGTTTGGTCTGACACGACACTCATACAACATGTCTTTGCTATTTATAGTTTGGTCTGACAGGACACTCATACAACATGTCTTTGCTATTTATAGTTTGGTCTGACAGGACACTCATACAACATGTCTTTGCTATTTATAGTTTGGTCTGACAGGACACTCATACAACATGTCTTTGCTATTTATAGTTTGGTCTGACAGGACACTCATACAACATGTCTTTGCTATTTATAGTTTGGTCTGACACCACACTCATACAACATGTCTTTGCTATTTATAGTTTGGTCTGACACGACACTCATACAACATGTCTTTGCTATTTATAGTTTGGTCTGACAGGACACTCATACAACATGTCTTTGCTATTTATAGTTTGGTCTGACAGGACACTCATACAACATGTCTTTGCTATTTATAGTTTGGTCTGACACGACACTCATACAACATGTCTTTGCTATTTATAGTTTGGTCTGACACGACACTCATACAACATGTCTTTGCTATTTATAGTTTGGTCTGACACGACACTCATACAACATGTCTTTGCTATTTATAGTTTGGTCTGACACCACACTCATACAACATGTCTTTGCTATTTATAGTTTGGTCTGACACGACACTCATATCACATGTCTTTGCTATTTATAGTTTGGTCTGACAGGACACTCATACAACATGTCTTTGCTATTTATAGTTTGGTCTGACACGACACTCATATCACATGTCTTTGCTATTTATAGTTTGGTCTGACAGGACACTCATACAACATGTCTTTGCTATTTATAGTTTGGTCTGACAGGACACTCATACAACATGTCTTTGCTATTTATAGTTTGGTCTGACAGGACACTCATACAACATGTCTTTGCTATTTATAGTTTGGTCTGACAGGACACTCATACAACATGTCTTTGCTATTTATAGTTTGGTCTGACACGACACTCATATCACATGTCTTTGCTATTTATAGTTTGGTCTGACAGGACACTCATACAACATGTCTTTGCTATTTATAGTTTGGTCTGACACGACACTCATATCACATGTCTTTGCTATTTATAGTTTGGTCTGACAGGACACTCATACAACATGTCTTTGCTATTTATAGTTTGGTCTGACACGACACTCATATCACATGTCTTTGCTATTTATAGTTTGGTCTGACACCACACTCATATCACATGTCTTTGCTATTTATAGTTTGGTCTGACACCACACTCATATCACATGTCTTTGCTATTTATAGTTTGGTCTGACACCACACTCATATCACATGTCTTTGCTATTTATAGTTTGGTCTGACACCACACTCATATCACATGTCTTTGCTATTTATAGTTTGGTCTGACACCACACTCATATCACATGTCTTTGCTATTTATAGTTTGGTCTGACACCACACTCATATCACATGTCTTTGCTATTTATAGTTTGGTCTGACAGGACACTCATACAACATGTCTTTGCTATTTATAGTTTGGTCTGACACGACACTCATACAACATGTCTTTGCTATTTATAGTTTGGTCTGACACGACACTCATATCACATGTCTTTGCTATTTATAGTTTGGTCTGACAGGACACTCATACAACATGTCTTTGCTATTTATAGTTTGGTCTGACACGACACTCATATCACATGTCTTTGCTATTTATAGTTTGGTCTGACAGGACACTCATACAACATGTCTTTGCTATTTATAGTTTGGTCTGACACGACACTCATATCACATGTCTTTGCTATTTATAGTTTGGTCTGACACCACACTCATATCACATGTCTTTGCTATTTATAGTTTGGTCTGACACCACACTCATATCACATGTCTTTGCTATTTATAGTTTGGTCTGACACCACACTCATATCACATGTCTTTGCTATTTATAGTTTGGTCTGACACCACACTCATATCACATGTCTTTGCTATTTATAGTTTGGTCTGACACCACACTCATATCACATGTCTTTGCTATTTATAGTTTGGTCTGACACCACACTCATATCACATGTCTTTGCTATTTATAGTTTGGTCTGACAGGACACTCATACAACATGTCTTTGCTATTTATAGTTTGGTCTGACACGACACTCATATCACATGTCTTTGCTATTTATAGTTTGGTCTGATGGAGACAGTGCTGACCTGCCTGCAGGATGAGTACCCAAAGTCAAGGAAGTACAAGGGTACCGTCTGTGTGGCTTTGGGAGTTGCTTGTTTCTTCTTGGCGCTGCCATGCGTGTGCCCGGTATGTATGTGTTGCTTGTTTGTTCATGTTGCAACTACTCTTGTCTATGTTTTCCTTGTTAAGATGTCTTATTGTTGTCAGTGTCAAAGTTCATTCTGTTAAATGTCTAATTCTATCAAGTGCAGGTGATTAAACCTTCAGTTGTGGTACTTGGTGTACCCAACAGACCTGATCTAGACCGCAAAGGTCTGCTTATTTGCTAGGAATATACCCATTGTTAATATTTGATGTTAGACTGCAGTTGTCTTTAGTGGTTGGTTTTATGCTTCAATATTTGCATGAACATTAGCTGAACATAAGTTGTAGAATGTGATAAATAAAGAGCTTTTTGTGTTGTTCCTGACTTGTTACTTTAATCTGTGTTTAGTTTGTACACTCACTGTTGCGTAAACAGGCTGCCAGTTTAATCCACTGATCGGGCGGGAACATACATAATAGTTCCAGCCTCTGTCTCTATAATCCAGGACATTTGTCGTTTTACTTTCCATGTTCATGTAAGTTGGGGGAGGTGAGATATTTTCTCTCTTTATTTTTCTCTTTGGCCTGAAGTCAACCAGCGGTGCGCTCTCTACCTCACATCACCGTATTGTTATTCTTGTTCACCCCTGGGCTTCAATCATGGCCCTGCCTTGCGTGTGTCCCGTATGTATGTTTTATATTGTAATATAGTCTTGTACGTATGTCCCTAGGACAGCAACACCACAACATAAAGTAGATTATATGATTATAATGTGTTATATGCATTTGTACGTCCACTATGTTTGTTGCGGTATACAGGTAATGAGTTCCCTCAAACAGTATTTACAAAAGCACCGGTCACATCATCTCAATTTGAAAATGTTTCGTAGTGCAGGTTTTATATGTAACATCATCATCATCATCATCATCATCATCATCATCATCATCATCATCATCATCATCAACATCATCATTACCCTAACTTTGAAAGTCAGTTGTAATGTGTCTTGCTTTTTCTTGGTGAATTCATACATGCTTTTTCTGTTTTTCTCTTGATACTGTGATGTCGATTTAAATGTAACATTGTCTTCCAATCCATCTCTAGATGTTGTCCCCACCCCCAACATGTAACATTGTATTTCATCCCATCTCTTGATGTTGTCCGCCCATCTGTAACATTGTTTCCCTCATGCACACGTCCCCTTCACTTTTCCCTTGAGAGCACCCTGTACCAATGAGTTGTCTCCTATTATGGTAGGAGAGCCAGAGTTATCTGACCATAATCTCATTCAGTAATATTGCCCTTAGTTCCATATTTTGTGATACGTCTGTGTGTTCTTCCTGCCAGGACATTTCTCCTATTCATTGATAAAACCACACTGGGATCGGGTGCATAGTGCAGAAGAACTTCGCTGGCTATTGCAGATGAGGACAGAGCACACATGGGAATTTCCCAAATGCTTTTATGTCCTTTTTTGACTCAGCTCACTCAAACTTTGATCGCTTCAAATTTCCCCTTACATTGTTTATTCAGTGTCCACATTTCTGCACCATCCACCAATGCAGAGAAGGTTGACATTATAGCGTAGAGGCTAACATGCTTGCCTGCCGACCTGGTGATCATGTCATCAGACTGCTTTTAATTCCTCTTTTTCTTCTAAATGTCTGGAGGGTAATGAGCATGGGGGACTACAGGCAATAAGATTCCCAAAGCCGTGGAAGAACCATGACCACTCCAGTCCAGATCCCAGCCATTCTATATGTGATGCACTGAATCATAACCTCATTACTCCTGGTATAATTTATTTTTAGGGCCGAGGGTTTCCCAGGGGCAAGAACCGCCCCATGAGATTCCAAATCCCTGTATATGTTACCCAGGGGCAAGAACCGCCCCATGAGATTCCAAATCTCTGTATGTGTTCCCCAGGGGCAAGAACCATCCCATGAGATTCCAAGTCTCTGTATATGTTCCCCAGTGGCAAGAACCACGCTATGAGGTTCCAAGTCACTGTATGTGTTCCCCAGGAATAAGAGCCGCCCCATGAGGTGCCAAGTCCCTGTATATGTTCCCCAGGAGCAAAAGCCGCCCCATGAGGTTCCAAGTCCCTGTATGTGTTCCCCAGGGACAAGAACCGCCCCATTAGATTCCAAATCCCTGTGTGTTCCCCGGGGGCAAGAACCGCCCCACGAGATTCCAAGTCTCTATATATGTTCCCAATTAACAAGAGCCGCCCCATGAGGTTCCAAGTCCCTGTATGTGTTCCCCAGTAACAAGAGCCGCCCCATGAGGTGCCAGTCCCTGTATGTGTTCCCCAGTAACAAGAGCCGCCCCATGAGGTGCCAGTCCCTGTATGTGTTCCCCAGTAACAAGAGCCGCCCCATGAGGTGCCAGTCCCTGTATGTGTTCCCCAGTAACAAGAGCCGCCCCATGAAGTTCCAAGTCTCTGTATGTGTTCCCCAGTAACAAGAGCCGCCCCATGAGGTGCCAGTCCCTGTATGTGTTCCCCAGTAACAAGAGCCGCCCCATGAGGTGCCAGTCCCTGTATGTGTTCCCCAGTAACAAGAGCCGCCCCATGAGGTGCCAGTCCCTGTATGTGTTCCCCAGTAACAAGAGCCGCCCCATGAGGTGCCAGTCCCTGTATGTGTTCCCCAGTAACAAGAGCCGCCCCATGAGATTCCAAGTCTCTGTATGTGTTCCCCAGTAACAAGAGCCGCCCCATGAGATTCCAAGTCCCTGTATGTGTTCCCCAGTAACAAGAGCCGCCCCATGAGGTGCCAGTCTCTGTATGTGTTCCCCAGTAACAAGAGCCTCCCCATGAGATTCCAAGTCTCTGTATGTGTTCCCCAGTAACAAGAGCCGCCCCATGAGGTGCCAGTCCCTGTATGTGTTCCCCAGTAACAAGAGCCGCCCCATGAGATTCCAAGTCTCTGTATGCGTTTCCCAGTAACAAGAGCCGCCCCATGAGGTGCCAGTCTCTGTATGCGTTCCCCAGTAACAAGAGCCTCCCCATGAGATTCCAAGTCTCTGTATGCGTTCCCCAGTAACAAGAGCCTCCCCATGAGATTCCAAGTCCCTGTATGTGGTCCCCAGTAACAAGAGCCTCCCCATGAGATTCCAAGTCGCTGTATGTGTTCCCCAGTAACAAGAGCCGCCCCATGAGGTGCCAGTCTCTGTATGTGTTCCCCAGTAACAAGAGCCGCCCCATGAGATTCCAAGTCTCTGTATGCGTTCCCCAGTAACAAGAGCCTCCCCATGAGATTCCAAGTCTCTGTATGTCATTGTGATGACCACCTCTACTGGTGTCTATGGCCAGGTCAAGTGCAGATACGTCAGTCTACACTCAATCACTGTCGTGATGCAAGGACAGGTGCCACACTTTGATCTTAGCCAAAATGCAGGGAAACAATCCAAAGTCCTAAACATTAAGGATTGTTGACCTATACAGGCCAGACATGTTATTGCTTGCAAGTATTTATTGCAAGCAATAACATGGCTCGAGACACAGACATTCACTAGGGCATGTTTCCTTAGCGACTCAATGAACATGATCAAGAGGATAGAGGAAGGGTCGATCCGAAGAGAATGGTTGCTGCCTCTGGAGCGGTCTCGGCTGGCAAAGATTAGTTTCATCTTCGTGCCAGGGCATGCGGGAGTACAAGGAAATGAGCGGGCTGACAAGCTCGCAGGTGAGGCTACTGTGGAAGGCGGACGCGCCATGGACCAGGCTGACATTCTGAATGCTCTACGAGAAATAAGACTTTTGCGTGAACCAAGTGATGACTGTGAATCTACAACCATTTCCAGACTGCGAGAACAGCAAATTAAAAGAGGGGTGGCCAAACAAGAACACTACGCAGGAAGCCAAAGAAGACTGATAAACCTAGGTACTTTAGTAACATTTTATAAATTGCTTTTTAATTATATAACTGCATAGTTGGATACCTCTTGAAAAAACAAATCCAACGACACCTTATTCAAGTCTGTACGTCAATTGTAGGCTGAGATATTAATTTTTGTATGTCAGTTTATATTTAACATTGGCATATTGGTAACCATTGGTAACCCACTCTGGAAAGTGTGACCACAAAACACGTAAGCTAAGGACAGATAACTGCTCTTGGTTTTTTTTTCGCTAAGGGGGATAACTCAGATTTTTCTTTTGAACGCAAAATTCAAATGAAAACCTCAAACTTCCTCTTCCTCTAGCCTCTTCCTCCACTCCTAAATACTAGAATTGGTGGTGAATGCAAACGTGCATCATTATAATCTCGTCGCTCTGAATAATCCATAAGAATATTAAATGATCATCGCTGTATTATGACACGGAAAACCGCTATATTTCCGCAATTGAAATTTAACATGACGCATCTTAGCATACGATCATAATAATTTCTGTTTGGGATGATCCCGCCGATTAAAATCTTTGAAAATTTTACAGTACGCTTAAGAATGGATGCTCAATTTAATTATTTATACTACATTACTAAAATACGTCTATAATAACGAGTACTATATATATATCCTTAATACCGGGGAACAATAACAAGAAAACGTAAATCGCCGTTTGAAACATCGCCGGCAACGTTCGGTAACGGAAAATGTAGTACCGAGATAAACCAACACAGAACTGGTGTCGTTAGCCACTACACGCTGCGGGATTTGCTGAGGAGGGGATCCGAGCACTTATGGACTGAATGGTTCGATGTGCAATGAGGATGATCTATCGACTAACTAACTAACTAACTAACTAACAGGCCAGACAACCATGTTTTTATTTAAGGGCTCGCGGTTCCCCCTAGGGGCCAGAGCTACCCCATCAGGTCCCCATATCCATGTGTGTCATTCGAATGACCGCCTCTGCTGGTGGCCCTGTTCGGCAGTTCGGCACACTCTACTGGTTTCAAGCTTGGATAGGGGAAGGAGAACTCTACGACACAGTTTATATGAAGCTGATACATTGGGATCAGGTCAAGTGAAAAGTGTAAACACCAACTCCATTCCGATAAATGCAAGCTCATTTCAGAGCTCAGACAACTTGAACGCCAGCACACTGGACTTAAACAGTTAAACTCACAGTCTTCCAGATGACTCACAACAACAACAGCAAAAACAACAACAATAACAACATTCTAGCAAAAATACATAACAACATTCTAGCAAAAATACATTTGCAAGGTATACAACTCACAATTCAATATCAGCATGATTGTTTCCCTTGCAGGGCGGTGATTATGTTGTAACCATAATGGACCACTATGGAGGTGACTTTGCTGTCCTCTTCTTGTCCTGCTTCGAGGTTGTCTCAGTCATGTGGGTGTATGGTAAGTCTTTCATGACATGTGGGTGTATGGTAAGTCTTTCATGACATGTGGGTGTATGGTAAGTCTTTCATGACATGTGGGTGTATGGTAAGTCTTTCATGACATGTGGGTGTATGGTGAGTCTTTCATGACATGTGGGTGTATGGTAAGTCTTTCATGACATGTGGGTGTGTGGTAAGTCTTTCATGACATGTGGGTGTATGGTAAGTCTTTCATGACATGTGGGTGTATGGTAAGTCTTTCATGACATGTGGGTGTATGGTAAGTCTTTCATGACATGTGGGTGTATGGTAAGTCTTTCATGACATGTGGGTGTATGGTAAGTCTTTCATGACATGTGGGTGTATGGTGAGTCTTTCATGACATGTGTGTGTATGGTAAGTCTTTCATGACATGTGGGTGTATGGTAAGTCTTTCATGACATGTGGGTGTATGGTAAGTCTTTCATGACATGTGGGTGTATGGTAAGTCTTTCATGACATGTGGGTGTATGGTAAGTCTTTCATGACATGTGGGTGTATGGTAAGTCTTTCATGACATGTGGGTGTATGGTAAGTCTTTCATAACATGTGGATGTATGGTAAGTCTTTCATGACATGTGGGTGTATGGTAAGTCTTTCATGACATGTGGGTGTATGGTAAGTCTTTCATGACATGTGGGTGTATGGTAAGTCTTTCATGACATGTGGGTGTATGGTGAGTCTTTCATGACATGTGGGTGTATGGTGAGTCTTTCATGACATGTGGGTGTATGGTAAGTCTTTCATGACATGTGGGTGTATGGTAAGTCTTTCATGACATGTGGGTGTATGGTAAGTCTTTCATGACATGTGGGTGTATGGTAAGTCTTTCATGACATGTGGGTGTATGGTGAGTCTTTCGTGACATGTGGGTGTATGGTAAGTCTTTCGTGACATGTGGGTGTATGGTAAGTCTTTCATGACATGTGGGTGTATGGTAAGTCTTTCATGACATGTCACCTATGTGTGCCAGCTTGCTGCCACGTATTAGCTTTTGTAATATTATATATACTGTTAAACTTTTCTGAATTATAAAGTAAAGTAGAGGAGTAGAGCAGAGCAGAGCAGAGTAGAGTAGAGTAGAGTAGAGTAGAGTAGAGTGGAGTGGAGTAGAGTAGAGTAGAGCAGAGTAGAGTAGAGTAGAGTAGAGTAGAGTAGAGTAGAGTAGAGTAGAGTAGAGTAGAGTAGAGTAGAGTAGAGTAAAGTAGAGTAGAGTAGAGTAAATTACCTTTTTCCATGTCAGGATATTGTAAGATAAGTCAACTATTGTGTGAGTGTGAAATATGGACAATAAACAGACAAACCAAGAAAAATCTAATCTCAGTTAAAAAAATGTGGTTTCTGCGAGAAATGCAAAGAATGCCATGGGCGGACAGAAAACAACAAATGAGAAGTCTATTAAGAAACAGGTGAAGATTGTCAAATGATTAGAGAATAGACACAGACATTTAAGATCTTTTAGGAATGATTTGAGGATAAGTGAACTTCAAACTTTAGTGACAAATAGCAAACTCAAAGGAAAAAGATCAAGGGGATGACAAAGAGAAAGGTTCAAAAAAATGTATTGCCTTAGTGAATTTAAAGACGGAAGCCATAAACAATATTGTGTTTAAAATGAATTGAGTTGAGTCAAGAACCGACATCAACACACGCGGGGCACTCCCATAAGTGCTCAGTCCTCATCTTCAACAGCCAGGGAGAGTTTCAATAGGTGCTTGTTGACTGTTGGCACCTTGCCATCTTGACAGATGACAGTTTATGAAATAGAGTTATACTTCTCCATAACACAAAGCTTGAGCTGAATGTAGAGACCATGTGTTGCCCATGCAGTTGATCCCTCTGTCGGCCTGTCTAGTTTACTCCAGAGGAAAGGTAATGCCAATATTTCTGGAACAAGACAAGCTGCAGCAGTTGCCAGATCTGCAAAGCAATGTTCTAACTGTCCGCCTGTCGGAGCTTCCATCCTAGACTAGTTGCCGATCAAGGCTTACGGCCTGTTAGAATCTGATTATATGTCCGTCTTGCTTGACCTCTGAGGGACAACTGTTTAAAGTGAAATATGCCTATGGCTTGGTCACACTGAAACACAAGACACAGACAGAGGCCTGTTCCTAGACTCCGCGAGCGTGTGAGATGGCGAGTCATGACTGGCTGCCCAGGTTTATTGGCATGGCACAACTTAATGCTGAACCAAAACATTAAAACATAACATGGAGATGAACCAAAACATTAAAACATAACCCTCGGGGTTCTCCGAAAGAAAAAAAAACTGCACTCATGAACTGAATGACACAGTTAAAAGACCGTACTCATGACCTTTGTAGAGTGAAGCAGTCGATGAGACCCGTGCATTACGGAGACGCCCAGAAAGAAGGACATGTATGATTTAGTTAATTAACCTGTGAGTTTATAGCTTCCAATACAACTGTTTCTTTGTGATTTCCCAGGTGTGATGCGGTTTATCAAGGACATCGAGTACATGTTGGGAGAGAAGCCTCATGGGTGGCCATATTGGGTCTTCTGCTGGGCGATCACCTGCCCAATCCTGATTGCAGTGAGTCATTTCTCGATAGATTCTGTATCAATTATGTATTGTATAAGCTGTGTTTGAGTGAACATTTCTGTATCAGTTATGTTTAACTTGTGTTTGTGTGAACATTTCTGTATCAGTTATGTTTAACTTGTGTTTGTGTGAACATTTCTGTATCAGTTATGTTTAACTTGTGTTTGTGTGAACATTTCTGTATCAGTTATCATCAGTTATGTTTAACTTGTGTTTGAGTGAACATTTCTGTATCAGTTATGTTTAACTTGTGTTTGAGTGAACATTTCTGTATCAGTTATGTTTAACTTGTGTTTGTTTGAACATTTCTGTATCAGTTATGTTTAACTTGTGTTTGTGTGAACATTTCTGTATCAGTTTTGTTTAACTTGTGTTTGTGTGAACATTTCTGTATCAGTTATGTTTAACTTGTGTTTGAGTGAACATTTCTGTATCAGTTATGTTTAACTTGTGTTTGTGTGAACATTTCTGTATCAGTTATGTTTAACTTGTGTTTGTGTGAACATTTCTATATCAGTTATGTTTAACTTGTGTTTGAGTGAACATTTCTGTATCAGTTATGTTTAACTTGTGTTTGTGTGAACATTTCTGTATCAGTTATGTTTAACTTGTGTTTGAGTGACCATTTCTGTATCAGTTTTGTTTAACTTGTGTTTGTGTGAACATTTCTGTATCAGTTATGTTTAACTTGTGTTTGTGTGAACATTTATGTATCAGGTATGTTTATCTTGTGTTTGAGTGAACATTTCTGTATCAGTTATGTTTAACTTGTGTTTGAGTGAACATTTCTGTATCAGTTATGTTTATCTTGTGTTTGTGTGAACATTTCTGTATCAGTTATGTTTATCTTGTGTTTGTGTGAACATTTCTGTATCAGTTATGTTTATCTTGTGTTTGTGTGAACATTTCTGTATCAGTTATGTTTATCTTGTGTTTGTGTGAACATTTCTGTATCAGTTATGTTTATCTTGTGTTTGTGTGAACATTTCTGTATCAGTTATGTTTATCTTGTGTTTGTGTGAACATTTCTGTATCAGTTTTGTGTAACTTGTGTTTGTGTGAACATTTCTGTATCAGTTATGTTTAACTTGTGTTTGTGTGAACATTTCTGTATCAGGTATGTTTATCTTGTGTTTGAGTGAACATTTCTGTATCAGTTATGTTTAACTTGTGTTTGTGTGAACATTTCTGTATCAGGTATGTTTATCTTGTGTTTGAGTGAACATTTCTGTATCAGTTATGTTTAACTTGTGTTTGTGTGAACATTTCTGTATCAGTTATGTTTAACTTGTGTTTGTGTGAACATTTCTGTATCAGGTATGTTTATCTTGTGTTTGAGTGAACATTTCTGTATCAGTTATGTTTAACTTCTGTTTGTATGCTTATTTGATTACCTGACTAGCACCTTGCCGTCTTGCCAGACGATAGTTTGTAAAATGGAGTTATACCTCTCCTTAACACAAAGCCTGGGCTGAGTTTAGAGATCATGTGTTGCCCATGCAGCATCATCCCTCTCTCTCTGTCTGTCTAGTTTACTCCAAAGGAAAGGTAACACCAATACGTCTGGAACAAGACCAGCTGCAGAAGCTGCCGGTTCAGCAAAGCAATGTTCTAACTGTCCACCGGTCGGAGCTTCCATCCTAGACCAGTTGCCAACCAAGGCTTAGGACCTGGTCTGCCCCGCAATACCATTTAGTCTTTAGGTTGCATTACCTCGTACTAGGATAAGGCGTGTACACTCCCAGTTGCACTCCTCTGCCCAAAGCCATTGGCACAATGTGGGGTGTTGGGTTTAGTGAGCGCTGCCCAACTTTCGGCACTAACAGAAAGCAGGTAGTGCCGTCTACTGTCATACAGTAACTCAGTTATGTATCATTTATATAATGTATAAGTTGTGTTTGTCTGAATATTTATTTATCAATTCTGTGTTGTGTATTTATATATATTTTTGTATCAATTATATAGTACATAAGTTGTGTTTGTGCAAATATATCTGAACAAATTCTGTCTGTATAAGCTAAGTATATGAATATTTCAATCTAATTCTGTGAAACAAATTTCTTTTATCTCCTGTAGCTGCTATTTATCTACCGAATGGTCAACTACAGTCCCCCAGCCTATGATAATGGCACGCCTTACCCAGACTTTGCCCAGGCCATTGGTTGGGTGATCTTGAGCATAGCTTTGTGCCCTGTGCCAATTGGGTTTCTGTGGCGACTTCTGAAGGGAATACAGAATCCAGAAGTCAGAAATGCCAGAGAGGTGAGTTAGTTTCTTCATTTTATAGTTTAGAGGTCTTTACAGGGTGAGTTGGTCATTGAGAAGTGAGCTACAGATGTAATTCATCATCATCATCTCATGTGTCATAAAGAAAGCATCAGTAATCAGAGTTTCCCACTGTTCTCTATCTTCAACAACATGCTCACTGGTGGAAATTTCAACACCTGGTCTATTCTTTAATGTTGTCAGTCCTTGGTTTATTGTAGACCTTTCTCTGCCTTCCTCTTTGCCTTTTGCCCTTAATTGTTCTCTGAGGATTATCTTTGAGAGGTAGTCATGAGAAAGATGTACTTATTTATTATTCAATAAATAAGTATTCACTGTTGAAAAGAACACAAGATAATAGTAAAGAATATTATTTTAACACTTTCCGTTCAAGAAATTTTAAGCAAAAATCTTCTTTTGTTGCAATTTTAAAATCTTGTTTATACAAATGAGTGCACGCTAAGTGTGTTTGAAGTAGTCACATTTCTTAAAATTTTTCTGACCAAATGTGAAAAAGTAGATGCAAGAATATGATACAGTGATCTTTGTTTAGCACTTTCCATGAGCTCCACATTGGTGATTCTCTCATGTCATTGTAGTCCTTATTTTCTTCACGGGCACCAATTAATGAGTGCTTGTAGTTTATTGGTAATCCTTTCAATCATCCTACATGTTTCTGATCTATACTGCACTACTGATTTAATATACAGCTATAAATACAGCCAAAACTGACGTCATGCAAGTTAGCAGATAGATCTCATGGTCCACTAAGTATACTGATAAATAGCACATCTCTGAATCAAGTAAATGAATTCAAATATCTTGGAAGTATGATCACAGAAGATGGCAGGATAGACAGAGAAATCAAAATCAGATGTCTAAAAGCTAGTTCTCTTATATATCAACTATTACACATACTGACAGATCCAAACATACCCATGTCCGCAAAACGACACATAATAAATAGCATATTCACACCAACCCTAAGCTACCAATATCAAACTTGGATATTATCCAAATCACACTTCTGCAAAATCAACACCTGTGAGATGAGATGCTTGGGGAGATATGCCAGCTTAACCATCTGAGACCGAATAAGAAATGCTGTTATCGGACAGATAGTGGGATCAACACCTTGTGCCTCATTTATTGAAAGACAAAAGATCATGTGGTTTGACCATGTCGTTAGAATGCAACACCAGCAACTACCAGCACTGGTCCTACATCAAAGAACATCTGCTATGAGTACAAGAGGATGTCCAAGAAGAAAATGGATTGATGACATCAAAGACATTGTACAATCACATGGAATGACACTATCCGGTGCCACATATTGGGTGCTGGAGCTCCGATTATTCCTCCCCACGACGCTTGATGGCAAAAGTAGAAGATGATGATGACTGATTTAATGTTAGAGTTGGGAGTCTCCGTGACCAAGTGGTGAAGCCGTTTGCCTCGCGCTCCAAAGGTTGTGGGTTCGATTCCGAGCTACGTCACGAGTGCATTTTTCTCGGAGACTCCTAAGGGTCGTCGCTGGAGCTACAGGGTTCGTGTTGTGTGCGACGCTTTCGCAAGCCGCCCTGTGGAAAGAGACCGTGCCACATGGGAAAATAATGAAGTTGATCCTCTCGACTTTTAGGACTGTTTTTTTTTTCTATGTTAGAGTAAAATATGTTGTTTGGTGAGCTGAAGTATCTTTCTTTAATCTGAAACGTTCCTCCAATAATCAGTTTTCTTTCTCCATCTCTAGATGTGTCATTTCATGTTCGCGCCAACCCCGCAGTGGATGCCCAACGACAAGGCTGAGAGAACATTACTTCCGGAGGGAACAGTTAATGGCCACGATTTCCATATGGACAAACAAAATGGTTTCAACGGAGCCTATGAGAATCCAGGATTTGATTCAGAAAAGGTGTAATTAAGGACAATTACTCCCATGGTTTAAACAAAATCTGAATGGCAATGTGATTTGTAAACATTCCTATTTGTATAAATATTTCTATTATAAATAATAGTTAATACATTGTATAAATCTACACTTGAAAGATGTAATTGTGTATAAATGGAAATCCATGTGTTTCAAACATTGAAATTTCTGATTTCATAAATAAAAGAGTTTAGTTTAGTTTGTCGGCTTCGTGGCTTAGAGGTTATGACTTTTCTCCGTAATCTCGTATACTCTCGTCAGGTAACGTGATGACGGTTCAAATCAGCAGTGGTTCGAATCGCATCGGTAACTTACGGGGTATGTGAGCCGGCCGCTCAGAAAGCAATGGCAAACTACTGAGCGTAATCTTGCCAAGAGATCAACATACAGCTGAAAGATGCTGGTGTTGACAGCTAAGTCCTGTAAAAGGATATGCTAAAAAAAAAGAAAAAAGTTTAGTTTAGTTTAGTCGATGGATCAACATCACGGCACACAGGTGTAACCCATAAGTGCTCCTTACTCCTTCTAACTCAAACCTGAGTCTGGAGAAACTCAGCTCAGTGCACGAACTCCATAGCACTGGCGAGGATCCTGAAATACTTTGGGTAGATTTTTAACTTGAAATTTTGCCCGGGCAGCGCCGTTAGGCTACTCTTTTTCGATTTCCAACTGCCAATGGATTTTTTATGTGCGCAACAATACACACGGGCGTCCGATCTCACTACCCAGAGACCAGGGGAAATTTTATTACTAGAAGTCCACGTGAAAAAATCCCGGTCCTCACCGGGGCTTGAACCCGGGACCTCCAGCACTCGAGGCAGACACCATACCTCAAGACCACGCAGCCCCCCATCAGCTAGAAAAGAGTTTGTAACTTCTAAATACTAACTCTTTCTTCCTAGGCAATTTCTTTTAAAATATAACACTCTTGGCCTGAAATAGTTCAGTAATAACAGTATGGTAGTTAGGGAGTTACAGTAATAACTGTTTCGAAGGAAGGAATTCAAGAAATAATTATTTGACTAACGGAGTTACAGTAATAACTTTATGGAACTGAAGTAGTTAAAGTAATACCTAGGATATAAATATGTCAACAACAATAAGGAAAGCGGGCAAAAGTAATAATTGTCTGTTAATGAAACAAGAATATCTTGAATATTAAAAGAACAAATGCATCCATACGACAAGATTTGAATACTGAAGAAGGTTGGCAACTAAAGACAATAACACAAAGAAAATTGAAATATTCTGGTCACTTGAAACGTCATGAAAGTTGGAGAGAACAGTAATGAAGGGGTATATGCCGGGAAGAGAGGATGGCCAAAGATAAGATGGGTGCAGGATGTGGTAGATGATCTCCAGATGGGTGTATCGGACGCAGGACATCTTGCTTGTGATCGAGAAGTTTTCAGGAAGGTTGTTATAGGAGCGAGGTTCTGCAAAGAACATGCTACTGAATGAATGAATGAATGAATGCATGAATGAAATAAGTGAAAGAAGTTAAGTAAAAAACCCTGTTTTATGCCATGAGCTGAGATTAAATTCTGGTGTCTCACAGCTTATGACTGTTGTGATCAATTTGTCTTAATTGATAAAATTCAGATCCCAATTCCACATATCACAACATGCAGGGATAAACCACAAATGTAGACATCATGATCATCATATGATCCATCAAAGAGCCTAGATGCTCAAGCCTCTCCACAAATCTCAATCCTTGGTGTTCTGGATACATCCATCAAAGAGCCTAGATGCTCAAGCCTCTCCACAAATCTCAATCCTTGGTGTTCTGAATACATCCATCAAAGAGCCTAGATGCTCAAGCCTCTCCACAAATCTCAATCCTTGGTGTTCTGAATACATCCATCAAAGAGCCTAGATGCTCAAGCCTCTCCACAAATCTCAATCCTTGGTGTTCTGGATACATCCATCAAAGAGCCTAGATGCTCAATCCTCTCCACAAATCTCAATCCTTGGTGTTCTGGATACATCCATCAAAGAGCCTAGATGCTCAAGCCTCTCCACAAATCTCAATCCTTGGTGTTCTGGATACATCCATCAAAGAGCCTAGATGCTCAAGCCTCTCCACAAATCTCAATCCTTGGTGTTCTGGATACATCCATCAAAGAGCCTAGATGCTCAATCCTCTCCACAAATCTCAATCCTTGGTGTTCTGGATACATCCATCAAAGAGCCTAGATGCTCAAGCCTCTCCACAAATCTCAATCCTTGGTGTTCTGGATACATCCATCAAAGAGCCTAGATGCTCAAGCCTCTCCACAAATCTCAATCCTTGGTGTTCTGGATACATCCATCAAAGAGCCTAGATGCTCAATCCTCTCCACAAATCTCAATCCTTGGTGTTCTGGATACATCCATCAAAGAGCCTAGATGCTCAATCCTCTCCACAAATCTCAATCCTTGGTGTTCTGGATACATCCATCAAAGAGCCTAGATGCTCAATCCTCTCCACAAATCTCAATCCTTGGTGTTCTGGATACATCCATCAAAGAGCCTAGATGCTCAATCCTCTCCACAAATCTCAATCCTTGGTGTTCTGGATACATCCATCAAAGAGCCTAGATGCTCAATCCTCTCCACAAATCTCAATCCTTGGTGTTCTGGATACATCCATCAAAGAGCCTAGATGCTCAAGCCTCTCCACAAATCTCAATCCTTGGTGTTCTGGATACATCCATCAAAGAGCCTAGATGCTCAAGCCTCTCCACAAATCTCAATCCTTGGTGTTCTGGATACATCCATCAAAGAGCCTAGATGCTCAATCCTCTCCACAAATCTCAATCCTTGGTGTTCTGGATACATCCATCAAAGAGCCTAGATGCTCAATCCTCTCCACAAATCTCAATCCTTGGTGTTCTGGATACATCCATCAAAGAGCCTAGATGCTCAATCCTCTCCACAAATCTCAATCCTTGGTGTTCTGAATACATCCATCAAAGAGCCTAGATGCTCAATCCTCTCCACAAATCTCAATCCTTGGTGTTCTGGATACATCCATCAAAGAGCCTAGATGCTCAATCCTCTCCACAAATCTCAATCCTTGGTGTTCTGAATCAATTCCGCTGCTGACATTCCATCATGTCACCGTCTGAAACCATCGTCATCATCATGTGCCCTGCCAGCTGGCAAAGGCGTTCATGCCTCTCCACAGATCTTGGTCTTTGGTGTTCTGGATCAACTCTGCTGATGATATTCCTCCATGCCACCATCTCAATCCATCAAGCATCATTTCTCTTGGTCTGCCTCTGCCTCTATTCCCCTCGATCTTTCCAGTTGTCACAATATTCTTCAATGCCTCTCTGCTTATCACATGACCAAAGAAAGATGTTTGTCTCTTTCTTATTATTGTATATAATGTTCTAGTTTTATTAGCCTTTTTCAGGCAATCGTTGTTAGTTACTCCAGCAGTCCAAGGAATTTGCAACATTCGTCTCAGGAACCACATCTCTGATTCTTCCAAGTTCTTCCTAATTTGTTCATTTACATTCCTAGATTCACTGCCTTACAGCAAAACAGATTTTATAGACCATTTTAGCACTCTCTTTCTTACATTCAGTGATAATGACTTATTGCATAAGATACTCTTCATTTTCTGAAATGCAGCTTTTGCTTGCCCTATTCTGCTCTTAATCTCTGTCTCTATTTGATGTTATAAATGCCCCTTTGAATCTAAAATTATCCACTTGGTTAAGAATTGTCCTTTCTATTTCACATTTTGGTGTCACGTTTTTCTTTGATATCCCCATTGTTACTGTTTTCATGATAATCAAGGAGTGTCGGCATAATTTCTCTTGGTCTCCCTCTACATTTTCTACCTCAGATTTTTCCAGCTGACAAATTTATATAATTTAATATTTATACAATTACATTCGATGCATGAGAAAAGTGCATACCCCTTGACATAGCTAGCATTAATATTTTTATAGTAAAATTGTGTGCTACATCAAGCGGCATGGCAGAAACCAAAGAGTTAATTTGCCAGATTTTTATAATATCTGTGTTAAATGTGTAATACCACACTGTGAACATTTTTCATGAATGAACATAAGTGTTGATTTCTGACTGCTAAAGTGATATTTCTTCTCCAGCAATAGAGCTGTCTCGTACAATAAGACATTCCAATATGTTTCATTGGTTAATTACAAGCATTTGTTAAAAAATAATTTCCATTAAATTATTACTATTATTTAATGAAAATGTCAGTCATTTAATATTATATCACTAGCACTGAATTTGTCATGAGATTGTTCTCACCTCTTCCCTCAATGTCAAGGTCCATGAGAGAAGCTTCCATTTTGAGCTCGAGTCTGGAAATTATGATTTCTTTGATACAACAAATTGTTAAATAGTCATGTGGATTTCTCTATCAGCTAGAAAGACAACATTAGTGAGAAAGTAAAGTGGTTACCTCACATCATAATATTGTAGACTAGTAATATAGCAACCTTTATAGTTCAGTAGTTTGTTCACTCTCCCACACTCCTGTCTTTGTTCACTCTCCCACACACCTGTCCTTGTTCACTCTCCCACACTTCTGTCTTTGTTCATTCTCCCACACTCCTGTTTCTGTTCACTCTCCCACACTTCTGTCTTTGTTCAATACACACCTCAGTAGTATAGTCATTGATAGAATGAGTCTGACACCAACATAACTGATGTCAACATATCTTGAAATCAACATATCCTGAGATCAACATATCCTGAGATCAACATAGTCTGGGATCAACCTATCCTGAGATCAGCATAGTCTGGGATAAAATTACTATCAGATGTTTATTCCAATTCCTTGGGAAGGAAACAGTGGTGAGTGAGGACACTGTTCACCTCATTTATGCAGCATCTGCATGATATTACCTTTACCTAGTAAATGCAACCTCATTAAATATTAATCTTTACCAGTGAATCTGTCGTAGGATTTTGTCACTTTTAATGTGACAAGTTCCTGCATCATTTTTCTTGTCAAAAATTTGTAAAAATATCATTGTGTACATAAATATTACCAGAATCTTCTGACATATAGTGTTCAGATCATAGATTGTTCTCTCTATTCTGTCCTGTTGTCTGCACGATGTCCACTACATTCTCCAGGAGGGCCATAATGTTTGCTTAAAATCTGCCCCTTTGACCACGTCTGGTTCAACTCTGCCCCCTTTTACCTGTCAGGTTCTAGTCTGTACATGTTGACCACGTCTGGCCATGCAGATCTCAATGGTCTAGGCAGTCTTGAAGCATATGTTCAGGGCTTTGAAGTACAATTCCACGTGGAACATGTGTCTATGTGGGAGACTTTGAGATGGTCTGGATGGCCATGTGTGGGAGACTGAGATGGTATAGATGGCCAAATACTCTTTGTGGGAGACATTGAAAAAGTCTGGATAGCCAAGCAGTCTGTGTGGGAGACTTTGAGATTGTGTAGGTGATCAAATAGTCTGCAGAAGTCTGTCCTTAGTTATTAATGACAGTTTGCTTGTGCCATTGGAGATGGACAACTCTGTAGTTTTCTCCCACTGTAATCAGCAGCTGGCATGTTTCTCCATCACCTCGACTGGAGTAATCTGTATATCCCCTGTGATTATTGTCAAGCAAGCATTTAGTAATTGAAATAACCAGTCTGTCTTTGTTTCGGATGAAAAGTTCTACCTTCATGTCTAGACACCATTACAGGTTTAACTCACCAGTATAGACAATTTTTCATCACAGGGCTGTTTGTTACCAATCTTATTTCTCTTAACTTTTTCATAAGAGAGTGCTTCCATGTTGCCTTTAGCATGACTTTGTGTTACATAGTGTCTTCAATTTGTCTACTGGGCTCCAAGATATACAGGATTGTATTTCTATGTTTATAGTTGTTTTTCTGTCTTTTTAAGATTTGAAATGGAAAAAAACATTTGTTACAATACATAACTTTGTATTTGTAACCTATATATTTGTCATGACAAATTCTTCAATGTCTTTTACAGTCAAACCTGATCATGAACTTATTCTCAAAATGAGAATGTTGTTGGAATATTTCTTTTGTTTTCACGAACAAACAAGATATTGTATTTGTTTTTCATTATTCAGAGTGTTTTAAAAATAATTGTTGATGAAATTGTATATACATGGAAGTTTGATGCATTTTTTAAAATAAACGCACAATCACAAATTACAGAACTCCACATAAATAATTTAAAATAGTATGAAATGCTGAATATGATTTTTGTATATCTTGAAATCATCTCTGTAATGTTTATCAACACAGAAGACTTAATCATTTCTACCTTTACTTAACATTCATCTTACATTGAACTACTCTAAAAACTAGGAACATGCTCATGAGCAAAATACAGAGACAGACACGAAACAATTATTGAAAACATCAAATTATTTGAACATACAAAAATTATCTGTGTGCAAGAATGATCTCATCTTGATATTATGATATGCGCCCACTTGTAAATAAATATGTTTCACAAATAAAATATACAAACAACTTGTTTTTGCTGTTATGTCTTGTAGTTGTGTATGAACCTCGGGCTGCGTGGTCTCGAGGTATGGTGTCCGCCTCGAGTGCTGGAGGTCCCGGGTTCAAGCTGGTCCGGTGAGGACCGGGATTTTTTTCACGTGGACTTCTATCTAGTAATAAAATTTCCCCTGGTCTCTGGGTAGTGAGATCGGACGCCCGTGTGTATTGTTGCGCACTTAAAAAAAATCCCTTGGCAGTTGGAATTCGAAAAAGAGTAGCCTAACGGCGCTGCCCGGGCGAAATTTCGAGTTTAAAATCTACCCAAAGTATTTCAGGATCCTCGCCGATGCTACGGAATTCGTGCACTGAGCTGAGTTTCTCCAGACTCGGGTTTGAGTTAATAGAACTTATTTTGACAACTGGAAAGGTTTGTGGAAAGAGAGATAAAGGAAGACAATGAGAGAACATTCTTGACAGTCTTGTGTCTTGGCACAGAACTGATAGTGATACATGCTGTTGGAGATTACAAGATGTTGAGAAACATGATCGCCGACGGCAGTCAGTGAAGCAGTTATAACCCTCAGTTATAACCCAAGAGGGTTGAACCGGATATTGAAGGGGGGAAAAGAATGCTAAGTACGTAATAATATACAATAACATACTTAGCAAACATAACATTACAAAAATGTTGTTTGTCCATCAGGAATGATGATGACCATTCACTTCATCCAGTGGGGTTGAAAGTATGGAGCCGTGAGTTCTAAGATGGCTGATAAGGCCTACTTTGGAACGAAATGTTCTTTGACAATGTGGACAAAGAATGCTTGACGTTCCAGGAGGAGGATCTCCTGCATTGGTTTTTCTGTCCAGCCTTTTTTTTTTCCACAGCTCTTGCAGTTCTGTTTGCTTCACAAGTGACTGCACCCTTGTGTAATGATGTACACCATGCATTTCGGTCTCTGTCTGCAGTCTCCTAGATGTCAGGATGAATTCCAAAAGCTTTTAGTGAGATTTTCAGAGTGTCTTTAAAGCGTTTCCTCTGGCCACCTTGGGAGCGTTTACCACAAAGTAGCTCGCCGTAAAAAATTCGTTCAGGGAGCCTGTGAACTGGCATGCGAGTAAAGTGACCAGCCCAGCGAATCCGATTCTTCATTAGTAGAGTGTGGATACTGGGCATGGACGCTCTTTCTAGGACTTCAGTGTCTGGGATCTTGTCTTGCCATTTAATCTTCAATAGCTAACATACCGTACACAACATATCATTCATAACTTAGTATAACATGCTTTACATTTACAGCATGGAATATGATTTATTCAGCAGATGAGAATATTTGCCGGGTTCCTGGCCTAGAGGTTAGCGACTTTTCTCCGTAATCTCGTATATTCTCATAAGTAACGTGACGACGTTGAGAATCAGCAGTGGTTCGAATCGCGTCGGAAACTTACGGGGTATGTGAGCCGGCCGCTCAGAAAGCAATGGCAAACTACTGAGCGTAATCTTGCCATGAAATCAACAATCAGCTGAAAGATGCTGATGTTGACAGCGATGTCCTGTAAATGATATGCAAACATTATTAGCTTCCTAAGGCAGACTGTGTGGAAGTGGTTTAATTTCCTAGCGTGTCGCTGATAAACAGTCCAGGTTTCACAAGCATATAGTAGTGTGGATAATGCGACTGCTTTGTAGACTTTCAGCTTTGTTTTTGCTTTGCTTATTCCATTTCTGTCCCATACATTCTTGTACAGTCTGCCAAAAGCCACGCTGGCCTTGGAGATTCTTGCATTCACTTCATCATCAATTGTGGCAGCTTGTGACACAGTGCTGCCAAAATAGGTGAATTTGTCCACAACACTTAGTCTATGACCATCCACCTTGATATTTGGCACGGTGTGATTATTCCCTGGAGCTAGCTGGTACATAACTGCAGTCTTCTCCAAGTTGATATTGAGCCCAAAGTTGACACAGGCATGTGAGAAAGCTAAAACATTATGTTCCATGTCTGCCTATGAGTTGGCATATAGAGCGCAATCGTCAGCAAACAGGAGCTCTCTGACAGTGTCGCTGTTAGTTTTGGTTTTAGCTTTCAGCCTTCTGAGATTGAATAACTTTCCATCTATGCCGTAGTTGATGTCAACCTTGCAACAACAAAAAAAACGTATGCAGCGTAACATCCATAACAAGTTATATACAACATAACATATATAACTTACTATACACAACATACCATTCATAATATGACATTTGCAACATAACAACATTTGCAACATAACATATACAACATGCTATACAACTTAACAATCCGAGACCGAGTAAGAAATGTTGTTATTAGACAGACCGTGGGATCAACACTTTGTGCCACATTTATTGAAAGGCAGAAGATCAAGTAGTTTGGCCATGTAGTTAGAATGCAACATCAGCAACTACCATCACTGGCCTTACATCAAAGATCATCTGCGACGAGACCAAGAGGACGTCCAAGAAGAGAATGGATTGACGACATCAAAGACATTGTATAATCACACGGAATGACACTATCTAATTATTCCTCCCCCACGACGCTTGACGACAAAGGTGGAAGATGACGATGATGATGATATACAACATACCATTCATAACATGACAATTGCAACATGACATTTATAACATATTAATATACAATATATCATTCATAACATGACAATTACAACATAACATATATAACATATTAATATACAATATACCATTCATAACATGACAATTACAACATAACATATATAACATACCATACACAACATATCATTCATAACTTAGTATACCATAACATGCTTAACATTTACAGCATGGCATATGATTCATTCAGCAGATGAGAATATTTAGTTTATTGCTTTGTTAGGTCGTCGCTTCAGAGGTCACAGATTGAGAGAATTGTATGGATATTTTGCCCTGGCCATGCGGGTGTATGGGGGAATGAACAGGCTGATAGGCTGGCAGGAAATGAACCTCTTGGTTGTAGATTGCCTATGGACAAGGGGGGGGGGGGGTGGTGGTCATGCGTTCGTGGGACCAGGTGGAGAAGGCGGGGGGAACAGATTGAGAACCCTTATATGGAAATAATGAGATAGAGGGGAATCGGCAGGCGTTCTGGAAGAATCTCACAACTGAGAGGGAAGACCAGGAGACCTTTAAATCAGATAGCGGTGGGAACGATTTGTATTATGACTCTTCGCTGGCTGTTGAATGAGGGGACGGAGCACATATAGGAATGTTCTGAGTGCAGTGATGTCGGTTCTTAACTCAGCTCAACTCATTTCGTCGTGACATCGTTCCCTGGATGCAAGGTTAGCCGAACAAGCACGTGAAGTTTGGGGACCCATGATTATGTGGAGCTAAGTTTGGGTGGTTGGCAATGATCTTGGTGGGTACCCGGTTGGACACCAATTAGATTGAGGTGTCTGGTTCTTTTATATCCTATTGCAGCATACGCCCTCAACCAATTCACCCAAGCCATTCAATATTTAGCTGTCCCATACAGCTCGGTCCACGTCCTCCACATGCTATTTATTTTTGTTTTTCTTCTCCATGTGATTTTTAGAAAGTCCTCTATTTCTTTTGCCATGTTGAGTCAAAATAAAGGCCTTTCTAGTTATTTAATTCTCAGGTTTCCTCAAAGTGTGTCCAGTCCAGCTTCAGCGTCTTCTTCACACCTGCTGGTTCCCTGGAAATTTACGTTCAACGCAATCAACGCACAATAATCTACTTCCAAATCGTCAGTGGCTGTTTTCGGGCCCTCGACTCGGTATGCTGGGGAAATGTGAAACTGCTGTTCACTATCTTCTAAACCTCACTATCTACCAAACCGCCTAATGTAAAGATAAAACATAGATTCTAGGCCATAATTATTTTTTGAGGTTTGGTTTTCTAATTTTGACATGACACAATTTCAATCATGGATGTCCAAGAACTTGAATCTTTATTTTAGTTTATATAAAAACTATAGACACCACTGAAACAGTACATAAATTAATACAATGAATACAACACTTTTCAGCCTCATGTTTTCAGCCATGCTGACGAATGCCTTCGAGAACAACGACATTGGAATAGACATCAACTACCGTATGGATGGAAAGTTACTCAATCTCAGAAGGCTGAAAGCTAAAACCAAAATTAACAGCGACACCGTCAGAGAGCTCCTGTTTGCTGATGATTGCGCTCTATACGCCAACTCAGAGGCGGACATGCAACATAATGTTTCAGCTTTCTTGTAATCCTGTGACAACTTTGGGCTCAATATCAACTTGGAGAAGACTGTAGTTATATACCAGCCAGCTCCAGGGAATAATCACACTGTGCCGAATATCAAAGTGAATGGTCATAGACTAAGTGTTGTGGACAAATTCACCTATCTTGGCAGCACCGTGTCACAAGCTGCCACAATTGATGACGAAGTGAATGCAAGAATCTCCAATGCCTGCATGGCCTTTGGCGGACTGTACAAGAATGTATGGGACAGAACTGGAATAAGCCTGCAAACAAAGCTGAAAGTCTATAAAGCAGTTGTATTATCCACACTGCTATAGGCTTGTGAAACCTGGACTGTTTATCTGCGACATGCTAGGAAATTAAACCACATTCCCAGTATCCACACTCTACTAATGAATAATCAGATTCGCTGGGCTGTTCACGTAACTTGTATGCGGTATGCCAGATCACAGGCTCCCTAAACACATTTTTTACGGTGGCGGCCAGAGGAAACGCTTTAAAGACACTCTGAAAATCTCACTGAAAGCTTTTGGAATTAATCTTGACACCTGGGAGACTGCTGTTAAAGGCCGTAATTCGTGGCTGCATCATTACATAAGGGGGTGCAGTCACTTGTGAAGCAACCAGGACTGCAAGAGCTGTGAATAAAAGGCTGGACAGAAAAACCACTGCAGGAGATCCTCCTCCTGGAACATCATGCATTCTTTGCCCACATTGTTAAAGAACATTTGGAGCCAAAATAGGCCTTATCAGATATCTTAGAACTCACGGCTCCATACTTTCAACCCCACTGGATGAAATAAATGGTCATAATCATTCTTGATGGACAAACAACAACACATAAATTAATACACAGGTATTGATGGGCAATCACAGAAGTAGAGAAAAGAAGTCGATGAAAGGAGTCATGACCCGGACGGACCCGCCTCTAGAGAATATCAAGAAGTGAAAGGGCCGAAACATTCGGGCAAGGGGGAGGGACGAATCTGACGATCAGAAACTCCCTGCCGTGTTTGCTCCGCGGCGGAGTTTTTATTACTGGAGAAGAATTAACCGTACACCGGGCGTGGGTAAAATGAAAAATCGGAGTCGGACACGACGGGCGGGACAAACTAGAGGTCGTCTGCTGGCAACAACATGGCGGACATCAGCCAGAGCTTGAAGGACTACATGGCCCGGTCCAACAAAGATGCCCCGTCCACGGCCAAGTATTCACTCCTCACGCCCAATAAATGGTTCTCGTCTGGTGAGGACATCGAGGACAAGCCTCAGACTGAAGCTGCCAACGGCTGGTTCGTTGACGCCCAGTCGGATCCTCTGTTGCCTAGTTTGGTAAAAATTTTTAGTTTTATTCAGATGTGCCTTCTTATTATTTAATATGATAATGATACAGTTATTGAGTTATATTTTTAAAACAGTTTTATTGATTGTATATACATGTTCTTTGCTATCTTCATCGTTATTAATAATCAATAGAATAATAAAATCCAGCGACATGTTAATGTGGCAATGTTTATTAATGTTAAAATTTAGAATACAATGATACAAAACGTGTAAGTCACCTTGGCTTTACAAATCAACAAACACAAAAACAAATCATAGGACTTATCAGCTAACCACATCAAGAAAGAAAAAATCAAAATAACACAAAATCAAAGATGGAAATGACACTTAAGTAACTACATTGAGGCATAATCTTAAGCAACCGTGTGAAATACAAATAAGAAAGCAGAATGAAATAAAGGTACTTAATTCACTGACTCCTAATATAAAAATGGTGTACTCAGACAGAAGCTGCATTATATATCTAGCAGACAGTGGGAAGATGTGCGGTCACATCAGGGTGGAGTTGATACTGTCACATCTGAGGACGTGTTCACGGTTCACCAACAAGTGCAGGAAATTGAGAGGAGAAAAGAGGAGAAGGGAAGAGGCATTGCCAAAAGAGGGTGAATATTACATTTCCATTGGCTTACCGCAGTTTAATTTAATCTTTGTTAATAAATAATGATTTATGTTAAGTTTCGAGTAAAAATCATGTCACTGTAGACATGATTCAGTTTGGTAAATTCGTAAGCAATGGATGAAGTATTTTGAATCTGCAACCACAGGCATGTGAGTGAGATTTAAACCTAAGGTACCCTGCGTTCACTATTTGATAATTTACAACTCATTCACAAAGATAATCACTGCTTCAGAATTTGATTTCAAGGCATTTCCTGCTCCTGACAGAGGGAATATCCCAAATGTTGTAATGTCGGCTCTTGACTCAACTGTTGGATTATGGGACTGTTGGTGTTGGGATTAGGATATAGTATGGAACTGTTGAGTGGGGAAAAGAGTATGGAACTGTTCGAGTGGGAAATAGAGCATGGAACTGTTGGAGTGGGGATTAAAGTATGGGACTGTTGGAGTGGGGAATAGAGTATGGAACTGTTGGAGTTGGGAATAGAGTATGGAACTATTGGAGTGGGGAATAGAGTATGGAAGTGTTGGAGTGGGGAATAGAGTATGGAAGTGTTGGGGTGGGGAATAAGGTATGGAACTGTTGAGTGGGGAATAGGGTATGGAAGTGTTGGGGTGGGGAATAAGGTATGGAACTGTTGAGTGGGGAATAGGGTATGGAACTGTTGAGTGAGGAATAGGGTATGGAACTGTTGGAGTGGGGAATAGAGTATGGAACTGTTGGAGTGAGGAATAGAGTATGGAAGAGTTGAGTGGGGAATAGAATATGGAACTGTTGGAGTGGGGAATAGAGTATGGAAGTGTTGGAGTGAGGAATAGAGTATGGACCTGTTGAGTAGGGAATAGGGTATGGAACTGTTGAAGTGGGGAATATAGTATGGAATTTGTTGCAAAGACTGCCTTGTTTAATTTGTGTTTTCTTAAACATTTTAATATTTCTATTTTTTTTTCTTTCTTCAGACAAAGAAACAAAGAATTTTAGGGTTCATCATCTGCTTATTGATGGGAACATTCTGTTTGAGTTTGGTAAGTGTCACCGACATGCAATGCTATTGCCTGTTTCTGTAGTTGTGTAAGTTGCCTCCAACATCCAACACTATTGCTTATGTTTGAGTTGTGTCAGTTGCCTCCAACATCCAACACTATTGGTTGTGTCTGTGTTTGAGCTGTGTCAGTTGCCTCCAACATCCAACACTATTGCTTGTGTTTGAGTTATGTCAGTTGCCTCCAACATCCAACACTATTGGTTGTGTCTGTGTTTGAGTTGTGTCAGTTGCCTCCAACATCCAACACTATTGGTTGTGTCTGTGTTTGAGTTGTGTCAGTTGCCTCCAACATCCAGCACTATTGGTTGTGTCTGTGTTTGAGTTGTGTCAGTTGCCTCCAACATCCAACACTATTGCTTGTGTTTGAGTTGTGTCAGTTGCCTCCAACATCCAACACTATTAGTTGTGTCAGTTGCCTTCAACATCCAACACTATAGCTTGTGTTTGAGTTGTGTCAGTTGCCTCCAACATCTAACACTATTGGTTGTGTCTGTGTTTGAGTTGTGTCAGTTGCTTCCAACATCCAGCACTATTGGTTGTGTCTGTGTTTGAGTTGTGTCAGTTGCCTCCAACATCCAACACTATTGCTTTTGTTTGAGTTGTGTCAGTTGCCTCCAACATCCAACACTATTGGTTGTGTCTGTGTTTGAGTTGTGTCAGTTGCCTCCAACATCCAACACTATTGATTGTGTCTGTGTTTGAGTTGTGTCAGTTGCCTCCAACATCCAATACTCTTGGTTGTGTCTGTGTTTGAGTTGTGTCATTTGCCTCCAACATCCAACACTATTGCTTGTGTTTGAGTTGTGTCAGTTGCCTCCAACATCCAACACTATTGGTTGTGTCTGTATTTGAGTTGTGTCAGTTGCCTCCAACATCCAACACTATTGCGTGTGTCTGCGTTTGAGTTGTGTCAGTTGCCTCCAACATCCAACACTATTGCGTGTGTTTGAGTTGTGTCAGTTGCCTCCAACATCCAACACTATTGGTTGTGTCTGTGTTTGAGTTGTGTCAGTTGCCTCCAACATCCAACACTATTGGTTGTGTCTGCGTTTGAGTTGTGTCAGTTGCCCCCAACATCCAACACTATTGCTTGTGTTTGAGTTGTGTCAGTTGCCTCCAACATCCAACACTATTGGTTGTGTCTGTATTTGAGTTGTGTCAGTTGCCTCCAACATCCAACACTATTGCTTTTGTCTGTGTTTGAGTTGTGTCAGTTGCCTCCAACATCCAACACTATTGGTTGTGTCTGTGATGTAGGCTGTGTTTATAGCTTTGTCATCCAGTTGTGTCAAATGTTGAACGCTAGCACTGGCTTCTGGGACTTGGGTTGTGCACATTTTATTCTATGAATTTGTATGTTGTGTCATGAAATGTTACAAGGCATGTTGAATGTTAGGTATATGAAATTGTATCTTGTGTCATTGAATTATGTGTGACAAAATAAGCACATAAAAATGCATTGTTGAATATGAACATTGCACTGTGTATGTGTTTTATGTTGTTTGTCCATCAAGAATGTTGATGACCATCATTTCTTCCAGTGGGGTTGAAAAGATGAAGCCGTGAGTTCTAAGATGGCTAATAAGGCCTATTTTGGCTTGAAATGTTTTTTGACAATGTGGGCAAAGAATGCTTGACGTTCCAGGAGGAGGATCTCCTGCAGTGGTTTTTTTGTCCCAACCTTTTCTTCACAGCTCTTGCAGTCCTGGTTGCTTCACAAATGACTGCACCCTTATGTAATGATGTACACCACGAATTATGGTCTTTATCAGCAGTCTCCCGGGTGTCAAGATGAATTCCAAAAGCTTTCAGTGAGATTTTCAGTGTCTTTAAAGCGTTTCCTCTGGCCGCCTTGGGAGCGTTTACCATAATGCAGCTCGCCGAAAAAAATTTGTTAGGGAGCCTGTGATCTGGCATACGAGTTAAGTGACCAGCCCAGTGAATCTGATTTTTCATTAGTAGACTGTGGATACTGTTCATGGACACTCTTTCTAGAACTTCAGTGTCTGAGATCTTGTCCTGCCGTTTAATATTCAGTAGCTTCATAAGGCAGACTGTGTGGAAGTGGTTTAATTTCCTAGCGTGTCGCTGATAAACAGTCCATGTTTCACAAGCATATAGCAATGTGTCTTTGTATGTAATGGTACAGTTGTATAATTGAATTATGCTTCAGATGTGTATGTGAGGTTGTATGTTCTTTAGTTCAGTTTGTGTGTCAGAACTGAGTATGTGAATTTGTATGTCGTGAAGTTTATTGGATATTAAATGTTAAGTATATAAAATTGCATGATGTATAATTGAAAACATGATGTTGACAATAGATCCATGTACTTTGATGGGTTGTTTCAGGCATGCTTGTACCTTCCGATGCTAGTTCTCAAGGCCAGAAAGTTTGCACTCTTGTACTCACTCGGCAGTTTATTCATCATCTCCAGGTAAGCATTAAGTTTATGCAGATTTCACAGATTTAGAAGGTCACCAGGTAGGGAGACACAAACTTGCTGCCTGCAGTTAGGCTGAGCACCTACTGGGGCTGGTTGATTGCTTGGGTTCCAATCCCCTGGAAATGTTGTAATTCTGTAATCCAACACAATGTTGCGTGTTCTTTGCAGGACTTTACTGCCACCCCCAACCCCAGGTTGATGTTCTAAGCACTTTTTGCATTCAGTAGTTTGCCATTGCTTTCTGAACAAGAAGTCACAATTTAAAATGCAACTTATGCTGATGTAGGGATTCATCAGCACACCGGAAGTTTAAGAGCGAGCTTGCTGATCCTTTCGGCCATCTTTAATCTACAGGGTGACCTCCCAAATACAAACGGAACCAACAAATCTTTCAATAATTGAGACAATTTTGGGCATCATTGGGACAATGCAGAGGATTGGATTGAGATCAACAGTGGTTCCAGCAAGATAGGACCACCCCACACACATCAAATGACTCTCTATCCTGGCTGAGAGAGCGATTTAAGGGGAAACTGATTAGCATGAAGTGTGACTCAAAGTGGGCACCGCATTCACCTGACCAGGACCCTCTATATTTTTTATTAGGGGTGTACATCATGGATAATGTGTACCAGAACAACCTTCAAACAATTGATGAACAGTAATCACAGCAAAGATCAGGGAAATCCCCACAGATGAATGCGGTCGAGTAATTGACAATTTAGCGCAATGTATGCAAGTGTGTATCCAACGCTGCGGAGGCCATTTAGAGCATATTTTGGAAAGAAGATAACTTTTATGCAAAGCAACCGAGGTAACTGAAACTTGTGGAAATGATTGTACACAGACTAAAGTTTACGTTCACTATATGATTGTACACAGACTGAAGTTTACGTTCACTATATGATTGTACACAGACTGAAGTTTACGTTCACTATATGATTGTACACAGACTGAAGTTTACGTTCACTATATGATTGTACACAGACTGAAGTTTACGTTCACTATATGATTGTACACAGACTGAAGTTTACGTTCACTATATGATTGTACACAGACTGAAGTTTACGTTCACTATATGATTGTACACAGACTGAAGTTTACGTTCACTATATGATTGTACACAGACTAAAGTTTACGTTCACTATATGATTGTACACAGACTAAAGTTTACGTTCACCAAATTTCAAGACATTTGCTTGACCTTTGTGGGATTTAATTAAGTTTTTATGGGTCCTGTTTTTTTTTTTTGGGGGGGGGGGGGGATCACCCTGTAGTACAGTATGAATAGGTGAAAACACCATTGAGGGTGATGCAGTGGTGATAGCAGATGTCTCTGTGGTCCAGGTGTGCCTGGGTAATCTCAGCAGGCTCCAGATTCAAACCTGTCAAGGAAGCAAGTGGTGCCTTTGCCGTGACAACCTTATGATAGAAACAGTGGTTGTAACCCATGCCCTGGATTGGCTTGGCATGCAGAAATACTCACTGTTCCATTTGCCGTCTGCTGTAACATTCTATTGTAACATTGCATGCTGTCTGTGTTTAGCCAACATTATCAGAATGATTATCACATGATATTGGAATTATTATCACATGATGTCGGAATGATTATCACATGATGAAATCACATGATCCACTCTACAGCTTTGCTCTCCTGTGGGGTCCCATGCATCATTTAAAACACCTGTTCTCCATGGGTCGTCTACCTTTCACAGCCACCTACTTTGGGACATTGTTCGCAACTGTATACTTCTCAATGTGGGTAAGTGATATGTGGGTTGTATACTTCTCAATGTGGGTAAGTGATATGTGGGTTGTATACTTCTCAATGTGGGTAAGTGATATGTGGGTTGTATACTTCTCAATGTGGGTGAGTCAGTAGTGGGTTGTATACTTCTCAATGTGGGTGAGTCAGTAGTGGGTTGTATACTTCTCAATGTGGGTGAGTTATAAGTGGGTTTTATATGTCTCAGTGTAAGTGGATTATAAGTGGGATGTGTACTTCCCAATGTGTATGAGTCATTAGTGGGTTGTGTACTTCTCACTGTGGGTGAGTTATAAGTGGGTTGTGTACTTCTCAATGTGGGTAAGTCAGAAGTGGTTTGATTTCAGTGAAGTCCCTTTTGTTTGTTTGTGTCTAGAGTTATTGCTGTGTGTGTGTTTTTTAGTATGAGCATATATAAACAAGCAACCAAATTGTCATGACAAGTAGGCATACAAACCCATCTTATATTCCAGTGTGAACATGGCACATGAATGATAAGTTCACCAGAAAACCCATCTTATATTCCAGTGTGAACATGGCACATGAATGATAAGTTCACCAGAAAACCCATCTTATATTACAGTTGTGAACATGGCACATGAATGATAAGTTCACCAGAAAACCCATCTTATATTACAGTTGTGAACATGGCACATGAATGATAAGTTCACCAGAAAACCCATCTTATATTACAGTTGTGAACATGGCACATGAATGATAAGTTCACCAGAAAACCCATCTTATATTCCAGTTGTGAACATGGCACATGAATGATAAGTTCACCAGAAAACCCATCTTATATTCCAGTTGTGAACATGGCACATGAATGATAAGTTCACCAGAAAACCCATCTTATATTACAGTTGTGAACATGGCACATGAATGATAAGTTCACCAGAAAACCCATCTTATATTACAGTGTGACCATGGCACATCAGCCATAAGTTCACCAGAAAACCCATCTGATATTACAGCAGTGAACATGGCACATCAGTCATAAGTTCACCAGAAAACCCGTCTTATATTACAGTGTGACCATGGCACATCAGTCGTAAGTTCACCAGAAAACCCAATCTCCTATCACAGTTGTGAATTCACCAGAAAAGCCATCTTATATTACAGTGTACCCATGGCACATCAGTCATACGTTCACCAGGAAACTCATCAGATATTACAGTGAACATGGCACATCAGTCATAAGTTCACCAGAAAACCCAATCTCCTATCACAGTTGTGAACATGGCACATTAGTCATAATGTCACCAGAAAACCCATCTGATATTACAGCAGTGAACATGGCACATCAGTCATAAGTTCACCAGATAACCCATCTTATATTCCAGTGTGAACATGGCACATCAGTCATAAGTTCACCAAAAACCCATCTTATATTACAGTGTGAACACGATACATCAGTCAACCAGCCATGCCAGCACTAACAGCCCTTCAATACGTACCCCACTGCAGATATTGCTTCACACACATGAAACAACCAACCACCTTCTCATTAAATTCTCTAGCCTTCTCTAGGGCCAGTACTTTCATTAGAATGGCATCGGAATGCCATTAGTAGACTTGTCTGCAGTTATGAGGGGATAAAACAAATCATGTGTTTTTCATGTGGAGAAAGCAGTTTTCAGACAAGATTTGTAGGAACTTTTGTATTTGTTCCTTATTTATGTTTCAAATATTGTATTTATCCTGTTAAGTTTACTGTGATATTTTATTAATGCCTTGTTTGTACCTGTCTGTCTCAGGCACACAGCACACTTCTCACAGTCATCTTTGCTCTGGCTCAGGTCGTTGCCTTGATCTGGTAAGTGTTGAAGTCTTATCCCACAATTCCTCACATCTCTTGTCAGCGTGACAGTGTTCTGTTGTATGTTACACATGGCTCTGGTTGTTTATGAATGCTCAGGGAGATTGAGTTTTACCTCCAGTCCAGTGCATTGACATTCAAGTTTTCTGGGCCTTAAAAAAAGTCTTGCATCTGTTGGAGTGAGGTAGATGTAGTAAAGTGCCATCTGGACGGGAACATTTGCTGAGCTCTCCTTCATCTAACCAAGCTCATAAAGCTGCTTGATGTGCAAGAAAGGCACTGGAACTTCATATCTGCAGAGAGGTCATGGTTCAACACAGGAGATGTGGTCAGGCTGAGATTAGGCCAGGGCTGGTAAAATATCCTCCATAGGCTACATAGAACCTGTACTCTTATATGGATGTGAAGCATGGACATTGAGCAGACAAGCTGGAAAACATGGAGATGTGGTTTCTGAGGAAAATGCAAAGAATACCATGGACAGACAGAAAAATCAATGAGCAAGTCCTACAAGAAGCAAATTAAAACCATAAACTGTAAACAGTCAAGATTTTTGGGCATGCGTTAGGTAAAGAAATAAACTAGAGAACTGGCAAGATTGAGAGGAAAATAACAAAGGGAAGGCAGAGAAGTTAATATCTGAATGGCTTGGCCATGTGGCATGGTCAAGACAAGAACACTGAGCTGATCCATGACTAGTGATTGTGTGAGATGGCGAAATATGACCACCCACGCTTATCGGCGTGGCACATGATGATGATGACAGGCTTCAGGCATTTGATTGTCGGAAGACTGCAGCCCAATGCCCAGAAGGAAGATTGGTTCTGTGTCATGGTATAGTATTGAAATCACGAAGGGCTGAGGCTCAACCCAGATGGCTAGAAACAAAGACACAGTACAAGCACATCCCGGAGGCCTGTCATATCTGGCTGCTTCTCTAATGCTGTTGTGAGCGCACCACAGATGAAGAGGACCCAGCATCTGGAGGAGGTACAGAAACAGCCATTGTCACCTGTGTGTGGACAAATATGCTTGGCCTGCCCTCAGCCTTGGTGTGTCCTCTGATGAGGCCTCGGGGCTTTAGCAAGGACATGGTTCACTGTTGGTATCCTTCTTGTCATTGATTTCATGACAAACAAGTGAGGCCGGTGGTGCTCTGTTTTTCTTTTTTGGTGCTCGCTTTGAACTCAAGCGTAGTCCATACACACTATTTATAGTAGTGATCGACTGAATTTTGCGTGTGGATTAGCTTTCCCTATTAAGTGTCCCTCGCTTTCAGGTGAGCCCACTCTGACTTCAGAGGTACTTGTAATTTACATCCCCAAGTCAAGGACAATAGGTCAACATTTTAGTCCAACTGTCTGGTGTAGGGGTTGAACCCCTTACCTCAGCATCAACACATTGGATGTTTAAGAACATGCATTCTTACCCATTCGGCCATGTTGACCTACATTGCTCTGTTGTAGGATGGAGGGATTGCCTCCTTGGTACCTTCACCAGTGTTGTCTGTAGTGGGTCACGGATTAGTTTCTTTGTGTCTTCTGTCTGGCTGGCTGATGGTATTTTTGTTGGTTTCTTAGCACATTCTAGGAAGTGACCATTCTGGGGTTATTTCTATTCCACACCACACGTGTCACATTTTCAATCTAGAGACTTGTATATGTGTGAAACTGCAGGATATACAGGTAATATTTAAGAAGTAGATAGTCGCTGTGTGTTGACGTGATGTTAAACTATTGACCTCATGTAACCTTGTTGGTCTACAGGTACATCGTCAGTTACATTCCTGGAGGACAGACGGGACTCAGGTTCTTCACAAGCATATTCTACGCGGCGGCTTCAAAGACTGTGGGTAAAACACTTCCCATCTAGCCCCTGGATGTCTCTGACACATGCCCCCTCCCCTCCCCCTACTCTGCTTGTGATAAATGCCTGTGGATGACTATGTCTGTGTGTATGTGCTTGCGTGTGTCCTTGTGAGTTACCATATGTGCCATTCCAACCAAGAATGGAAAATTGGAGGGATAATGACTGCAGCAGAATGTTCTGATATCAGATATAATAAATTGAGTATGTGGAGAGAAGCCAGAAAGATGGAGAGAGTCCCATAACAGACATTTCAGAAAGCTGTGATCCATGACTTACACTTACATGTTATATCTAAAATATTTATTGTTGATAAAATCCAATATAACTGCTTTCTGTGTAAATGCATGAATGTGTAGTCCCTCAGAACGTGTGTACACTGGCTGTCTGTGTTTATGGATGCAGCAGTAGCATAGTGGTTGGGGCACATGCTTGCCAAGACAGTGATCTTGGGTTCAATCCTTAGCCGTGACAGGATGGTTTTTTACCAGTGTAACTCTGGGGATTACCCAGCCTTATGAAATCATCATCATGTGCCATACCTACAGGCATGGGCGGCCATGGTCCACCACCTCACAGGGTCACTAGTCGTGGTTCAAGGCTGTCTTCTTGTCCCCACCCACTATGCCACTTTGGCTTGTCAGCTAGGTGTTTATGTCCTTGTCTTTTCCTTCCTCGTAGAATGTGTACTAGATCATTTTTGGAATTATCTGGGAAGGGCCTATGAAGCCAGAGCGGGTTCGCCTGATGCGAGGGATACTGGTAATGGGGACAGCTAATCAACACGCAGTCCAGTAAACTAGAAGTAGCAGCATGGGTATGCATTACGCTTGAGTTTAAAGCGAGTGAACGAAAAAAAAAATGTGGGCAGGGAAGCCAGTGAGGAAGGGAACTGCCCACCCCACTCATGTTGTAATCTAGAATATGTGAAAACCGAACATTTCACACCCAAATGGCTGTATCTAATATGGAGAGATATCACCTTGGCGAGGATACACGTTTGTGTGTATGAGTGTTTTAAAGCATGTATTTTTACCAGCTGTAATGATCTGGGAGAAAGACAGATGTAGAAAGCTGCCCAATGAGGCACATCAGAGCAAACTGCGGCAGCTTGGCTGTAACTTGCAGTATGAAAGGTTCGTTACAGAAAGTCATAGCAGGTGAAATCTTTGGCAAGCGAGTAAGAGGTTAGCCAAGTAGGATATTAATTAGCCAGACATGCGGAGACCTGATAGAGGGTTGAACCTTGTAAAATACTGGTCATTTTTATGTCACTTTTGTTTTACTACTGGACTGATTTTGGCTGTGGATTAGCTTTCCCTCTTACCAGTGTCCCTCGCCATCAGGTGAACCCACTTCGACGTCAGAGTTACCTGTAATTTACATCCCCAAGTCAAGGACAAGAAGTCAACATTTTAGTACAACTGACAGGTGTAGGGGTTGAACTCATTACCTTGCCATCAGAGTACCAGGGGATTGGGAATAGGGAAAGCTAATCCACACGCAGACATCAGAGTACCAGGGGATTGGGAATAGGGAAAGCTAATCCACACGCAGACATCAGAGTACCAGGGGATTGGGAATAGGGAAAGCTAATCCACACGCAGACATCAGAGTACCAGGGGATTGGGAATAGGGAAAGCTAATCCACACGCAGACATCAGAGTACCAGGGGATTGGGAATAGGGAAAGCTAATCCACACGCAGACATCAGAGTACCAGGGGATTGGGAATAGGGAAAGCTAATCCACACGCAGACATCAGAGTACCAGGGGATTGGGAATAGGGAAAGCTAATCCACACGCAGACATCAGAGTACCAGGGGATTGGGAATAGGGAAAGCTAATCCACACGCAGACATCAGAGTACCAGGGGATTGGGAATAGGGAAAGCTAATCCACACGCAGACATCAGAGTACCAGGGGATTGGGAATAGGGAAAGCTAATCCACACGCAGACATCAGAGTACCAGGGGATTGGGAATAGGGAAAGCTAATCCACACGCAGACATCAGAGTACCAGGGGATTGGGAATAGGGAAAGCTAATCCACACGCAGACATCAGAGTACCAGGGGATTGGGAATAGGGAAAGCTAATCCACACACAGACATCAGAGTACCAGGGGATTGGGAATAGGGAAAGCTAATCCACACGCAGACATTAGGCCAGTGCACTCCCCAGCAGTGGCTACTACTAGATTTAATAACACGTGTATGAACTACGCTCGAGTTCACAGCAAGTGAACAACACACAAAAATATATATTTTTGTTTTCTGAAATACATAACCTACATATAGAAACTAATACTGTTCAGATGCGGTACATTCCTGTGATATATAATTCTGCAGTCTGCACCTGGTGAGATGCAGCAGAATATGCCAGGCAACACATTGTGCAGCCTCTTGTTGGTAGCTTGTGTTTAAATTCACTAAGGGAATGCACTGATTTGAATATCTAATATTGTAACCCACTTGCTTATATTATTATACAGCGAAGGTGCTATATATTCTAACTATATCCCTCAGGTATTGAACAGAAAAGACAGATTTAATGTTTTAAGTTAGTTGCATGTTATGTACAAAATGTTGCTGTCAACCCCAGTATTTATTGGCTGTTTCTGATTGTACCAGGGAATTATAATTCAGTAGTTTGTCATGGCTTTCTGAATAACTGACGCCTCATACCATAAAAAACAATGCAACGCATGCTGTTTCCAAACGGCCGGCAGCTGATTTCAAACCCTTGACTCTGCATATCGAGGAAAGATGAAACTGCGTCTCACTATCCTGCAAGCCACCGTGGCAGTGTTGATGTTTACACAACCAGAAACTATGAGGCAGTGAAGCGAAACATTTGTGAGATATGAGTCGGGTCACGGAAGCTAGCCCTGGGATGGAACGAGATGCTGGTGTGGTGGCTAGCAAACTGGCGGCATGTCTTGTGCATTATTTATATTTTGTATATGTTGTTATACGGAGATGCTGCATATATAATGTATTTATGTTCAGTGTATCTGAGAAAATAAGTTCATTGTAACTAATGTATTGCCTTTAGGTTCAGTCTTTGATGCCTGTCTTACATTCCATATATGGTTCAATACTCACAGTATTGAGTTCATAGCTCTGACCTGCTGATCTGGCAGTCTCTGCAGCTTGTCTTTTTCCAGAGGTATTGTGTTACCTTTCCTCTGGAGTAAACCAGGCAGGCGACAGAGGGATATTGCTGCATGGACAACACATGGTCTCTATATTTTAGCCCAGGCTTTGTGCTATGGAGAGGTATAACTCCATCCCTGGTCTTAACCGCCATGGATTATAGTTATAATGCCTTTATTTGAAGGACAATGTAACAAACTATCATCATCTGTCTGGACAACAAGGTACCAGTCTGTCATATATGGATATAGCATTCTGGATTGTTGTATCTGGCCTAGAGCGACGACAGTTTAAGATAAACTCTATGGACCGCTGAGTGAACTAAAAAGACTGTTAAATTCATACAAGAGACAACATTGCAGTTATAAACATATTTCAGGCAAACGAAAGAAGAAGAAGAAGATTGTTGTATCACTTGTGTGTGCCATGTTTACAAATCAGCTAATGGGGGACATTTCTACAGTTGGTCAGTGGGTAGACATACTGGCTTGAGGGTTGTTGATTGTGGTTTGATATCTTGTCTTGGTTGCCACAGCTGTTCACGATGGTCTTGTGATGTGATATCTTGTCTTGGTTGCCACAGCTGTTCATGATCGTCTTCTTCTGTCTCAATACTCGTGATGAAGTGTATTATACCAAGTTGTGCACCTGAAAGGTCAGTGTGTTATACCTAGTTGTGCACCTGAAAGGTCAGTGTGTTGTACCCAGTTATGCACCTGAAAGGTCAATGTGTTATACCAAGTTGTGCACCTGAAAGGTCAGTGTGTTATGCCAAGTTGTGCACCTGAAAGGTCAGTGTATTATGCCTAGTTGTGCACCTGAAAGGTCAGTGTATTATACCTAGTTGTGCACCTAAAAGGTCAGTGTGTTATACCAAGTTGTGCACCTGAAAGGTCAGTGTATTATACCAAACAGCACATGAAAGGTCAGTGTGTTATACCAAGTTGTGCACCTGAAAGGTCAGTGTGTTATACCAAGTTGTGCACCTGAAAGGTCAGTGTATTATACCTAGTTGTGCACCTGAAAGGTCAGTATGTTATACCAAGTTGAGCACCTGAAAGGTCAGTGTGTTATACCAAGTTGTGCACCTGAAAGGTCAGTGTGTTATACCTAGTTGAGCACCTGAAAGGTCAGTGTATTATACCTAGTTGAGCACCTGAAAGGTCAGTATGTTATACCAAGTTGAGCACCTGAAAGGTCAGTGTGTTATACCAAGTTGTGCACCTGAAAGGTCAGTGTATTATACCTAGTTGTGCACCTGAAAGGTCAGTATGTTATACCAAGTTGAGCACCTGAAAGGTCAGTGTGTTATACCAAGTTGTGCCCTGAAAGGTCAGTGTGTTATACCAAGTTGTGCACCTGAAAGGTCAGTATATTATACCTAGTTGTGCACCTGAAAGGTCAGTATGTTATACCAAGTTGAGCACCTGAAAGGTCAGTGTGTTATACCAAGTTGTGCACCTGAAAGGTCAGTGTGTTATACCAAGTTGTGCACCTGAAAGGTCAGTGTATTATACCTAGTTGTGCACCTGAAAGGTCAGTATGTTATACCAAGTTGAGCACCTGAAAGGTCAGTGTGTTATACCAAGTTGAGCACCTGAAAGGTCAGTGTGTTATACCAAGTTGTGCACCTGAAAGGTCGGTGTATTATACCAAGTTGTGCACCTGAAAGGTCGGTGTATTATACCAAGTTGTGCACCTGAAAGGTCAGTATGACCGACTTTGGCATACATTTCTGTCAGGTGTGCTCCCTCTAGACCAGTGTTTCCCAACGTGGGGTCCACGCCCCACAGGGGGGCAATTCGATTGTTGAGGGGGGCAATTCGAAAATGGAAGAAATCGGCTGAATATAACAAAACGGGGAGACTTGAGACTGAAGTTAACTAAATTGGAACCTGACATAAGATCTCTTTGCAGCAAGCATGAAGCGTAAGGATTTCACTAAATTTAAATAATAAATAATTACTAATAATTAAAATAATATAGAAAAATCATTCATTAATATTATTTTGTACTTGAATTTCAGTTCTCCATTATATGTTTTGAAAATTTACTTATTGTGTTTGCTCAATAATTTCCTAGTGATTTCTTCCTAAAACCTAGCATTCAAGTTTCTTTAGTGAACATTTAAATTTTTAAATATTAAGAATAATGTATATGTTGGGGGGGGGGGGGATAAGAATTTTAGAAAGGCTTAGGTGGGGCATAGCACAAAAAAGGTTGGGAACCACTGCTCTACACAGACTCCACCCAAGGTGATAGGCTTTTTCTACCTGTAGGTAGGTTTTTTCCCTAACAGTTTGAAGTAGGGTTTATGGCCTACTCTGTACAATGTAATGGTAGTTGTAACATGCACAGTCTGCGCACAGGCCCTCCTGTTTTCTGCCCTTGTCTGATAAAGCTAGGCATTCGATCTCACTACCCAAGATATCAAGATGTTGAGGGATATCATGAGATAGCGGTGGATATAGGGGAAATGCCCTGTGATGGTATCGAACCCGGCACTTTCTGAATCTCAACTAGGCACTTAGCCTCTTGGCCATGGCTGCCTCTGTGGGTGATGCTGGTGACCACCCTTTGCCAGGTGGCCACAGAGTGATGCTTTTGTTCCTTGATTGGTGACCAGATGTCTGTGGACCTTGTGCACATGTTTAGCACCAAGTCCTGAGGCTGCAACAGTCCCAGTGTGATGCTGTGGCACATCAAGTCCTAGGGTAATATTGAAGAATCAAGACCTGGGGTCACATCAAAGAATCAAGTCCTGGGGTCACCATGATATGCCTGGTTGTCTTGTCTCTGTGAAAAGCCAGATAATGTTGCTCTAACATGCCAAGTCTTGGTGTCACTGTAACACCAAGTTGTGACAGTTTCACAGTTCATCTGTCACATCAATTCTTTGTGTGGTGTTTTTCTTCAAAGTAAGCAAGCAAGTGAACTGGTCAAGTCACCTAGTAGAACCTTGGCCCAGTTGATGTGAAATTCCTCACATCTCAATCCCATATGTCATTGCTTACAGTGGGATTATCTTGTTTGTTGTGATGCAGATTTTTCTTCTTGATTTCTGTGGGTGTTTTGTGTGATGGGTAAACCTGGTTATTTTTATGATACATGTTCTGACAGATTTTTCTGTACCTGGAGACAGGTGCAAGGGGTTGTTACTATGAACTAAGTTATGGCATTCTAATATTTATGGTATGTCAATGATTTTATATTTTACCACATGTCAAAAAAGTGATTGCTTGTTTATTGTATGGTAGTGGTTCGTGCAGCTGTCAGAGTAGCCGTTGAAACATCAAACTGGTTTGAGATGCACAGACGAGTGCTATACCTCACCTCTTCAACATATGTGCAGAAACTGTAATGATAAAAGGTAGACATGATGAAACTAGAGACTTTTTTGTATGCGGTCACTTTCAACTCAGCGTAGTCCATATGCACTATTTTTAGTAGTGCTGAACTGAATTTAGTATGTGGATTAGCTTAACCTATTAACATCATCAGTCGAACCCACTCCAACTTCAGAGGTGTTTGTAATTTACGACCTCAAGTCAGGGACGATAGGTTAAATTTTAGTCCAACTGTCAGGTGTAGGGGTTGAACCCCTTACCTTGGCATCAACACACTGAGTGGTTAAGAACACGTGTTCTTATCCATTCGGCCATGCTGCCATTGATCCATTCATACTTGGTGGGAATTCACTTCCAGAACTTATATATGCAGACAAGGTCCTCCTCTCAAACAGTGCTCAAGGATTGAAAGTGCTGACCCTGTCTGTCAAGAAACAATGAAAATTAGAACGTTCTTCTTAGCTTATACAAAACAAAAGTAATGTCAACAGACAAAACTACACGCCGACCAAAGATCACAATCTGTGAAGTCACTGAGCATGTCACAAGCATTGAATATCTTAACGTCATATTTAACAATAGTGGGGACCTTTCAGTAGAAGTCAGATGCCGGTTGGCCACACTGATGTAGGGGTCAAACAGTGTCAAGATCCTGTGGCATGACACCCCAGCGATGTAGGGGTTAAACAATGTCAAGATCCTGTGGCATGACACCAAGGGATGTAGGGGTCAAACAGTGTCAAGATCCTGTGTCATGACACCAAGGGATGTAGGAGTTAAACAATGTCAAGATCTTGTGGCATGACACCAAGGGATGTAGGGGTCAAACAGTGTCAAGATCCTGTGTCATGACACCAAGGGATGTAGGGGTCAAACAGTGTCAAGATCCTGTGTCATGACACCAAGGGATGTAGGGGTCAAACAGTGTCAAGATCCTGTGGCATGACACCCCAGCGATGTAGGGGTTAAACAATGTCAAGATCTTGTGGCATGACACCAAGGGATGTAAGGGTTAAACAGTGTCAAGATCCTGTGGCATGACACCCCAGCGATGTAGGGGTTAAACAATGTCAAGATCTTGTGGCATGACACCAAGGGATGTAGGGTTAAACAGTGTCAAGATCCTGTGGCATGACACCCCAGCGATGTAGGGGTTAAACAATGTCAAGATCCTGTGGCATGACACCAAGGGATGTAGGGGTCAAACAGTGTCAAGATCCTGTGTCATGACACCAAGGGATGTAGGGGTCAAACAGTGTCAAGATCCTGTGTCATGACACCAAGGGATGTAGGGGTCAAACAGTGTCAAGATCCTGTGGCATGACACCCCAGCGATGTAGGGGTTAAACAATGTCAAGATCTTGTGGCATGACACCAAGGGATGTAAGGATTAAACAGTGTCAAGATCCTGTGGCATGACACACCAGTCAGCAAGTTCAAGTAACATTTCAGAACATGCATCTGGCTCGTGGCAACAGTTGGACGTGAGTCATGGACCATTTCTCAGTCGCTACAAAAAAAAAAAGATAGAAATGGAAGACATGGTTGCCAGAAGAAGAAGCAGGAGGATAGGCACAGGATGTTGCAGACACCTTGGGTGTGAGAAATGACCAGAGATTGAGAGACCTGTCAGCGGGCCATGATGAGAACCACGCTCTACTACATGGTGACGGTGAGTGCCGAACGATGATGATGATGGTGGAATGTGTCAGAAATGGAAAGTTCCAGAAGGAACGAACTAATTGTGAAGACCTCTCACATCTCAAACTATCTGACCAAGTTACACCAGGCGGGTGTTGGAGTCACATGTTTGCCTGTCACTGGACATGCGCTTGTTTCAGATCCGGTTGGAAGTCGGCATCACCCATTGGATAAGCCCGCTCCTTAAACTTCCGGTGTGCTGATATCGAGGTAACTGGTTCAACCCCTACACTGATCAGTTTGACTAAAATATTAACTTGAGGATGTAAATTACAAGTACCTCTGAAGTCTGAGTAGGTTCTCCTGATAGCGAGGGACACTGCTAATAGGGAAAGATAATCCACACGCACAAATCAGTTTAGTGCACTCGAATTAGCAGCACGTGTATGGACTACGTTTGAGTTCAAAACGAGCGAACGCAGAAAAATCCGATTGAGAATACTTGTTTATCAGATTAGTCCGATGTCATTTAATCGAGTGGTAGTGGAACGAATGCCTTGCCTGCTCTGATAAGGACATACCAATGTGTTAGCTGTGAACCTCACAGAATAGACCTTAATGGCTGCTCCCTGACTTATGTAGCTGCTTGTTCTGGCGCAGACACCGGCCATCATGACTCTCCAATCTTCTCGACAAAACTAGAGAGCCTACCCATGACAGCCTGGCCATGTTGCTTAGATGCAGGAAGTGTATTCCACAATTCCCCGACACACTGAGTGAAGGGTTCGAGATTAGCCGCAGACGGTTTGGAAGTACACCACCTTGCGTTGATTTTGGTGGTATGGGCATAGGTCATTTAGAATGCATTGGCAAACTACTGAGCGTAAACATTTTCTAGTGAATTACAAACACTCAAACAATGATGGGGTTGATTGCCATGTCCTGTTGAGGAGACGCAACTAATCTACACTCACAACATAATACCATTACCAGTATGTGGATTCTTCAACAGTGATGAGTAACCTCCGTGTTGGAATCTCTCTCAGTTATAATGGCGTGCTAAACAAACAGAAGCTACAGTTAGACAGACAAACAGAAGCTACAGTTAGACGGACAAATAGAAGCCACACAGAAGCTACAATTAGACAGACAAACAGAAGCCACAATTACACAGACAAACAGAAGCCACAATTACACAGACAAACAGAAGCCACAATTAGACACAAGCAGAAGCCACAATTAGACGGACAAACAGAAGCTGCAATTAGACAGACAAACAGAAGCTGCAATTACACAGACAAACAGAAGCCACAATTAGACAGACAAACAGAAGCTACATTTACACAGACAAACAGAAGCTACAATTACACAGAGAAACAGAAGTTACAATTACACAGAAAAACAGAAGCCACAATTGGACAGAAAAACAGAAGCCACAATTGGACAGGCAAACAGAAGCTACAATTAGACAGGCAAACATGGATGGGTCAAGCCGAAGACATTCTTCAGCTGGTGTGTTCACTTGAGGACTTAGAACCTGGCGAGGAGTGGGTACAAGTGCCAACAGAGTTCTGTACATCCTTTTCAGTGTGCATCCAACTAGCCAGGAAATGCAGACAAGAAAATCCAGCTGCGGAAGTACAGGCTCTGATCTTCGGGAATTCTTTAGAGGATGGTGCTGTTATTTACACGGATGGGTCGGTCGTCCGAGGAGTGAGAAGTTCATGGGCCTTTACGGCTCAGGCCGGAGGGAAAATTGTGAAGGAAGAGTCTGGCGTTTTTGCTTTGACCACAAACAGCCTGACTATGGAAGTCATAGCAGTAAGTAAAGCAATAACAAGGCTTGAGACACAGACATTTAATCGGGCATGTGTCCCTAGTGACTTAATGAGTATGCTCAGGAGGATAGAGATGGGGTGGGTCCGAAGAGAGTGGCTGCTGTCTCTGGAGCGGTCTCTGCTGGTTCGTGCCAGGGCATGCGGGTGTACAAGGGAATGAACAGGCTTGCAGGTAGGGCTACTGTGGAAGGCGGACGAGCAATGGACCAGGCAGACATTCTGAATGCTCAACGAGAAGTAAGTCGTTTACGAAAACCAAGCGATGACTGGGAATCTACAACCATGGTCAGGCTGCGAGAAGAGCAAGTTAAAAGAGATGTGGCCAAACAAGAACACTCCACTGGAAGCCAAAGAAGAGTAATAAACCAACACAGAACTGGTGTCGTGAGCCGCTGCACGCTGCGGGACTTGCTGAGGAGGGGATCCGAGCACTTATGGACTGCATGGTTCGATGTGCAGTGAGGATGATCTGTCGACTAACTAATTAACTAGACAGGCAAACAGAAGCTACAGTTAGACAAATAGAAGCTACAAACAGAGGCTACGATTAGACCGACAAACAGAAGCTACGATTAGACCGACAAACAGAAGCTATAGTTAGACAGGCAAATAGAAGCTACAATTAGAACGATAAGTAGAAGCTACAATTAGACAAACAGTAGCTACAGCAAATGTACATACAAAGTTTATTTTTGTAATGATCACCTGCCAATGCAGACATTCCGCCTACCCATTTATTCTCATCATTTGTTATCATATCATGTTAACATGATCACCGCATACACAGTCTATCAGCATTCTCAACACATATTGAAGAACATAAAACAGTGTACGTGCTAAGTGAGTAATGACTTTAAGTATAACTGTAGTCACAATTCCAGCTGCTCACAACAGACTGCGAATGTTTTGTATCAGTGCGGAAGTCAAACGGAAACCACCGCATTACTTCCACAAGAGTAAGTTTGTTGGCAGTCTCAGGGCTAGTGGTAATGTTGGCAGTGACAATGCTGGCATCCCCGAGGGCGGGGTGGCTTCTGGGCAGTCACACACAGCCATGTCAATGTGAGACGGTGGCTGTCGGAATAAACGACAAGAGAAAGACGCCGGGGAATCATGACCCAGGAAGGTCCGCTCCCTGAGAGTGTGAGGAAGGTAAAGAGGCGATAACATTCGGCGAGGGTCGGCTGTTTCTGATGACTGGAAACATCTTGTGCGTGTTCCCCGGCGGTGGTTTTACCACATTTTTAAGCTGTCGTTAGTAAACCACAACACTGAATTACATTCGGTCGAATGTCATAGTTTTTGGCCTGGCTGTGTGAAAAGCCTGGCGTTGCTGATGCTGTTGGATGTGGAAGTGGCCGAGCCATCTAGCTCGCTCTTACAGCCAGTCGGATGCAGTTTCATGGAATTAATCTGAATACCTTGTGCAGATCAGAGGAGCTTGGGAGCACGGCTTCGACTTCCGACTCCAACGGTTCTGAGTTTGCATCCCGTTGAGCACAATTATTCAGACACCCAATGGCGTACAGAAGTCTCCTCTTGTTCTTGGTTAGTCTTTCAGATAAGGACGAAACAATTTAGTTTTAAAAAATGAAGTCTGCTGCGCACATAGATAATCTCTTTTCCGCTGGATGTAGTCCAGAGTAGCTATATTCTACGTTCATCCTCCCTCTATGTCAGTCAGCTAGTTAGCTGGTCGCTCTGACTGTCGGTCACGTGAAGAGAGAAGTCCGCGCTAAGACCGGATGTGTCGACCAAAATCCTCACGCTGAATAAGTGTTATAACACAACCAACAATCTTTTCGTCTTTTTAAAATTGGTAACGGCAGTTTAAGAAGATTATGGAATGAGGGTGCAGTCTTGTGTACCACCTAATATATGTATAACTCTTTGTTTGCTGCCTGTCTCATTCTTTGTGTGGCATTTGGTATCTAAGAGTTTATTAGGTCAGAATTATGGCTCCAACCAGACTTAAGGTTTACCATGATTAAACTCGCCGATCACCAGACAACATAGCACGGCCGTCCATCTAGCCGTTATACCTTTAAGATTTCATCGTGACGAGAAATTCTGACACTCACTCCATCACGAAAAGGTCCACTCCTCCTTACACAAGCCCTCCTTGCAGGCCTGACAAAGCTCAGAGTTGTGCTGATTTCGCGGCTTCCCCTGGCGGCGATCGATCCTCAACAGAGGTCGGACAAATCCGTAGAACACCTGTCCGACTCGATTGTAGACGTTGCCAATTACCTGTAAAGTATACACACGTAGTTAAAGGTAATCACACAACACATCTGTTTAATATCCAGCATACAGTTAACAAAGAAACGGCGTTTCGTATTCTGCATTCGATGAACAATAAACAATTTCTTAAATACATTGAGGCATTAGCAATTAAGCGATTCCTGCCAGTTTTGCGCACACAGAAAGATTTCATTTTAAATGTGCGATTACCGTTGCGGTAACTGATTCTGCACATTCGAGCGACATCAGTGTCTTGTGTGTTTGAAGTATTTCAGCCAAAGAATTCACTTCATGCCATTTGTAACTCTGCAAGATGCACCGACATATTTTTTTTCCCCGCAATATTTTTTTTTCTCCTTTTACAGGACATCGCTGTCAACATCAGCATCTTTCAGCTGATTGTTGATTTCTTGGCAAGATTACGTTCAGTAGTTTGCCATTGCTTTCTGAATAACCGGCTCGCATACCCCATAAGTTACCGACGCGGAGAGAACCGCTACCAATTCTCGCGCACGTCACGTTACTCACGAGAGTATACGGGATTACGGAGAAAGTCGTGTAACCGCCTAGACCAGGGAGACCAGCGACATATGGCAGGCAATAAATCGAGCAATATATTTGTGTGGTTTGTGTGTTTACATTCACTAAGGGAATACATTTTTGATAATCACATTGTTGGTATTATCGTGGCATGTGAATTGTTGTACTAGGTGCGGTGTGGAGTTCTTTTCCTCGCCGCATTTCCCATATGTTTTTTGCTCTCGCTCGCATTGCACTCAAGCGTATTCCACACACGTGCTACTAGTGCAATAGAATGATGCTTGCGTGTTGATTAGCTTTCCCTATTAACAGTGTCCACCGTCATCAGGTGAACCCACTCCGACTTCAGATGTACTTGTAATTTACATCCCCAAGTCAAGGACGAGAAATCAACATTTTAGTCCAACTGACCGATGTAGAGGTTGAATCCGCTACCCCAGCATCAGCGCACCGGATGTTTAAGAACAAGCGTACGTTTTCCAAGAAAGTTCTAAAAATATCCCGTACATATTTTACGACGCTGGGTAAGATCCCCGAGCTGTGCATGGGAGCGATACAGAAATGTCGCTACCGGGTATTGAATGGGAGCGATACAGAAATGTCGCTACCGGGTATTGAATGCCGACTACTGTCTCGGTAATCAATTATATCAGAGAGGTTCCTGAAATGTGTGTCATCATGTAACAAGTGGCCAGGATGTGGCGCTTTCACAGCCCCTGAAAATAGTCTCGATACTTCATTAGTTCTCCGGCCATGTACTCAGGGTGTGTGTAATTTTCTGTGTCGGTTGTGTTGTGTTTTTACATTTCCACAGCTTTACCGCAGATCCACGAATTGTATTCATACTTCAACTTTGCCGATAATTGTTAAAAAGTTTGACTATCCCGTAAGCCACAGCTTCTGTAAACAGATATCACTGACGGTTCTAATCCTGTGGAACGATTTGAGAGGAGAACCGTATCATCTGAGTCCAGGAATTTTATTTCCACCGGTTACGAATGGATCAAACATAACTACATTGTGGTACCACGTGAATTGTTATACAGAATCTGTTTTGCTGTATGTCAGTGAATCATGGGACGCGAATGAATAAATAAATTCGGAAGAGCTTGAGAGCCTCAGAGATGTGGTTGCTGAGACGACTGTTGCGAATACATTACACTGCCAGAGTATCTAACAACGACTGGCTAGATGCGGCTAGTGAAAGTAGAGCATTATATACTCGTATAAGGGAGAGTAAAACAGTATTCTCTGGTCCTATATGGAGAAGAAAGCCGTTAGAAAACATCGTAACGACAGGAAATAGTGGGAGAAGCGACAGAAGCACACCAAGAGAAATGATGCTGGTTGGACTGAGACGGTGGCATGGGGGAATAGTGGCAGAGTTGATTCAAAATACCAAGGACCGAGATCTGTGGAGAGACATGAGCGCCTACCCCAGTTGGCAAGACGCAGGGTGATAACGTGGAATAACAACAAGCCAGCAGAATACAATGAAATATATAGTACATAACTGGCTGGCTCTTTTGTACGAGGGTAAGATAATAAGAAAGTCACAAATGGCTGTAGAAAAATAACTAACTATGATAACAACTTGAAACCAGTTTATTTGTATACATACATTGTCCCTTTATTTCTCAACATAATTTCCACCAACATTGATGCACTTATCCCGTAGTTTTATCAGTTCTTCCAAACCGGCTGCGTAGAACTGCGTGCTCTGTTTTCTAAACCACGTTTTCACTTCACATTCAACTTCGGCGTCATTCGCGAAATGTCTCCCGCCAAGGTATGTTTTCAGTGGACTTAGCCCCTAGCGATTTCCAGTAAAGCGGTACATAGTTGGGTAGAAAAGTTACGAGGGCGAGTCAATAAGTAAGTCTCGCAGTTCTGTGGGATTGCAGGTAAATTAAAACAGGGCACGCAAATTTATTTAGTCGGTTTGTGAACACTGATAAAACTATAGGATACGTGCATCAATGTGGTAGAAATTATGTTGAGAAATAAAGGGGCAATGTATGTATACAAATGAACTGGTTTCAAGTTATCATATTTTGTTATTTTTCTATAGCCATTTGTGACTTGTTTATTAACTTACCGTCCTCGGTAGTATAGTGGTAAGTATCCCTGCCTGTCACGCGGAAGACCGGGGTTCGATTCCCTGCCGGGGAGGTAATTTTTTTTCCGAGGAGCGGCTGGCCGAGTGGCTAGAACGCCGGAATCCCATTCGAAGACCCGGGTTCGATCCCTCAGTAAGGTGTGGGGTATTTTTCTGTCGGGGGCAAAAAGAAAATTCTAACCTGCACATTTCGCGGCGACTGCACTAGCCAGGCGGCCTTAATTCCTCAGGCTCAAAGACCCCTCTGACATACACCGCAAGGTACTATATTGGCAGTAAATGACAGTTATTGACAGTTTATTAACTTACCCTCGTATTTGGAGTTTCTGAGTTAAGTACCAGGTATTTCATTTCATTCTGATTATTTGTATTTCACATGGTCCCACAATTTTATACCTTGTTATATATTGTCTGTAATACTAATACCTGGCGGTGTAGGACAGGGGGGGGGCGGGGGGAGCCTGAGGAATTAAGACCACCTGGTAAGTGCAGTAGCCACGAATTGTGCAGGTTAGGGTTTTCTTTTTTCTCCCGACAGATAAAATTCACATCTTACCGAGGATTCGAACCCGGGTCACCCGAAAGATACCTCGGCTTTCTATCCAGTCTGACAGTCGCCATTCATATGATATCTTTATTATGTGTCACGATCGTATGTGTGGGTTGGTGTGTTAGTTAGTTAGTTATTAGTTATTGCGTTTTTTTTTTTAAACTAACTAATCTCGTCGATAAAATAAAATGTTCACATGCAATGAAAAGGTGGGCGACAATAAAAAGGATGACGGTAATGATGACGACATCAAATGTCAACTAGGTGGATGATATATTTAAGACTGACCTTGATGACCTCTTCCGGATACCACATGGCGTGTTCGTAAGCGCCACTCTGGCACTTCTGGCACTGTTGTCCGTACAGCTTGAACATGACGTAGCCAGCGTTAGTGGGGTAGTTCATGTGGAACCAGAAGATGACTCGTCCTTTCATCGAGGTCCAGCCGTGACCACACTTCTGGGGAAACACGAATAACAGGGTCAGACACGATTATAGGAAGAACCAGTGTCTGACTTTTTGTGACCTGTGCTGCTTCTTGATCGTTGGTCGTCGTGTTTGTCCACAGCCTTCTGTCACACAGCAGCAGTTGTAGTAATTGTAGTAGTAGTAGGGGTACTAGTTGTTTTCGTTGTAGTAGTAGTAGCAGCAGTAGTAGTAGTAGCAGTAGTAGTAGCAGCAGCAGTAGTAGTAGTAATAGTAACAGCAGTAGTAGTAGTAGTAATAGTAGCAGCAGCAGTAGTAGTAGTAATAGTAACAGCAGTAGTAGTAGTAGTAATAGTAGCAGCAGCAGTAGTAGTAGTAGCAGCAGTAGTAATAGTAGCAGCAGTAGTAATAGTAGCAGCAGTAGTAGTATTAGTAGTAGTATTGCTTGTAGTAATAACAGTAGCCAGTGAATACGGCGAAAAGACGGTTATGACAATAAGGACAGCATCAATACAGCAGGACTCACCTGACACGAGAATCTGACCTTGGCGCTGTCCTTGAAGACCCGCCATCTGCCCCCGGGCTGGCAGAATGTAGGCACCAGGTACCAGACGTGAGGGAAGTACTGGGCAAACAGGCGGTCAAACTCTCCATGCCACACCAGCTCCATCCTGCCAACATCACAATTGTAGACACATCATCTTTAAGGCAGCCGAACATTAGTGGTAGTGGTACTAATACTACAACTAAACATTATTATTATTATTATTATTATTATTATTATTATTATTATTATTATTGTTTTTGCTCTAACTCACTTTGAAATCAAGCGTAGTTGACACACGTGCTACTACTTCTAGTGCACTGGAATGATATTTGTGTGTGGATTCGCTTCCCCTATTATAAGTGAATCATCAGGCGAACCTGCTCCAACTTCTGAGGTACTTGTAATTTACGTCCCCAAGTCAAGGACAAAAGTCAACGGTTTAGTTCAATTGATCCATGTAGAGGTTGAACCCGCTACCACGGCATCAGCGCACTGGAAGTTTAAGAGCACGAGCTAGTATCCATTAGGCCATGCTGCCCTCCACTAATCATTATAATAAGATAATTACTGGTATTGGATTATGTCGTAAAGTTGCGTAGATAGAAACATCATAGATAATTGTAGAAAAACAGGTTGAAAATGAATTCCTACATGGTACATAAAATCAGTTCTAACATACGTGAATCACGGACAATTCGTAAACAAGCAAACACATTGTTAGAAGCGCCACAGATGTGGTTGTATAGAAGAATACTGAACACTCCCTGAATCCCCAACATGGGTATTGTAAACGATGGGAGATAAGTTGAGACACAAAGACAAATGATCACTGACTTTAGAGAGAGAGGCAATCATCATGTTCGGCCGACACTGTGAGAAGACGAAAATATTATATCAACAGAAAAAATTGTGGACAGAGAGATAGAGGACGACAACGACAGAACATTATTAATAGTGTCGTGTCTTGATACAGACGGGTTTCAGTACACGATTTAATACCTGCTATTTTAGATCGCAATATCTGGGGGAGTATGATCGTCCTCGCCAGTCGGCAAGACGATGGTGGTGAGATACACACACAGGAGTGATGGACGGACAGATAAGTGGATGGACATAGATTGATAGAAACGGACAGACGTGCTCAGACCGAGCGATGGACAGACATTCCATCTAACCGACATTCAGTCAGACAGATATACGGAGCTGAGTTAAGAACCGACATCATAATAGTCTGGACATTCCCATACACACTCCATCCACATCTTCAACAGCCAGCGACGAGTCGCAGTGCTAATGGTACCAGTATGAGTCTGATTATATGTCCGTCTCGCCTTGCACCGGAATCTTGAGTGTCAGCCAGATCCTCTGATCACTTCCTGCAGCACCATTCTCCCCCAGGCAGTGATCATCCATCAGTGTTTCTGCACTATACACACGATCCCAAAGAACTCCAACCACATCTGCCTTATCATGCACCAATACCCTACCTAGCGGTACAGACCCTGCCAATCTGTCCGCCCGCTCGTTTCCCACCACACCAGCATGTCATGGGGGGGGGGGGGGGGGGGGGCGCGGATCCAATAGATGCTCTTTATTTTTGATCGATGGATTGAAGCCTGCCACTCCGTCCGATGCATGGCCGTCTTCGCATTTCTCATGAGTCCGTTACAATCACGACGTGAGTGTGCTGTTTGTCCTTCAAGCAGCGGAACGATGCCGTGGCTGCCTCCACCTCCATTCTCGGACTTTGTCATATGACTGCACATTGTCCAAGTTTCACATCCATACAAAAGAACAGGCTCTATGTATACCCTCAACACTCTTTTTCCCATACCCCGGAGTGGGGTCATATGACAAAGAGAGACAGAGATAGAGAAGATGGTGAAAACCCTTAAGTTAATACGTAGGTAGGTAAGTAGATATGTAGGTTAAATTAAATGTTTTGCATATCCTTTACAGGCCATCGCTGTCAACATCAGCATCTTTCAGCTGTATGTCGATTTCTTGGCAAGATTACGCTCAGTAGTTTGCCATTGCTTTCTGAGCGGCCGGCTCACATACACCGTAAGTTACCGACGCGATTCGAACCACTGCTGATTCTCACCGTCGTCACGTTAATTACGAGATTACGGAGAAAAGTCGCTAACCTCTAGGCCAGGAAGCCGGCTAGATATGTAGGTAGGTAGGTAAATAGGCAGGTGGGAGTAAAGGTAAGTTGTTAGGAAGACAGGAGGGTAGGCAGCATGTGACTATGTGACTTACCAATAACAAATATTTATCTTGAGAGGTTTAAACACCGTCCCTTGACGACCGACAGTGCTGTGCCCCATTGTCAATGATTGGTCAACTTTTGTTCTAATGTGTCATGGGCTCAATTTTTGTTCTAATGAGTCATGCGCCCGAAACAAAGGGCGTCATCAAATACAACTTTTATTAATCCATGATCAATATTATCCTTTTAAAAATTGTTATAGGATAGTAAAGCATCACATATAAGGACAGGGATAATAAAGTGGTGTTGTTTTGGCAATACTTGTAGTAGTAGGAGTACTTAAAGAATTAGTGGTGGTAGTAGTAGCATTCATAGCAGTAGTAGTAGCAGTAGTTAAAGAATTAGTAGTGGTAGTAGTAGCATTTATAGCAGTATTAGCAACAGTAGTTAAAGACTTAGTGGTGGTAGTAGTAGCATTTATAGCAGTATTAGCAACAGTAGTTACAGACTTAGTAGTGGTGGTAGTAGTGGCATTTATAGCAGTAGTATTAGCAGTAGTTAAAGAATTAGTAGTGGTAGTAGTAGCATTTATAGCAGTATTAGCAACAGTAGTTAAAGACTTAGTAGTGGTAGTAGTAGCATTTATAGCAGTATTAGCAACAGTAGTTAAAGACTTAGTAGTGGTGGTAGTAGTAGCATTTATAGCAGTATTAGCAACAGTAGTTAAAGAATTAGTAGTGGTAGTAGTAGCATTTATAGCAGTATTAGCAACAGTAGTTAAAGACTTAGTAGTGGTTGTAGTAGCATTTATAGCAGTATTAGCAACAGTAGTTAAAGAATTAGTAGTGGTAGTAGTAGCATTTATAGCAGTAGTAGTAGCAGTAGTTAAAGAATTAGTTGTGGTAGTAGCAGCATTTATAGCAGTAGTAGTAGCAGTAGTTAAAGAATTAGTAGTGGTGGTAGTAGTAGCATTTATAGCAGTATTAGCAACAGTAGTTAAAGACTTAGTAGTGGTGGTAGTAGTAGCATTTATAGCAGTATTAGCAACAGTAGTTAAAGAATTAGTAGTGGTAGTAGTAGCATTTATAGCAGTATTAGCAACAGTAGTTAAAGACTTAGTAGTGGTGGTAGTAGTAGCATTTATAGCAGTATTAGCAACAGTAGTTAAAGAATTAGTAGTGGTAGTAGTAGCATTTATAGCAGTATTAGCAACAGTAGTTAAAGACTTAGTAGTGGTAGTAGTAGCATTTATAGCAGTATTAGCAACAGTAGTTAAAGAATTAGTAGTGGTAGTAGTAGCATTTATAGCAGTATTAGCAACAGTAGTTAAAGAATTAGTAGTGGTGGAAGTAGCATTTATAGCAGTATTAGCAACAGTATTAAAGAATTAGTCGTGTCAGTGGTAGCAGCAATTGTTAAAGAATTAGTGGTGGTAGCAGTAACAGTAGTAGTAGAAGCAACATAGGTTGATATCGCTATAGTTATTGTGTTAATAATAATGTTAAGATTGCAACGTATTTTTTGTTCTCTACAGAAATATTTTTTTTTTAATTTCCAAATATTATTTGAAACAATCTGGAAATGTGTGAAACGATCTGGGAATATATGAAACAATCTGAGAATGTGTGAAGCAATCTGAAAATGTGTTTTTAAAAATATGAGGATGTGTGAAAAATATCTTAGAATGCGTGAAACAATCTACTTTAATGTAAATCAAGCGTGGCGTTTTTTAAAGGCCAGAATTTAGTTAAATGTGTCAAACATATTTAGACTAATAATATCATTCACCTCCTGCGCTACTTGCTAATCATTACCACAGCCAATTTAGAATATAATCACCGATATCGCATAATATAATAGAGTCTTCTTCATATTTTTGTGAATAGGGGCTCCATATCCCAAATATTATTAAACATGATCAGACGTTATTTGCATGTATTAAATTATGGATAAAAATTCGATACGTTTTGCAGCTAAAGGTCAGTACATTAACGAGCTTACATAAACATAAATATTTAACAAAATCGCACGATATAAATATTTCACACGACGCCATTCACATCCGGCCGATAACTGAACTGACAATGAAAACAGGAGAAACAAACATCGTTATCTCCCCCATGAAATATTTGTAGTGGACGTCAGAAGACTTTAGACCTATCTTGCCAGGATTAACTTAAATTTGGATCTATGTAAATGTATGCGACACATTTCTTGGGGCCATCTGGCCTGTATAAAGACGAGCAATTGACTGTTCAAAATCTGTAGATAAGAAACTCGCACTTGTGGCCAAATCAGAGCTTTTTATCACTCGTTAGTGGTGAATGTACAAGTAAATGGGAATATTGTTCAACAAGTGAATCGGTCCAATTATCTCGGAACAGTAATAACATCTGATGGGAGATGCCTTGAAGAGATTAGAACAAGAATCGCCATGGCGAAAGTAGCCTTTAGCAAGATGAAAAACATTCTGACCAATAAAAAGATGTCAATTGAAACGAGAAAAAGAGTGTTGAGGGGATACATAGAGCCTGTTCTTTTGTATGGATGTGAAACTTGGACAATGTGCAGTCAAGCTGAAAAACATCTGATGGCTGCAGAAATGTGGTTACTAAGGAAAATGCAAAGAATACCATGGACAGATAGAAAAACCAATGAACAAGTACTACAGGAGACAAATGAAACTCGTAAATTGATTAGAGAAATTAGACGTAGACAGTCAAAATTTTTTGGACATGTTATGAGAAGAAATAGATTGTAGAACTTGGTGACAACTGGCAAGATCGAAGGGAACAGACCAAGAGGAAGACCGAGAGGAAAATACCTGGATGGCTTGGCCAAATGGCAGGGACGAGACAGGAACACTGAGCTGATCCACGACTCTGGTGATCGAGTGAAATGGCGAGTCATGATCGTCCACGCTTTCCGGCATGGCACATGATTGATTGAGTGATTAATGTGGCAGCAACATAAGTTGTGTCTTTGCTTTGTGTGTGTTCGAACCATATCGCCCATTGTATATATGTGTGTGTGTGTGTGTGTGTGTGTGTGTGTGGGTGGGTGGGTAAGTGGGTGGGTGGGTGGGTGGTACGGACTGGGGATCAGATACAATTCCTCTTCTTTCGTTGGCTTGTAATGTGTCTACATCTCTGCAGTGTTGTCTTCTGTATGAACTTCCCTGTCGACTACAATGATGTGGTTAGCCACCTGAATATCGTTGTGACCGCAGCCACGTTCACCTTCGTACTTTAGAGTTGAAGAATATCTTACAGATGCCTGCGCTGAACCGCAGAGACCAGGTGCTTCCCGTGCAGCCTGATCTCGCTCTCGGTCTGTCTAGTTTATTCCAGAGGAAAGGTAACATAAATATATCAGGAACAAGACAAGCTGCAGAAGCCTCTGGATCAGTAAAGCAATGCTCTAACTGTCCGCCTCTCTCTCTCTCTCTCTCTCTCTCTCTCTCTCTCTCTCTCCCTCGCTCTCTCTCTCTCTCTGTGCGCGCGCGCGGGACAGGACATATGCGTTCAATGGCGCAACCGCTAGAGGGTTTGACATACACATCCCACACTAGGTGGCTTACATACTATCTGTTAATCAGGTGCCATCTCCACAATGATGGACGTTGGCTGCAATGAATCCCCACCACTGCCTCTCCCTTGACTGTACATTCTGTCATACTATTGTTCGTCCATCTCTTGGTGTTATCTTCTCATTTGTATCGTTGTCTGCCTCTTGCTCGCTTGCCCTCAACCTTACCCCCCCCCCCCCAGTCTGGTTTTTATGAGAGTGTTATGTCTTATAACGTGGCCGAAATAGTTCACTTGCCTTTATTTTGATTTCTTTCATCAACTCTCTTTTCATGCCCAGTTTTTCTAGAACCTCTGTATTTGATTGTTTCTGTTTCCATGAAATACGACATATTCTTCTGTATATCCACATCTCCAGGGCCTCGGTCGTGAGGCTTCGTGAGTGCCAACAATCGTACTTGATTTTCTTTGTAACAGTAGAAGATGAGGCCGGAAGTGGGTCATCAGTCTTATTAAGCATATTTAATATATGTGACATCTTACTCAATTATGTTAACAGAATTTAATACTGAAGGTGGGGAAAAGAAGGGGGGGGGGGGGGAGGTCGTCACATTGAAGTTTAACAAAAAAAATAGTTGCATGCCCTTTACCGTTAATTGTACATTCAGTAGTTTGTCAGTGCTTTCTAAACTACTACTACTACTACTACTACTACTACTACTACTACTACTACTACTACTACTACTACTACACTACTACTACTACTACTACTACTACTACTACTACTACTACTAGTGCTGCTGCTGCTACTACTACTACTACTACTATTACTACTAGTCAGTGCCCTTGGCTGATTTTATGTGTTGATTAGCTTTCCCTGTTACTAGTGTCTCCCTGCCATCATGGGAACCCACTCCGACTTCTGAGGAACTTGTAATTTACGTCCCCAAACCAAGGGCGAGAAGTCAAGGTTTAAGACAAGCTGACAGTTGTGTGGAACGAAACTATTGTGCCGCAGTTCATAAACAGGTTTAATTGCATCTCTCTTTCCCACGCCTCTGATGTTACTGTACATGTGTATGTGTACATATAAATGTAACAATAGCCACGCTTTCCTGTCACAACAAACAAGTACATTATGTACACGTGTAGATCCAGACACAGATATTCTGTCCCTACATGAGCGAACCCCCCCCCCCCCCCCCCCCCTTCTCTCTCTCTCTCTCTCTCTTTCTCTCTCTCTCTCTCTCTCTCTCTCTCTCACACAAGTGGGAGGCAGACTCTTTAAGCGGTTCTAGAACCTTCTAACACAAGCTAAGCTAAGCTGAGGATTGACAACACGTGACCAGTTAATACAACAACAACATCCCCTGCTGGGTCGTGCAGCTTGACGCCCTGGCAACTCCCCTGGTTCCAGACCTGACTGGTCCTCAGCAGGCGAGGTAACTCTTGTGACATGCTGGATTGTGGCGTTATTTATTACTTCCCTTCTAACTGTTCGTGTTGACTCCGCAGCCTGGCGTCGTGAGTTAGGAATTCAAGAGTCTTAGAGTCAGTAAGTCACAGTCGGGGGTTGAACGGGCACCTGGGTGTTTAATTCTGTCCTTAAATAACAACAGAAGACACAAAACTGTGTTCAAATAAAGGAAACAAACCGGCTGCAGGTTTCTGGTCACAGATGTGGCCTCTCAGCGGGACATCTTTAGTGACGCGGTTTAAGTCGCTTCTGCAGATTGCTCCATTCACAGCAGCCCGGCCAGATTAAGCGGAACTCATCACCTGCTACCACTGGACCTTTGACCTCCTAAGATGCTGATGAAGATATCCCGCTAAACTTTCGGTGCGTTGACCGCAGGGTGGCGGGATCAGTGCATACAACGCTCGGTTGGACTGAATTGATTGAGTGTCGATTGGTAATATATCGCCAAATGTGACATCCCATGTGAATAGAAGGACGATATATCGCCATACTCTGGTCCGTGAATTGAAATCGACAGGTGGACACCCCTCCCCCCCCCCCCCAAAAAAAAAAAAAAACAACCGAACCCAACAAATCTTTTAATATGGGCACTTCATTCACCTGACTTGAACCCTCTAGATTTTTATCTACGGGGGGTATCTCGAGGATAATGTGTAACGGAACAGCAAAGATCAGGGAAATCCCCACAGAGGAATGCGGTCGAGTAATTATGCAAGTGTGCATCCAAAGCTGCGGAGGCCATTCGAAGCATATTTTGGAAGGAAGATAACTTTTATGCAAAGCGACCGAGGTAACTGAAACTTTTGGAAATGATTGTACACAGACTAAAGTTTACGTTCACTATATGATTGTACACAGACTAAAGTTTACGTTCACTATATGATTGTACACAGACTAAAGTTTACGTTCACTATATGATTGTACACAGACTGAAGTTTACGTTCACTATATGATTGTACACAGACTAAAGTTTACATTCACTATATGATTGTACACAGACTGAAGTTTACGTTCACTATATGATTGTACACAGACTGAAGTTTACGTCACCAAATCGCAAGACATTTGCTTGACCTTTGTAGGATTTAATACACTTTTTATCTTCTTCTTCTTCTTCAGCGTTCCGAGCCATTGAGGTTCTTTGCTGCAGATACAATCCGTCTCCATTCGTCTCTCTGGTTGACTTTCTCTTGTCAGTCGTTGATTCCAACACTTTTTATGCGTTATGTTTTTTTTTCTGTTTTTTTCCCCCGTTACTCTGTACATTATTCATTCATTGGCACCTTGCCGTCTTGACAGACGATAGTTTATGCTTTAAAAAGGCATAATAACTTTTAACTATGGCGGTAGCGAGTGTGACTGATAAGGCCAATTTGCGCTGTAAATGTCCGTTCACAGTGGGTGCATGTGAACACGTGGTCATTTCCACCATCATGCACCATCTTACGTCTCAAACGCTTGGTGTGTGACTTTTCTGCAATAATTTTCTCCTTTGACTTTATTCCATTTCTGATATTTGCCCTCCATGCAACACGTTCAGCGGCGACTTGCTCCCAATGTGCATTATCAATGCCTGTATCAATCATGTCCCGCTTACACACATCTTTGTATCGTAGTAGAGGCCGACCCTGAGATCTCTTACCCATCTGTAATTCACCAAAAAAGATATCCTTTGGTATTCTACCATCATCCATCCTCCTAAGATGTCCTATCCATCTAAGTCTACGAAGACTGAGCATGGAATAAACTGTCACACAACCTGATCTTTCCAATACTTCAGTATTTGTGATTTTGTCTTGCCACTTAATACCAAGTATTCTTCGCAGACACCGCATATGATAGCTGTTTAAATTGTTCTCTTGGTGTGAGTAAGTTGTCCAGGTTTCACTGCCATAGAGAAGAGTACTAAGGACACAGGCTTGATAGACAAGGACTTTTGTTTTGGCAGTAAGCTTCCTGTTCTCCCAGACTCTTTTTCTTAACCTGTTCATTGTTGTTGCTGCCTTACCAATCCGGATGTTGATTTCCTGATCTAGGGATAATTTGCTATTTACCACTGATCCTAGATATGTGAAATGGTCTACTATCTCTAGTTCGGCGTCGTCAATAAAGATTGATGGTACCCCATGTGCACCTTGTGACATAATCTGTGTCTTCTTTTTGCTAATTGTTAAACCAAATTCAGAACAAGCATTGGAGAATGCAGATAGTAGACATTGCAATTCTTCCTCATAGTGGGTCGTAACTGCAGCATCATCTGCAAAAAGCAACTCTCTGATCAGTACCCTCCTAAGTTTGGTCTTAGCCTTCAATCTCTGAGCATTGTAGAGGCCGCCATCTGAGCGTGAGTGAATGTATATACCACCATCCTGATCACGAAATGCATATTTCAGTAGAAGTGAAAAGTATATTCCAAAGAGGGTGGGAGCTAGTACACAACCTTGCTTAACTCCACTCTTGATTTCAAATTCTTCAGAAGTTGCACCATCAAACTTGATTATACCCTTCATGCCTGTGTGGAACGATTCCACAATGGACAGAAGAGTTGGTGGGCAGCCAATCTTCGTTAGTGCCTTGAACAGACCCTCACGACTGACCAAATCATTATAATACTTGTACATTTGATTACATACCATATTTAGTCCAAACCTAGTTTTTGTTACCGAGTCAGTTAAAGGTTGACTTCTCGTTCATAAAGCAACTGAACCGCCCAGTAAATCAATCTGAGATTAGGGTTCATTGCAACATCCTGCAAAAAAACACGCAACATTTGTTTGCTTCGTGCTTCTGTGACTTCGCTTTCGGAAATTCGGTTAGAGATTATGCATTCACTGATGTACAGTTGGCTCAACATGGACGCAAATTTGTTCTTTCAGGTAGGAAACCACGCTGTGTGGGAGGCCGGCTAGACCTAAATGTGTCTGTAGTGTTCCATGTTTTTATTGTCTTCGGAAACTGCGGTGGCATAGTTGCTAGTGCACTCCCCGCGCATTCTGCCAGTTGCCACTACGTTCCCAAGTTTGTTTCTGCTTCAAGACCTTGACTACCCGCCCTTTTAACTGATTCGGTGTCAATCAGAAAATAGGTTTGGACTAAACAAACATGGATGGCGGAAAATAGGAAGTAGCGGTGTGTCAGTTATATAACTTAAAAGTTGCTAATATGGTAGCAGACATGTTCTATTATAAACCAAATTAAAGGGAGTTGTATAAGGAAAACTTCTGTATATATAAGCCCATGGCAGTTACGAGGGGTCGCTTAAGACGATCCCTTGGCACTTAATCAGTTAAATAATAATGTCTAATAGTGCAGTGGCGATGGGCTTTCGAACGCAATTTGTAATCCCACATACCACGTTGGAAACACAGCTGCAGGCGATTTGATCTGCAGCAAGCCGTCTGGCGTTGGTTTTCATTCAACGGCATGAGTGCCGGTTGTTCAGAGATCAATGAAAAACTACGGAACGTATCCTTTGCCAAGAAATCACAAACATGCAAACATGCTGGGGTTAAATGTGACGTCCTGTAAAGGATATGCAACTAAATTAACTAATGTATTCACTGATTGTCAAATGTCACAACGATGATGCTGGGATTTGTGCAAGTACCGGTATCAAGTATAAACTACTCGACCAGCCACTTGAAGTGTCCTGGCGATTGTATGCGTCACTTAATAAAGCCAGGTTGTAAACAAAGCCCTCTTGGTTCAAGACAACAAGTCGGTGAGAGGTCACTTCACGGGAAAGTTGGACAGGCCCGATGCGCTTATCTTCTTTCTCCGTTTGTGTAACTAGACAATTCTCGGTTACTCGAATTCGGGAATTTTCATTTGCGCCTCTGAATTCGATACAGTTAATATTACGAGAACAGTGAACATCATACAAAACAGAAAACGAAACACTAACTACATGCAATATGGCCTCACTGGACCGTATAAGACTGAAAAGCCCATATTTGAGACTAAGAAGTTCCAAAAATATTTAGCTTTTAATAGCTGGCTTATTAATTTAAACGCTAAATGTTTATATAAGTATATATTTATCAACAATGTTACATTTTTATATGCTTTAGATGAGACTCCAAATGAACTACCCGAGATCGAATAAGAAATGATGGTGTGAAGTGGAATCAACACCTTGTGCCACATTTATTGAAAGGCGGGAGATCAAATGGTTCGGTCATCTCGTTAGAATGCAACACCATCAACTACCAGCTCTAGCCCTATATCAATGAAGATCTGATACGAGGGCAATAGGACGTCCGAGAAGTAAATGGATTGACGACATTAAAGACATTGTACAATCATACGACATCACACTATCCAACGCCACCCATCGGGCACAAGGCTTACAACTATTCCTCTCCACGACGGCAAAAGTGAAAGAGGATGATGATGATGATAACTATCTGGCTCCATAATTAGCAACACTGGGCGCTGTTCAAGTCATAAGGAGATTAGTAGGTAGACAGCACTACAGAAGACAATCCAGACTTTGAACTTGAGTGTTGGGGAATACAACATCTGATGGCTGTGGAAATGTGGTTTCTGATAAAGATTCAAAGAATACCATGGACATATAGAAAAACCAATGAACAAGTCTTATAAGAAACAAATGAAAACCGTAAACTGATTAGAGAAAATAGATGTAGACAGTCACAAATTTTTGGTCACGTTATGAGAAGAAATAAATTGGAGAACTTGGTGACAACTGGAAAGATTGAGGGGAAGAGAACAAAGGGGAGGCAGAGAAGTAAATACCTGGATGGCTTGGCCACGTGGCATGGTCGAGACAGAAACACGGAGCTGATCAACGACTCTGGTGATCGAGTGAAATGGCAAAACATGACCGCCCATGCTTATCTGAATGGCACATGATGATGATGCTGTTATAGAATATTTTAGAATAGTATGGATCAAGCAGCTTTCTCCGCTAACTCCGAATACTCTCGTCACGTGACGCGACGAGAATTAGCAGTGGTTCGAATCGCAAAAGTGACTTATGAGAGTATGGAGCCGGTCGCTCAGAAAGTCGTGGCGTGCTGATGAGCGTAATCTAGCCTAGGAATCAACATACAGCTGAAAGATGCTGGTGTTGACCGCATTATCCTGAAACAGGATGGAAACGCGGAAAAAAAACAACAAAAAAAAATGGATCAAGAAGAAACAAACAGCACAAAACGTGAACATTCTAGAAATCTAGCTCGTACACATCAGGTCTCGGAGACTGAAATATTTTGGCCGTATTAAACACCACACTGGCTTGGAGAGAACGAACAAGCGAAAGAACTTTATTTTCAAAGGGTTCAGAATTGGGCACGCATTCCCGCCTGACATTCTGCCCTTCTTCTCTCCCTGCTTCCACACATTATTTCAGTCATACATCACATATGAAGTTAGTCTTTAGACAGCAGCGACAACAGAAACAGTGTGCATTATAAACGCATGCAAAATGACGAATAATCAGTTAACACATGACTCATTAAAACTAACTTCCGTGGCGAAGTGGTCAAGCAGTTTGACTCGGGCTCCGAAGGTTGTGGGTTCGATTCACGGGTGAAATCTTTCGGAGACTCCTGTGGATCGTCGCTAGAGCTAGGGAGTTCGTGCGGAAATATGACCGAGCCGTATGGGATAAAACCCGGTGCAATGACCCTGTCGACTTTTAAGCGACTTTCTTTTTTTCTTTTTTTTTAACTGTTGACATGGCACTTATAATTTGCTACTGTATATGTACCGTACCACAGTTAAGAGAATGTTTTTATACTATTTGTTCTGTGAGATTTTTGTGTAAATTTGGCGTATAGTCTGTAGTGACATAGTGTTAAAATATGTTGTGATTGTATGTATAGGGGTTGATAGTGTCTTTGATTTGTTGTGGAAGATTGTTGCACAGCTGAGCTGTAGAGTACGTCAAGCTTTAATTGATTCAGTGCAATGAGCTGATAAATCATCTTATTCAAACTTCCCAGAACTGCCATAGGCTTATAAATCAAACTATAATTAAAATATCAATACTATAGTTTTCCCTATACAGCGCCCTTTAATTTGATATATAATACAACATATCTGCTACCATCGTAACAACGTTTACCCATGACTGTGACCCACTCCTACTTCCCATTTTTCGCTATTCATTTGTTTTTTGTTCAAGCGATCTTTTTGTTTTACACTAAATCTGTGAACAGGCTTTACCCACGCTTTAACGAATAGTAATATATGGTGTGGTTTTAATGACTGTGCAGTGTTTGAAAATATTTCTGATCCAAGTTTTGTATTCACTCTCAGTAAAGTTCATGCAACATAATAGGTAAATACAAAACTTAGACCGGCAATATTTTCAAACACTGCACAGTCATTAAAAATACACACTGGGAGAAAAGGCAGGAGTCGCCCAACACAGCGGTGGAAAACAAGATAGTACAGACACCCTGAGATATTACAATACACGAGGGAGAAGAACTAACGAAGGATCCAGCACCTTTCCGGAGCGGTCTGATGTGAGCGACCATCTGCAGAGTACTTGATACGTGGTGAGGCATAAATTAGCATCGCACATTCTCTTGCTCACGTGCTTAACCACACAGTCTCCGAGACGGAGCCGGTTGCTTACAAATTACAATCACATGACAGAATGAACTCGTGAGCACAAAGATGAATGTATCAGCTGTGGTAATTGGAGTGGTAGAAACATCCCTGTGCCTGGTCTCTGAACATTTTTGCCTGAATTTTAATTTTGTTCTTAGCATATATTTGCAAAACAAAAAACATAAATAAATAAATAAATAAAATCTGGCTCTGAGAAAAAAGGGACTGGCTTCAGAATTATTAGAAGTGTAGTTTTTTTCTATCCCTGTTCAGAAATAGTAACAGGTGTTGCAGCAGTAGTGTTATTTGTATTAGCAGCAAAAATAGTTGCATATCAAATACAAGACGTCGCAGTCAATCTCAGCATGTTTTGGCTGTTTACGATCAATAGTTTGCCATTACTTTCTGAACGGCCGGCTCCCATACCAGTTTATAAAAACCAACGCAAGACGGTCTGCTACCAAATCGCCCGCAGCTGTGTTTCGAACGCTGTATGGGAATTACGAACTACGTCCGTAACCCCTTCACCACCTAGTCGGCTGGTAAAAATAGTAGTTATTGTAATATGTGTAGTAGTAGTTATAGTAGCAGTGTCGGTAGTTGTAGTGGTCGTTGTGGTAGTAGTAGTAGTATTAATAGGAGAAGGAAGAGGAGGAGGTGCATCAGTAGTAGTTGTTGTTGTAATGGTAGCAGCATCAGTTATAGTAGTGGTGGTTGTTGTGGTTATTGTTGGTGTTGCTGCTGCTGCTGTTTCATTATTGCGGAGGAGGAAGAAGAACAAAAAGAAGAGGGGGGGGGGGGAGAAGACGTTAAATGCATAACACAATAAACAAACGAATAAAGAGACGAATAACAGACGAATGACCTTGACACCAAGATATGCTTACCTCTGGCACAGAAACAAACCCAGCTCCGATTCGCTGTACTTGGACAAATCTACCGGACTGATCGACAGAGCAGGAGACATGGGCGACAGCCGCACGATCGACAAACTGTTTGGTACAATCATTTTCCCGTCAAACGCTCCAGGCCAAGTGTCTGATATCAACGAGGTACAGACTCTCCAAGGAAAATCCAGAAGCAATATCAGTCAAACATAACGAAACAAATCCATCTCTACTACAACTGCATGCGCTTCTTGCTACGTTGAACTCTTGTGTATGGCAATGAATTCGTCCATGAAGTATCTAGTTTATGAACTGCTTATGGGTGCGAATGTTCGGGAACGTCAGCAGATTTCACGTGATGCTCTTTGGTCTGAAATGGAGCTGAAATCGCTGTTTGGCAAACATCTAAACTAAACATCTAAACATCTTGAGCATAGCCTACGATGGGTAGCGTTGTGATATTCTGATGTGATAATTTGGTGTGTCCAGTGTGTGCCGCGTGGTTACACACCCGCTTCACACGCGTGATCCGGGACTGTTTCCGGATCCGGTCAGGGATATGCACTACTGACGAGCTCAAACAAGGGCGAAACTCGAGTATAGTGCTTCCATATTGACGTGGATAGGCCTTAGGTTCATACCCCAGAATGCGATCGGCGTTGCCAGTAGTGGGTTGTGCTCAATATTTAAACATCTAAACATGAAGGCCGTCACAAAACGTGTCCAAGTTAGCAGTTTCGTTTTATTATTATTTTTTGTTGAACTAAACACTTGGGTAACAATTCTCATATACGATTATTTGTTGTCTGTTTGCCTGTAAGTCGGCTTTTATTGTTTCCTAAATTCATTTTCGCGAATTCCAGATTCGTTCAGTGCCAAACGAAATAGTATCTTTGAACTTCTTAGCCTTCACCAAATGAAATGACACCGGACAGCTGAGTCACTTGAGGACGCGGTGACTCTGACCGAGTCAGCGGAAAACAGCCTTACTCGTAGATCGCAGCATTTGGGAAAACAGCCTTACAGGAACACCATAGCGTCATCGAAACACACCCTTACTGGGGTGGGGAGAGATGGATGATTATGAAAGCAATCTTACTAGATGAAAGCGTTATTGGGAAAATAACCTAATGGAAGGTAGCGTTAGTAGGAAAATAAACTCACTGGAAGGCAGTGTTAGTGGGAAAATATCCCCAATTAATCGTTTCAGTAATTAATTTCTGACTAATGTATTGGACAGTCTGTAGTACAATGGTAAATGTCTGGTTCATATTAGAAACATTAAGTATAATAGTTACACGCCGGCTAAGCTAGTTAGTTAGTTAGTTAGTTATCAGTTGGGGTATCTTCGTTGCACTCCGGACATGTCCATAGGTGCTCAGATCCTCCCCCCAGCTAGCTAATGTTCCTGGAAGTAATATAATAGTTATTATCTGTGTATCACGAGCATTTGCTTCTAGAGGGTAAACTAATAGTAACATTCTGTATATCGCAAGCAGTTGTTCTAGAAAACAATATAAAAGTTATTTTATATATCACAAGCCCTTAGTAGATCAAGGAAGTAATATAATAGTTATTTAATATATCGCAAGCACTTAGTAATATAGTTATTTTATATATTACAAGCACTTAATAAATAGATCATGATCGTAATATAATCGTTATTCTGATATTGCACGCACTCAGTTGATCCCGGAAGTAATATAATAGTTATTCTGTATATGGCAAGCACTGTGTAGGTAGATCGTGAACATAATATAATACTTACGTCCTGAATTTCTAAAGCAATTGTTCTTAATATAATACGAGGGTAAGTCAGTTAGTAAGATGCCAAAAAAAAAAAAAAAGTATGTAAACAAAAAAAAAGACTATATGAGATGCGAACTTGAAAACTATTTATTACTGTGCTTGCATCTCTCCTTATTTCTCAACATAAAAGCCGCGGGCACTGATGCATGTATCCCATCGTTCTACTAATCCCCCAATACCTCCATCACAGAAGTCTTTGGCCTACTACGTTGGCCTCGTTCGCACCTCACGCTCCACATCTTCACCATCAATAAATCGGTTGTGTACCACTTTTCGCAACACAAGCATTTCGCCACGGACAGGCAGCATGTCCTTGTGACTAGTGTTGGCAGGGAGTTCTCTGCTCGCCCACCTACCCACACCTTAGACACATCAGGCATGTGGTTCTAGACGCAAATGTTATGAGACCAACTTCATTCGGTGGCTGATGTCGTCAGTATCGCAGGGTCACTTTTACTTCTTGATCTTCTTCTTCTGCCATTCATCCCCCATTGGGATAAACATCCTCAAACAAAACCACGACAAACCGTCCTATATCTTGCTATCTTCCGCAGCTCCCTCCACGTACTCAGAGTGCTTCACTCTCTTCCCCTTGTATTTTTATATCTCCAAATACTTCGCTTACCCAAATGGACTCCAGACAAGAGAGTGTCTGGTTATACTATCCTCAGTGGGAAGGCATAATATATGGAAGTGAGGCTAAGCAGCCATGTGCAGAACGTGACGATTCCTTGGGTGAGCCCAGTACCAGAGTGCTATGTGTCGGCTCTGCAATTATGGAAGCCTCCTTGGATGGCGGGGAATGCCCATGGTCTGCCCATGCCTTCCCTTGAGGGCTGACCAGGATGTCTTCGGATGTTCTAAATGGGCCAGCTGGAATGGGGGATAACACCACAACAGTGAGAGTCAAACGTCCTAAGAAACCCCGCGAAGGTTAACCCGGTCAACAAATACCCGCAGAAGTCGGATGTGTCGGCCTAACGGCGCAAGAACGCAACTCTGCTGTAAACAGGCACAACGCAATCACGTCCGGAAAAAGAAAAAAAAAACTCCGGATGAACGCAGAAGAAGATATCCTCACTGTGTTTCCTTTCCAGCGCCAGGTCATTTTTCCGCACGTCTAGATTCATTAGAATGTATGTACTTCTCTCCACGAGCTCTACATTGCTGATTCTGCCATACCACTGTAGTCCCACTATTTTGCGCTCTCACCAATTGAATGCCTGTTTCATGGCCCAGTTATCAGGGCAGAGATGGTGAGCCCCCTAACCCTCCCCTACTCCTGCCCTTGGCATGTGGATAGCCTGGAGACGATACAACAGCTGAGCCTTTGATAAGGCATGATCATTTTTCCCGCGACAAGGACGCGACGAGGATATGTAATATGTCCAACATTTCTACAACACTTTAAATGTGGGGCAAATACACACTCACATACACCCACGACTACACACACTGCACTGACAACGTGAGATAGTTTCAACACACACACACAATTTGGGACATACATACACCCTACACTAACTACGTGAGAAATATAACACACACACACACACACACACACACACAAACTGCACTGACAATGAGAGAAATATTCATCACACATTGCGCTCAATATGTCAGAAATATTCAGCGCGCGCGCGCGCACACACACACCATACGCGTATTTCGCTTTCCGGCATGGCACATGATTGATTGATTGATTGAAGGTATATTGTTTTCTGAACGAGATGTCAACGTTTAATCCCAACTGACTGGTGCGGGGAATTAACCCGCTACCCCGTCGCCAGCGCACAGGAAAAGAGAGCGCTCTGATCCGGTCGGCCACGCTGTGCCATATGCAGGTAGCACTGCTCCATCACTGTACTGATCGAGCCAGTCAGCTCCTGACATCCTGTGAACTAGTCCCGCTGTTGATCATTATGTGGCCAAGATATTTAGTTTGTGACATTTTCGGCGTCTTTATTGGTGATTGTAATCTTTGGATGACCCGTATTAATTACTATTATCTAAATCACACATTGATAATGTTAAAAAAAAAAAAAAACAGAAACAAACTACTTACACAACTAATACAAAAATACCTAAACAATGATTCAATCGCACAGGCAGTGTTCGCGAGTTAAAATATTGTAAGGGAATCAGTTAACACAATGACAGCATCAGAATACAGTCGCGCGTTAGAATGTTCGACAGTCACCAAATTAAACAGTAGCAAAATTTGACAGTAACTTAGCATATGTAGCTAGCATATAGCATGTAACATAGCATGTAACTAGCATATGAAAAGATTAGAAAGTAACAAAATAACACGTTAAAAAGGTAACTAAACAATGCGCTAAAATGTTATAAAGTAACCAAATATTCTAAAATATTAGATAGTAATTAAGTAACAGGTTAACATATTAGAAAGAGGCAAAATCAGCGTTAAAATATTAGAAAATAACTAATTAAACGCATTAAACTATTAGAATGTACCCCCCCCCCTCGCACCGACCCGCGGGAGGGGCTGAAAAAATGCGTTAAAATATTAGAAGGTAACTAAATCACATGTTTAAATATTAGAAAGTAGTTCACTGAATCTTTAAAATATTCCAAAGTAACCAAACCCCGCGTTAACATTTTGTGAAGTAACAAATGCCGAGTTAAAATATGTTAACGTAGCCATATCAGTTATCACTGGCTGGTTTTATTAGACCTAAACAAACACAAAAATCGCACGCTTAAATAAACAACAAATAAGAAAACAACAATATCTAGTGAGATAAAGATTAAGAAAACAGCAAAGTCACGTAATAAAAATATAAGGAAGCGGAGCGCATTCTACAGCCACGATTAAACGGACGATTACATCACAAACGGCTCCTCAGAAAATGTATAATTAGGGCCGGAGACAGGACGTGCAGTGTCCACGACCTTCCAACCGTCAAATGATGCAGAAAGTGGCAGAGGCTGGATGTCGGCCTGGTCACGTGCATCATTCACCAGGTCGACTCTGGGAATCGGGACACGGGATCTGTCTCCTGGGTGGGGGCGGGGCTGGGGCGGTGATGGCGTGGTAATCTGGTGTTTTCTTTTCTTCTGCCGTTAAAATAAATAGGTCACCTGACTTGTGATTGCATTGTTTAAGTGTGTCTGTTGCAGACAGTTTTTATGTTAACTCTTTCTGTCACAGACAGTTGTTACTTTAGCTGTCTGCCACAGACAATTGTTACTTTATCTCTGTCAAAGACGATTGTTACTTTAACTCTATCTCTTTCTGTCACAGACAGTTATTACTTTATCTCTCTCTCTTTCTGTCACAGACAGTTGTTACTTTAACTCTTTCTGTCACAGACAGTTGTTAATTAACTCTTTCTGTCACAGACAGTTGTTACTTTAACTCTTTCTGTCACAGACAGTTGTTACTTTAACTCTTTCTGTTACAAACAATTGTTACTTTATCTCTTTCACAGGCAATTGTTACTTTAACTCTCTTTCTGTCACAGACAGTTGTTACTTTAACTGTCTCTTTCTGTCACAGACAGCTGTTACTTTAACTATCTCTTTCTGTCACAGACAGTTGTTACTTTAACTCTATCTCTTTCTGTTACAGACAATTCTTACTTTAACTCTTATCTCTTTCTGTCACAGACAGTTGTTAATTTAACTATATCTCTGTCTGTCACAGACAAGTGTTACTTTAACTCTTTCTGTCACAGATAGTTGTTACTTTAACTCTATCTCTTTCTGTCACAGACAATTCTTACTTTAAATCTTGTCTCTTTCTGTCACTGACAATTGTTACTTTAACTATATCTCTGTCTGTCACAGACAAGTGTTACTTTAACTCTTATCTCTTTCTGTCACAGACAGTTGTTACTTTAACTCTACCTCTTTCCATTCATTTATATCACAAATATAGGTGCACACTCAGACACACACATAGGCACACACACACAAACATAGAGACAAATATACATATATACGCAGACACACATAAACATACATAAAAGCACTCATGCATGCACATGCACACACACAGACAGAGACAGAAACAGAGACAGACAGAATGAGAAAGACAGAATGATAGAGAGACAGAAAGAGAAAGAGACAGAAAGAGGAAGAAAGACAGACAGAAAGAGAGAGAGACAGACAGAAAGATAGTGATGATGAGCGAGGAAGACACAGAGAGAGAGACAGAAAAAGAGTAAGGAATGACAGAAAGAGAGAGAGAGAGAAAGAGACATAAAGCGAGAGACATAAAGAGAGAGAGAGACAGAAAGAGACAGAAAGAGACAAAGACAGAAAGAGAGAGAGACAGAAAGAGAGAGAGAGAGAGACAGAAAGAGAGAGTGACAATGAGCAAGGTAGGCAAAGAGTGAGAGACAGAAAGAGAGAGAGAGAGAGAGAGAGTGAGTGAGAGAGAGAGAGAGAGAGAGAGAGAGAGAGAGAGAGAGAGAGAGAGAGAGACAGAACCGGATAAGACTTAACCAGCACATGTTAATTAAAATTATTATCACAAAAACAGGACAGGGAACTCTGTGTTCACAAAGTGCACCACCAGCAGACGAGCAACTCTGTGTTCACAAAGTGCACCACCAGCAGGCGAGCAACTCTTGTGTTCACAAAGTGAGTGCACCACCAGCAGACGAGCAACTCTGTGTTCACAAAGTGCACCACCAGCAGGCAAGCAACTCGTGTTCACAAAGTGCACCACCAGCAGGCGAGCAACTCTGTGTTCACAAAGTGCACCACCAGCAGACGAGCAACTCTGTGTTCACAAAGTGCATCACCAGCAGACGAGCAACTCTGTGTTCACAAAGTGCACCACCAGCAGGCAAGCAACTCGTGTTCACAAAGTGCACCACCAGCAGGCGAGCAACTCTGTGTTCACAAAGTGCACCACCAGCAGACGAGCAACTCTGTGTTCACAAAGTGCACCACCAGCAGACGAGCAACTCTGTGTTCACAAAGTGCATCACCAGCAGACGAGCAACTCTGTGTTCACAAAGTGCACCACCAGCAGGCAAGCAACTCATGTTCACAAAGTGCACCACCAGCAGGCGAGCAACTCTGTGTTCACAAAGTGCACCACCAGCAGACGAGCAACTCTGTGTTCACAAAGTGCACCACCAGCAGACGAGCAACTCTGTGTTCACAAAGTGCATCACCAGCAGGCGAGCAACTCTGTGTTCACAAAGTGCACCACCAGCAGACGAGCAACTCTGTGTTCACAAAGTGCATCACCAGCAGGCGAGCAACTCTGTGTTCACAAAGTGCACCACCAGCAGGCGAGCAACTCTGTGTTCACAAAGTGCACCACCAGCAGACGAGCAACTCTGTGTTCACAAAGTGCACCACCAGCAGACGAGCAACTCTGGGTTTTCTCATCAATGTTGACTTCATTGCACCGGGTTTTATGGCTCGGTCTCTTTCCCCTGGGCGACCTGCACAAAGTGTCGGCGACGACCCCCAGGAGTCTCCGATAAAACTGCACCCGTTAACCAAATGTCATAACCCAGAATCGAACCCACAACCTCTGCAGCATGCGGCAGGCAGCGTATCCACTCCACCACAGAGACTCCAACCTGTCCTCATTTCTGTGTTCACATTCACAGATTCACCAACATACAGCAGAAGATCTGTGATATCAGATTTCAGAATGTCCTCTTTCTGACACACCTCGGCAACGGACACAAAACAAATGTACACGCCAGAGACAAAGTAACGCCAGAGACAAAGTAACAGCAGAGACAAAGTAAAAACAGAGACAAATTAACGGGCAAACAAAACACCTTTCTATAAAAAGTTTATTTATTTGTACTGTTTGCTTTCATTACAGCACCCATGCCATTTATGTGCGTGCCGGGGGATAGAAGCATAAACCCTGCTTGCCCAAGCAGTCACCTCATTGCCTACATGCCACGATTTCTCTTACTTAACACCCTGAACCTTATCAAGGATTGAATTAAGCCCCACAATGTGTGAGGCGGACATTCCAACCTTCACCAAGCCGCTCCTCTTCTATCAGTAGTGAAGCACCAACAGCTTTTCTCATCTGGACATACCAATTATCAGGAATCACTTGTAAAAACAATTGTTCACAAAATGGTTACAGACAAACAATGAAGGGGAAGGCAAGGAAAAATCCTGGAGTGACCACATCAACAGTCAGAAACTCCATAGTGTTGATGCTTCCATAGAGGCTCTGAGACATGACACCCTTTGGCAGTCATAGACACAAAGCCATATACAGACAACCATCTGACAAAGCCATATACAGCATATACAGACAACCATCTGACAAGGTCATACACAAACAACCATCTGACAAGGCCATACACAGACAACCATCTGACAAGGCCATACACAGACAACCATCTGACAAGGCCATACACAGACAACCATCTGACAAGGCCATACACAGACAACCATCTGACAAGGCCATAGACAACCACCTACCTGCATGAAGCAGGACTAGAACAGTTTCACAGAATCACAAATGTAGAGCTCAGGGGCAAAGCTGGGCGCACTTCAGTCAATCAGGGATGGAGGTCAAGTAGGGTTCAAAGAGAGGACTTTCCTCCAGTCAGGCAAGTAGCTTTTCCAACCTGGCAGGCATCGTCACAAACAGCCTGGCAGGCATCGTCACAAACAACTTGGTGTGACCTGTACCAGTTGTAACATACTACAGACCACAAACAGCTTGGTGTGACCTGTACCAGTTGTAACATACTACAGACCACAAACAGCTTGGTGTGACCTGTACCAGTTGTAACATACTACAGACCACAAACAGCTTGGTGTGACCTGTACCAGTTGTAACATACTACAGACCACAAACAGAAACAATATTCTAACTCATCACACAGATGACACCACAAACCCCACAGATGACACCACAAAACTCACAGATGACATCAGACAGATGACACCACAAACCCCACAGATGACACCACAAACCCCACAGATGACACCACAAACCCCACAAATAACATCAGACAGATGACACCCCAAACCCAACAGATGACACCATAAACCCCACAGATAACATCAGACAGATGACACCACAAACCCAACAGATGACACCACAAGCCCCATAGATAACATCAGACAGATGACACCACAAACCCAACAGATATCAGACAGATGACACCCCAAACCCAACAGATGACACCACAAACACCACAGATAACATCAGACAGATGACACCACAAACCCAACAGATGACACCATAAATCCCACAGATAACATCAGACAGATGACATCACAAACCCAACAGATGACACCACAAGCCCCATAGATAACATCAGACAGATGACACCACAAACTCCACAGATAACATCAGGCAGATGACACCACAAACCCAACAGATGACATCGGACAGATGACACCACAAACCCCACAGATGACATCACACAGATGATGCCACATGGATGACACCACAAACCCCACAGATAACATCAGACAGATGACACCACAAACCCCACAAATAACATCAGACAGATGACACCCCAAACCCAACAGATGACACCATAAACCCCACAGATAACATCAGACAGATGACACCACAAGCCCCATAGATAACATCAGACAGATGACACCACAAACCCAACAGATAACATCAGACAGATGACACCCCAAACCCAACAGATGACACCACAAACACCACAGATAACATCAGACAGATGACACCACAAACCCAACGGATGACACCATAAATCCCACAGATAACATCAGACAGATGACACCACAAACCCAACAGATGACACCACAAGCCCCATAGATAGCATCAAACAGATGACACCACAAACTCCACAGATAACATCAGACAGATGACACCACAAACCCAACAGATGACACCACAAACACCACAGATAACATCAGACAGATGACACCACAAACCCCACAGATGACATCACACAGATGCCACATGGATGACACCACAAACCCCACAGATAACATCAGACAGATGACACCACAAACCCCACAGATAACATCAGACAGATGACACCACAAACTCAACAGATGACACCACAAAACCTTGCCGTCAAAATCACGGTTCTATTCTAATTTTGTTCTTATACCAGCCGCCTGTATCATGCCCCCCCCCCCCACTTTGTACCACACCCTATTGCAATGATTGTTCTTGACATCACAAATAACAAAGATGACATTACAAACCCCACAGATGACACCACAAACCCCACAGATGACATCACACAGATGATGCCATATAGATGACACCACAAACCCCACATATGACATCACACAGATGACATCAAAACCCCCACAGATGACACCACACAGATTATACCACAAACCCCACAGATGAACCACAAATACCATAGATGACATCACACAGATGATATCACACAAATGACACCACAAACTCAACAGATGACACCACGAAACCTTGCAGTCAAAATCACGGTTCTGTTCTAATTTTGTTCTTACACCAGCTTTCTGTATCATGGCCACCGCCCCTCACAACTTTCTACCATACCTAATTGCAATGATTGTCCTTGATTCCTTCTCATACATTCATCACATAATTATGGGATGTCTGACAATAGTCATGTAAATACAGGCTCTATTGTTAATATCCATTTACTTAATGGCTAGATGTCATGATTCTCTTCAGTATAAAACAAGTCACGTATCACAGCTGTCACAGGTCACAGCTGTCACTCCACCTGCCACTTCTGGAAAAAATCATTGCCTTTGTTGTCAACGACGATGAAGGCGGGAAAATTCACCACTTCCACTTTCCAAATAGCTTCCATACCTAAGACATAAAAACATGAACTACTAAAACCACAAATTTATGTGCAGGGAATGGATATGTCCTTAAGCAGTGGTTCTCAACCGGTGGGGAGTTCCCCCCAAGGGGGGAATTTTGGGGTTTTGGGAAGGGGGAGGAGAGAGGGAATTAAGAGCACAGATTTGCAGACTCAAAATGGCTTCAGGCACAATATCCTGGTTTTCTACTGAGTGTTTTGTTTGATGACGGACACTTTTCTGGCATTCTGGTGTCGTGTATTAAGGGACAATTCATTGACATTTTAACTGTTTGTTTATTGTACTATGATTAATTTGGTGTGTTAATAAAATATTTTGAAAATAAAAATACACCTTTTGAGGCTGACAATTTTGGAAAGGGGGAAATTCTTCTTCTTTTGTTTGCTAGAAAGGGGGATATGACATCCTGACATATGGTGAAAGGGTGCATGGCCCAAATTAAGTTGAGAACCACTGTCCTAGAGTGGTTTTTTTCCTCACAAACGAATCCACACAGCTGCATGGACATTGCCTGACTACAAAATGGCCAACCAAATTGATCCCATGTGTATTAATCAGAAATGTAGATCATCTCTACACTATGTACAAGTCTCTAGAGGTGCAGATATAGATACAGACCCCGAGATGCTGATTAAGTAAGTTTAAACTCAAGAGATACATATCTTATAAACATGGAAGTGAATATAATATATACAATATTTCAGAAACTAAGGAACGATTTAGGGTCACAAGCTTCAAATACATTTTTTTTTACCTAGCTCAGGAACTCAACAACCTGTAGAATGAAAGTGTGAATACCTAGCTCAGTAACTCAACAACCTGTAGAATGAAAGTGTGAATACCTAGCTCAGGAACTCAACAACCTGTAGAGTGAAAGTGTGAATACCTAGCTCAGTAACTCAACAACCTGTAGAATGAAAGTGTGAATACCTAGCTCAGTAACTCAACGACCTGTAGAATGAAAGTGAAGCTCAGGAACTCAACAACCTGTAGAATGAAAGTGAAGCTCAGGAACTCAACAACCTGTAGAATGAAAGTGAAGCTCAGGAACTCAACAACCTGTAGAATGAAAGTGAAGCTCAGGAACTCAACAACCTGTAGAATGAAAGTGAAGCTCAGGAACTCAACAACCTGTAGAATGAAAGTGAAGCTCAGGAACTCAACAACCTGTAGAATGAAAGTGAAGCTCAGGAACTCAACAACCTGTAGAATGAAAGTGAAGCTCAGGAACTCAACAACCTGTAGGATGAAAGTGTGAATACCTAGCTCAGGAACTCAACAACCTGTAGAATGAAAGTGTGAGTACCTAGCTCAGGAACTCAACAACCTGTAGAATGAAAGTGTGAATACCTAGCTCAGGAACTCAACAACCTGTAGAATGAAAGTGAAGCTCAGGAACTCAACAACCTGTAGAATGAAAGTGAAGCTCAGGAACTCAACAACCTGTAGAATGAAAGTGAAGCTCAGGAACTCAACAACTTGTAGAATGAAAGTGAAGCTCAGCAACTCAACAACCTGTAGAATGAAAGTGTGAATACCTAGCTCAGGAACTCAACAACCTGTAGAATGAAAATGAAGCTCAGGAACTCAACAACCTGTAGAATGAAAGTGTGAATACCTAGCTCAGGAACTCAACAACCTGTAGAATGAAAGTGTGAATACCTAGCTCAGGAACTCAACAACCTGTAGAATGAAAGTGAAGCTCAGGAACTCAACAACCTGTAGAATGAAAGTGTGAGTACCTAGCTCAGGAACTCAACAACCTGTAGAGTGAAAGTGTGAATACCTAGCTCAGTAACTCAACAACCTGTAGAATGAAAGTGAAGCTCAGGAACTCAACAACCTGTAGAATGAAAGTGTGAATACCTAGCTCAGGAACTCAACAACCTGTAGAATGAAAATGAAGCTCAGGAACTCAACAACCTGTAGAATGAAAGTGTGAATACCTAGCTCAGGAACTCAACAACCTGTAGAATGAAAGTGTGAATACCTAGCTCAGGAACTCAACAACCTGTAGAATGAAAGTGAAGCTCAGGAACTCAACAACCTGTAGAATGAAAGTTAGTTAGTTAGTTAGTTAGTCGACAGATCATCCTCGCTGCACATCGAACCATTCAGTCCATAAGTGCTCGGATCCCCTCCTCAGCAAATCCCGCAGCGTGTAGCGGCTAACGACGCCAGTTCTGTGTTGGTTTATCAATCTTCTTTGGCTTCCTGCGTAGTGTTCTTGTTTGGCCACACCTCTTTTAATTTGATGCTCTAGCAGTCTGGCCATTGTTGTAGATTCACAGTCATCACTTGGTTCTCGCAAAAGTCTCACATCACGTAGAGCATTCAGAATGTCAGCCTGGTCCATGGCGCGTCCGCCCTCCACAGTAGCCTCACCTGCGAGCTTGTCAGCCCGCTCATTTCCTTGTACTCCCGCATGCCCTGGCACGAAGATGAAACTAATCTTTGCCAGCCGAGACCGCATCAGAGGCAGCAACCATTCTCTTCGGATCGACCCCTCCTCTATCCTCTTGATCATGTTCATTGAGTCGCTAAGGAAACAAGCCCTGGTGAATGTCTGTGTCTCGAGCCATGTTATTGCTTTACTTACTGCCATGACTTCCATGGTCAGGCTACTTGTGGTTTCAGTGAAAGCACCAGAGTCCTCCTTCACAATTCTCCCTCCGGCCCGAGCTGTAAAGGCCCATGAGCTTCTCACATGTCGGACGACCGACCCATCTGTGTAGATGACCGCGTCACCGTCTAGCGAATTCTCGAAAATCAACGCTTGTACTTCAGCCTCAACAGCAGCCGGATTTTCTTGTCTGCATTTTCTATCTAATTGGATGCAAACTGAAAAGGATGTGCAGAAGTCTGTTGGCACTTGCACCCACTCCTCGCCAGGTTCTAAGTCCTCAAGTGAACACACCTGTTGAAGAATGTCTTCGGCTTGACCCATCCACGACCGTCCTCTTTTTAACCTGCTGCCCTTCACCTTCCTAATTTCACTATGCAGTGGATGTTGTGTGTTTGCGTTAATTCTGAGGTAGGCGCGTGCCCTGCAAACTTGTATTCTCTCTTCAATGGTTGGAAAATCAAGAAGGTAGCGCATCGCCCTGCATGCTGTATCTCTTGTACATCCAAGAATAATGCGCATAGCTTCATTCTGTATCCTTTCCATCCTTTCTATCTGCTTATGGCTGAGAGTCAAGATTGCCATTGCATACTCCAAAACAGACATGACCAGCCCCTCGTACAGAAGACATAGATGGCGCTGCTCACAGTTTGCTGCCGCCATCACCCGCATCGCTGCCAAACCCCGCTTGGCCTTTGTTATCACCTGGTCTATGTGCACATTATAAGCAAGGCTTCGATCAAACCGTATCCCCAGGTAATTCATTGCCTGCGTTCTTTCCACCGTCTCTGAACATAGCATTACAGTTGGTGTTGGATTGTTGACAATATGATTATTCAACGAGAACCAAGTCACTGTTGCCTTTGTTGGGTTAACCATTGCCCCAGCTTCATCACACCAAGTACTTATGCGATTGAGTTCGGTTTGTAGTTCCCCAGCAACCTCCTCTCTATCCTTACCCTGACGATACACTAAAACATCATCGGCATATGACAATGTCCTGCCAGGTCCAGTGATCTGCTCACTGGTGATTCTCACTGTGTAGGCGTTGAACAGTACCGGAGATAATGGTGATCCCTGTGGTAGGCCAGGATATATTGTTGTTGGTTCCGAAGTCCAACTGCCACATCTAAAAACTACTTTCCGTTGGAAGAGGGCTGCAGCGATCCAACTAAGGAGGAATGGACTTACGTTTAGTTCAAGAAGCTGAAACATTAAAAAATCCAGTGGTACTCTGTTGTATGCGTCCTCAAGATCAATCGCTGCAGCAACGGTTTCAGTGCCTGAGTGGAAACCTTCATAGACATCCTGGGCAAAGACTGCTGCATTGGTCCAGGTTTCTCTTTTTGGACGGTACCCACCCAAGGTAGGTGGGAAAACACCTTGCCTCTCTAGTTGGCTTGATATTTTCCTGGCAATTACCTTCTCCAGCAACTTGCCTATTGTATTCTGCATGGTTATAATTCGATATCCCTGAATTTTTTTGTGGTCTTTGTCAGGCTTCGGCAAGGGGTACCTAGCTCAGGAACTCAACAACCTGTAGAGTGAAAGTGTGAATACCTAGCTCAGTAACTCAACAACCTGTAGAATGAAAGTGTGAATACCTAGCTCAGTAACTCAACAACCTGTAGAATGAAAGTGTGAATACCTAGCTCAGTAACTCAACAACCTGTAGAATGAAAGTGAAGCTCAGGAACTCAACAACCTGTAGAATGAAAGTGAAGCTCAGGAACTCAACAACCTGTAGAATGAAAGTGAAGCTCAGGAACTCAACAACCTGTAGAATGAAAGTGAAGCTCAGGAACTCAACAACCTGTAGAATGAAAGTGTGAGTACCTAGCTCAGGAACTCAACAACCTGTAGAATGAAAGTGTGAATACCTAGCTCAGGAACTCAACCTGTAGAATGAAAGTGAAGCTCAGGAACTTAACAACCTGTAGAATGAAAGTGAAGCTCAGGAACTCAACAACCTGTAGAATGAAAGTGTGAATACCTAGCTCAGGAACTCAACAACCTGTAGAATGAAAGTGTGAATACCTAGCTCAGGAACTCAACAACCTGTAGAATGAAAGTGTGAGTACCTAGCTCAGGAACTCAACAACCTGTAGAATGAAAGTGTGAATACCTAGCTCAGGAACTCAACAACCTGTAGAATGATAGTGAAGCTCAGGAACTCAACCTGTAGAATGAAAGTGAAGCTCAGGAACTCAACAACCTGTAGAATGAAAGTGTGAATACCTAGCTCAGGAACTCAATAACCTGTAGAATGAAAATGAAGCTCAGGAACTCAACAACCTGTAGAATGAAAGTGTGAATACCTAGCTCAGGAACTCAACAACCTGTAGAATGAAAGTGTGAATACCTAGCTCAGGAACTCAACAACCTGTAGAATGAAAGTGAAGCTCAGGAACTCAACAACCTGTAGAATGAAAGTGTGAGTACCTAGCTCAGGAACTCAACAACCTGTAGAGTGAAAGTTTGAATACCTAGCTCAGTAACTCAACAACCTGTAGAATGAAAGTGTGAATACCTAGCTCAGTAACTCAACAACCTGTAGAATGAAAGTGTGAATACCTAGCTCAGTAACTCAACAACCTGTAGAATGAAAGTGAAGCTCATGAACTCAACAACCTGTAGAATGAAAGTGAAGCTCAGGAACTCAACAACCTGTAGAATGAAAGTGAAGCTCAGGAACTCAACAACCTGTAGAATGAAAGTGAAGCTCAGGAACTCAACCTGTAGAATGAAAGTGAAGCTCAGGAACTCAACAACCTGTAGAATGAAAGTGTGAATACCTAGCTCAGGAACTCAACAACCTGTAGAATGAAAGTGTGAGTACCTAGCTCAGGAACTCAACAACCTGTAGAATGAAAGTGTGAATACCTAGCTCAGGAACTCAACCTGTAGAATGAAAGTGAAGCTCAGGAACTCAACAACCTGTAGAATGAAAGTGAAGCTCAGGAACTCAACAACCTGTAGAATGAAAGTGAAGCTCAGGAACTCAACAACCTGTAGAATGAAAGTGTGAATACCTAGCTCAGGAACTCAACAACCTGTAGAATGAAAGTGTGAATACCTAGCTCAGGAACTCAACAACCTGTAGAATGACAGTGAAGCTCTACAATGCAACAACCTGTAGAATGAAAGTGAAGCTCTACAATGCAACAACCTGTAGAATGAAAGTCAAGCAGGAGAGTACATACCTAGCTCAGGAACTCAACCTGTAGAATGAAAGTGTGAATACCTAGCTCAGGAACTCAACCTGTAGAATGAAAGTGTGAATACCTAGCTCAGGAACTCGACCTGTAGAATGAAAGTGAAGCTCAGGAACTCAACAACCTGTAGAATGAAAGTGAAGCTCAGGAACTCAACAACCTGTAGAATGAAAGTGTGAATACCTAGCTCAGGAACTCAACAACCTGTAGAATGAAAGTGAAGCTCAGGAACTCAACAACCTGTAGAATGAAAGTGTGAATACCTAGCTCAGGAACTCAACAACCTGTACAATGAAAGTCAAGCAGGAGAGTGCATACCTAGCTCAGGAATTCAACAACCTGTAGAATGAAAGTGAAGCTCTACAATGCAACAACCTGTAGAATGAAAGTCAAGCAGGAGAGTACATACCTAGCTCAGGAACTCAACCTGTAGAATGAAAGTGTGAATACCTAGCTCAGGAACTCAACCTGTAGAATGAAAGTGTGAATACCTAGCTCAGGAACTCAACAACCTGTAGAATGACAGTGAAGCTCTACAATGCAACAACCTGTATAATGAAAGTGAAGCTCTACAATGCAACAACCTGTAGAATGAAAGTCAAGCAGGAGAGTACATACCTAGCTCAGGAACTCAACCTGTAGAATGAAAGTGTGAATACCTAGCTCAGGAACTCAACCTGTAGAATGAAAGTGTGAATACCTAGCTCAGGAACTCAACCTGTAGAATGAAAGTGAAGCTCAGGAACTCAACAACCTGTAGAATGAAAGTGAAGCTCAGGAACTCAACAACCTGTAGAATGAAAGTGTGAATACCTAGCTCAGGAACTCAACAACCTGTAGAATGAAAGTGAAGCTCAGGAACTCAACAACCTGTAGAATGAAAGTGTGAATACCTAGCTCAGGAACTCAACAACCTGTACAATGAAAGTCAAGCAGGAGAGTGCATACCTAGCTCAGGAATTCAACAACCTGTAGAATGAAAGTGAAGCTCTACAATGCAACAACCTGTAGAATGAAAGTCAAGCAGGAGAGTACATACCTAGCTCAGGAACTCAACCTGTAGAATGAAAGTGTGAATACCTAGCTCAGGAACTCAACCTGTAGAATGAAAGTGTGAATACCTAGCTCAGGAACTCAACCTGTAGAATGAAAGTGAAGCTCAGGAACTCAACAACCTGTAGAATGAAAGTGAAGCTCAGGAACTCAACAACCTGTAGAATGAAAGTGTGAATACCTAGCTCAGGAACTCAACAACCTGTAGAATGAAAGTGAAGCTCAGGAACTCAACAACCTGTAGAATGAAAGTGTGAATACCTAGCTCAGGAACTCAACAACCTGTAGAATGAAAGTGTGAATACCTAGCTCAGGAACTTAACAACCTGTAGAATGAAAGTGAAGCTCAGGAACTCAACAACCTGTAGGATGAAAGTGTGAATACCTAGCTCAGGAACTCAACAACCTGTAGAATGAAAGTGTGAATACCTAGCTCAGGAACTCAACAACCTGTAGAATGAAAGTGAAGCTCAGGAACTCAACAACCTGTAGAATGAAAGTGTGAATACCTAGCTCAGGAACTCAACAACCTGTAGAATGAAAGTGAAGCTCAGGAACTCAACAACCTGTAGAATGAAAGTGAAGCTCAGGAATTCAACAACCTAAAGAATGAAATTGAAGCTCAAGAATGCAACAACCTGTAGAATGAAAGTCAAGCAGGAGAGTACATACCTAGCTCAGGAAACTCCAAGACGTCCACCTTCTTGATGCAGTTTTGGGCTAGGATGGCTGCAGGTCCACCGATGGAGCCCAGGTAGAAACCCCCAAACTCCTTACATGCGGTTGTCACCTGAAGCAACAACATCATTTCCAGTGAACAGTCTGTACAACACATACACAATCAAGGCATCCAACATCAGTAACATCCACGTGTAACTGACATCCGTATGGGAGACTAACAACTACAACAATGTTACCAACCATAAACAATACAACATAACACTAAGTAATACAGCTTTACACAACACAATTACGGGAAACTCAGTAGTTGCGGCGACTAGCCTTCATCAGCAAACAAATACACAAAACACAACATATCAACTTGGGAAAGACACTATTGCATGGCATTTTGAGATAAGCAGCAACTTTTGTTCATATTTTTCATTTCCTTCTCATTATTCTAATTTTTTTAAATCTTTCCATTCTTCTCATTCGGTTATGATGCCTTAATGTAGTCAGTGTATTTTCTTCCCTAAGTTTATATGTTGTATTTTGTGTATTTGTTTGCTGATGAAGGCTGGTCGCCACAACGTCCTGTGTTTTCCATAATTCTGTTCTGTAAAGTTGCATTACTTTGTGTTATTTTATACTGTTTACATTTCCACAGCTTTACCGCAGTTCCACTAATTTTACGTAACCAACCATGCATGACATCATCATCACGTGCCAAGCCTACAAACATGGGCGGCCATGGTTCGTCATCTCACACGGTCTCCAGAGTCGTGGATCAGCGCTGCGTTCTTGTCCCTATTATTCTTTGTGGCATAGCCATCCAGATATTTATCTCTGCCTTCCCCTTGCTCTTCTCCCCTCAATTTTGCCAGCTGTCACAAAGTTGTTTAGTGTATGTCTCTTCATAACATGCCCAACAAATTTGGACTGTAGCATTTAATCTCTCTAATCAGTCTACCGTTTTCATTTCTTTCTTAAAGAACTGTACTATTTGTTTTTGTGCATTTCCTTCAGAAAATGGATGTTGTAAGAAGCAACGAAGGAGTGTTGATTGAGGCTGGCTATGCTACTACGTAGAAAAATTTACACCACAAAAATGTATGGTACAGCTAGAAATGTAAGGTACAACAAAAATGTATGGTACAGCTAGAAACTTAAGGTACAATAAACGTGTATGGTACAGCTAGAAACATAAGGTACTACAAAAATGTATGGTACAGCTGGAAACATAAGGTATTACAAGAATGTATGGTACAGGTAGAAACATAAAGTACAACAAAAATGTATGGTAGAGTTAGAAACATAAGGTACAACAAAAATGTATGGCACAGCTAGAAATGTAAAGTGCAACAAAAATATATGGTACAGCTAAAAACATAAGGTACAACCAAAATGTATGGTACAGCTAGAAACATAAAGTACAACAAACATGTAAGGTACAGCCAGAAACATAAAGTACAGCAAGAATGTATGGTACAGACAGAAATATAAGGTAAAACAAAAATGTATGGTACAGCTAGAAATGTAAGATATAACAAAAATGTATAGTACAGCTAGAAACATAAAGTACAATAAAAAAAATGTATGGTACAACTGGAAATGTATACAAACCACATATCCCACTGATATACACAAACCACATATCCCACTGATGTATACAAACCACATATCCCACCCATGTATACAAACCACATATCCCACCCATGTATACAAACCACATATCCCATTGATGTATACAAACCACATATCCCACTGATGTATACAAACCACATATCCCACTGATGTGTACAAACCACATATCCCACCCATGTATACAAACCACATATCTCACTGATGTATACAAACCACATATCCCACCCATGTATACAAACCACATATCCCACTGATGTATACAAACCACATATCCCACTGATGTATACAAACCACATATCCCACCCATGTATACAAACCACATATCCCACTGATGTATACAAACCACATATCCCACTGATGTATACAAACCACATATCCCACTGATGTGTACAAACCACATATCCCACTGATGTATACAAACCACATATCCCACTGATGTGTACAAACCACATATCCCACCCATGTATACAAACCACATATCCCACTGATGTATACAAACCACATATCCCACTGATGTATACAAACCACATATCCCACTGATGTATACAAACCACATATCCCACTGATGTATACAAACCACATATCACACTGATGTATACAAACCACATATCAAACTGATGTACACAAACCACATATCCCACTGATGTATACAAACCACATATCCCACTGATGTATACAAACCACATATCCCACCGATGTATACAAACAACATATCCCACCCATGTATACAAACCAAATATCCCACCGATGTATACAAACCACATATCCCACTGATGTATACAAACCACATATCCCACTGATGTGTACAAACCACATATCCCACCCATGTATACAAACCACATATCTCACTGATGTATACAGACCACATATCCCACCCATGTATACAAACCACATATCCCACTGATGTATACAAACCACATATCCCACTGATGTATACAAACCACATATCCCACCCATGTATACAAACCACATATCCCACTGATGTGTACAAACCACATATCCCACCCATGTATACAAACCACATATCTCACTGATGTATACAAACCACATATCCCACTGATGTATACAAACCACATATCCCACTGATGTATACAAACCACATATCCCACTGATGTACACAAACCACATATCCCACTGATGTATACAAACCACATATCCCACCCATGTATACAAACCACATATCCCACCCATGTATACAAACCACATATCCCACCCATGTATACAAACCACATATCCCACCCATGTATACAAACCACATATCCCACTGATGTATACAAACCACATATCCCACTGATGTATACAAACCACATATTCCACCCATGTATACAAACCACATATCCCACTGATGTACACAAACCACATATCCCACTGATGTATACAAACCACATATCCCACCCATGTATACAAACCACATATCCCACCGATGTATACAAACCACATATCCCACCCATGTATACAAACCACATATCCCACCCATGTATACAAACAACATATCCCACCGATGTATACAAACCACATATCCCACCCATGTATACAAACCACATATCCCACCCATGTATACAAACCACATATCACACTGATGTATACAAACCACATATCCCACCCATGTATACAAACCACATATCCCACCCATGTATACAAACCACATATCCCACCCATGTATACAAACCACATATCCCACGGATGTATACAAACCACATATCCCACCAATGTATACAAACCACATATCCCACTGATGTATACAAACCACATATCCCACCCATGTATACAAACCACATATCCCACTGATGTGTACAAACCACATATCCCACTGATGTGTACAAACCACATATCCCACTGATGTATACAATCCACATATCCCACCCATGTATACAAACCACATATCCCACTGATGTATACAATCCACATATCCCACTGATGTATACAAACCACATATCCCACCCATGTATACAAACCACATATCCCACCCATGTATACAAACCACATATCCCACTGATGTATACAAACCACATATTCCACCCATGTATACAAACCACATATCCCACTGATGTACACAAACCACATATCCCACTGATGTATACAAACCACATATCCCACTGATGTGTACAAACCACATATCCCACTGATGTATACAATCCACATATCCCACCCATGTATACAAACCACATATCCCACTGATGTATACAATCCACATATCCCACTGATGTATACAAACCACATATCCCACCCATGTATACAAACCACATATCCCACTGATGCATACAAACCACATATCCCACCCATGTATACAAACCACATATCCCACTGATGTATACAAACCACATATCCCACTGATGTATACAAACCACATATCCCACTGATGTATACAATCCACATATCCCACTGATGTATACAAACCACATATCCCACTGATGTATACAAACCACATATCCCACTGATGTATACAAACCACATCCCACCCTTGTATACAAACCACATATCCCACCGATGTATACAAACCACATATCCCACTGATGTATACAAACCACATATCCCACCCATGTACACAAACCACATATCCCACTGATGTATACAAACCACATATCCCACTGATGTATACAAACCACATATCCCACTGATGTATACAAACCACATATCCCACTGATGTATACAAACCACATATCCCACTTATGTATACAAACCACATATCCCACTGATGTATACAAACCACATATCCCACTGATGTATACAAACCACATATCCCACCGATGTATACAAACCACATATCCCACCAATGTATACAAACCACATATCCCACCCATGTATACAAACCACATATCCCACCCATGTATACAAACCACATATCCCACCCATGTATACAAACCACATATCCCACTGATGTATACAAACCACATATCCCACCCATGTATACAAACCACATATCCCACCCATGTATACAAACCACATATCCCACCCATGTATACAAACCACATATCCCACCCATGTATACAAACCACATATCCCACTGATGTATACAAACCACATATCCCACTGATGTATACAAACCACATATCCCACCCATGTACACAAACCACATATCCCACTGATGTATACAAACCACATATCCCACTCATGTACACAAACAGCGAAGAGCGGCTGGCTGAGTGGATGAAAATGCCGGGTTCTCCTTCGGGAGATCCAGGTTTGAATCCTCAGCAAGTTGTGAATTTTTTTTCTGTCAGGGGACAAAAAGAAAACCCTAACCTGCACAGTTTGCGGCGACTGCACTAGCCAGGCGCCCTTAATTCCTCAGGCTCAAACCCCTTCCCCCCCCCCCCCCTGCCCTACACTGCAAGGTAGTATAGGTGGTAGATGGCAGCTTTGTTTTGGACAGTATACAAACACAATCACCAACAGCCGTGGTACATCAAACTCATCAACACCATTACTGTACCAATACGGCATCCACACAACCTGGTCCCACAAACACAACCATCAACATCACTACTGTACCAACACTGCCAACTTCTGCATCCACACAACCTGGTCTCACAACCACAGCGACCTCACCTGCTTGCTTCTGTTCCCTTTTGCTAACATAATCATACTCCCACCAGCCTTTTGGAACTGTGCCACGTACGAATCCATACGGCCTGCTGTTGTAGGCCCAAATGATCCGCTGGCATAGCCCTGTTTATACATACAAAACATGATATTCTATAAACCTGTCTAATGATGTACAGCAACAATGAAATCAAACTTCACAACGCTAAAAGTGACACTGTTTATTTTAAAATATCTTCACAATGCTAAAGTGACACGGTTTATTTGACTAGATCTTCACAATGTTAATTATGACACTGTTTATTTTAAAATATCTTCACAATGCCAAAATGACACGGTTTATTTGACTTAGATCTTCACAATGTTAATTATGACACTGTTTATTTTAAAATATCTTCATAATGCTAAAGTGACATGGTTTATTTGACTAGACCTTCACAATGCTAAAAATGACACTGTTTATTTGATTACTACCTCGACCTTGATCTTCACAATGCTGACACTGTTTATTTTATTAGCATTTCCTCCTCCTTCTTTGACCACCCTGGCAAGAAGAAGGTTGTGACAAGTATAAAATTTATAGCAACACTGAGATGTTGTACTGCTCAGTCAACTTATTTGACTTATACACTGCAATGTTTGGCAGGTGCGCTGGTTAAGTTAAGGCCAATCTGCGCTGGTAATGTCATGATAATGGTTGGGTGCCGGTTCAGCACCTGGGCTCATCGCTTGCTAAAATGAGGGAGAGATTGGCCACTTATTCCTCCTTGCTCTCGTGTCTACAAAATAGTGCTGTCTGTTCCACTTTTCAAACAGGCGAGCGAAGAGCGAAGTGTGATATTTGCTGGCACAGGAACAGAGCAATTATGGGTGACCCGTTGCCATGATGTTGGAACTGCAACAAACGACTAACAATCAAATATAAACACAAACCTCTGGAGTCTTGGCTGGACCCGCGTAGTAAACTGGATGATCCTTCAAGTACTGGGGCAAACCCTCGCCTTGATCCAGTTTCTCCTTGAGCTTGGCATGTGCAATGTCCCGAGCTACAACCAGGGTCCCGCTCAAGCTCAGTCGTGTCCTGATGGGATACTTGTCCAGCAGCTGCAGGACATCTTTCATTGGCTGATTGAGGTTGACCTGTTCCAATTTAAAATATAATGGTTTCAAATAAATTCAATTAAAGTAGACAGATTCTGCTTTTTTTTTTGTTCGCTATGTCTGAAGGTCCTTCATGTTTCATGTTCCCACCTGCTCCTACAGACAAACATCTACTCCTTGGCATTGAATTTCAATCTCATTTAAAACCTTAACACCCATGGTTCCATCCATTCCTCTTTGCATCTGTCAAAAACTCTGGATCTGTCTACCCCAGCCTGGATCTGTCTACCCCAATCTGGATCTGTCAGCCCCATTCTGGATCTGTCCACCAGTTTGGATCTGTCTACCCCTCTGGATCTGCCCACCACCCCCTGGATCTGCCCACCACCCCCTGGATCTGCCCACCACCCCCTGGATCTGCCCACCACCCCCTGGATCTGCCCACCACCCCCTGGATCTGCCCACCACCGCCTGGATCTGCCCACCACCCCCTGGATCTGCCCCTAGATTTAGGAAAACACCAAGACAATGCTCCAACTTACATCGATCACTTCTCCTCCGAGGTCCTTGTCCTGCACATCGGGGAGGTACTGACCAGGGTTGGTCTCCAGCTGCTCCAGAAACACACCCTGCTCAGTGATCTTGCCCAGGATCTGAGGCAAGGGAAAACCATCACATACATCATCAATAGGACATTCACAGACAATACAGACAGACAACAATAAATTATCTGGCATGCTTATGTAAATCACTGTTATTTGAGATCATGGCTCGCTTTTATGCAGTGTCATCCAAATAATATATTTACATTAGGCGTACTTTGTATTGTATTGTAATTTGGTGGAGTGGCTGGCCGAGTGGCTAGAATGCCGGGCTCTCCTTCAGGAGACCAGGGTTTGAATCCTCGGTAAGGTGTGGAGGTTTTTCTGACTGGGGCAAAAAGAAAACTCTAACCTGCACAGTTTGCGGCGACTGCACTAGCCAGGCGGCCTTAATTTCTCAGACTCAAGACCCTACTGTCCTACACCGCAAGGTACTATAGGCAGTAAATGACAGTACTTTGTATTTAGGTTTGAGGTGTGTCAAACTAATGACAGGCGCTAACCATACAAACATCATACATGGATATGTGAGCATCAAAACACATCGAGTTGGTATTTCCAGAGTCCCAGGATGTGTCTGCTGTATTATAAGTGGGAGATCAACATTTTGGGAATGTTTACGGCAAATGAGAAGAAACCATCAGGAGACTGTCAGCCTGGTCATGACAAAAGAATTCAACCTCGGCTAGTCTTCGATACTGCCACAAACCACTACAGTCAGGAGATAGGTAATGGTGAAAACATGACAGTTACTTAGTCATCACATTAGCCTCAGTGCACTTTGAACCATTCAGTTCATAAGTACTCAGATCCTCTCCTCAGTATCTCCCTCAGCATGTAGTAAGTACTCAGATCTCCTCTTCAGTATCTCCCTCAGCTTGTAGCGATCGATGACACCTGTTCTGTTTTCTGTCTATTCTTCTTTGTCTCCCTGCATAGTGCTCATATCTGGTTTAACCCCTTTTGACTTGATGCTCTTACAGTCTAGTCAAATTAGCAGATTCACAGTTGTCTCTTGATTCATTTAATCACCCTGAGGTTCAACGGACACTGCCTTCGGCATACCATGTGACAGGCCTTCACACATACTAGATTCTGGGAAGGGTCACGTATTTGGAAAAGCATCCACCTGTAACTTAAACAAATGTGAGTACAGATCATGCTATGATTTCATACCAAATAAGGTACTCCAGGATATTATCATCATCACCAGGTGCCATCACCACATCAAAGATTGGCTATAAGGTGTCTCTAACTTGAATTTGAGTTAACCCCAGTTGTATGTGATAAAATCAGCTTTCTAAGTTGTATGTGATAAATTTAAATTAACATGAGTCGTATGCGATAAATCTGGGTTAACCTGAGTCATATGTGATAAATCTGGGTTAACCTGAGCCATATGTGATAAATTTGGGTTGGCCTGAGTCGTATGTGATAAATTTGGGTTGGCCTGAGCCATATGTGATAAATTTGGGTAGGCCTGAGCCATATGTGATAAATTAGGGTTAACCTGAGTCATGTTATAAACTTAAGCTAACTTCACTTGTAGGTGATAAATTTAGGTTAATCTGAGCCATACATGAAACTAACTATCTTTAATCTAACTAACCAACCAACCATTTATCTATCTAACCAACAAAGCAACTGACAGACTAACCAACCAACTTCCTGACTGACTAACTAACTGTACATGCTTCTATACTACCCACCTGTCTATCAGCTGAGCAAGACACACCAATGCCCACCGGGCACGACGCACCGTGTCGTGGCAGACGCACAACTCGGACATCATGGCAGAAATACTTGCCCCCAAACTGAGCCCCAATGCCAATCTGCTGCGACAGCGTTAATATTTGATCTTCCAGCTGCAGATCTCGAAATGCTCTGCCGTGTTCATTACCTGAAGAAAATCCATTCCAATGTTATCAGGAAACAATCTTTTTAGAATGACATTTAACAATTTCATTTTCTGAAGGCCTGTTCTTTTGTAGACTATCGCCTACTGGCCTGTGGTCATGGGTCTGAACCTCACTGGGGCAGATTCACGTTTGTAAACCTGACCTAGGCTCCCCGGCGGACTGAGCCTAAAATGGGAACCAGGAAATTTATTGGGAAATACAGGCAGCCAGTGGGATACGGACCACATCACCCACAGAAAGCCAACTGGTCTATACAAATGTGGTTTTAGCACCATATACCCAGCGTGTCTCAGAGCATGTACAAAGGTTCTTTACTTTACTTACTGACTGCTTCAGGCGGAGGAACGCAATTGGGAGTACAAGTCTGATCCTGGTGCGAGGAAATGCAACCTACAAACAAAATGTCATGGCTGGGCAGACCAGGCTCTAAGTTGTGGTCATCCTTGGTCTAGGATTAAAGTTCAGATATGGGGACAGTTAGAGCACTGCTTTGCTGATACATGCAGTGCAACAGTGCCTATTTTTGAAACTGACCTAGGCTTCTAGGTTGACCCCCAATTACAACGGACACCAGGACAATCTTGGGAAGTAAATGCAGCCGGTCTGTGCTGGCCACATCACACATCAACTGCCAAATGGGTCTATACAAATATGGATCTACCACCATATACCCAAACACTTTAAGGCAAGTAAAAATATCGGTTACATTTTACTTGTAAAAGTATCCATTACTTTTTACTTGTCAAAGGGTCCATTACTTTTTACTTGTGAAAGGATCGGTTACTTTTTACTTGACAGTACTAGAGTTGCAGAAATCGTGTTTCCCTCTCCAAGTTCAGAAACCTGCAGATTGTGCATAACCAGTACCAGAACTTCCTGTAGTCAGGCACATCAGGACACGCAACTAGGTCATGATTATGCACTGCACACACAGGCTGAGTACGGATTACGTCTAGCTGGTCATGTTGCCTCTAGACTCCACCCCAATGATTCAGTTTGCGGGTTGTGAGCATTTGCTGGATCTTTTCTCTAGGACACTCTGGTGTGGTTGGAAATAAACAGGCAGGCAGATTAGCTGGTACTGCACCATTAAGGGGTGATTTGATGCATGATAAGGCAGATGTGGTGAAGGCCCTCTGGGAGAATGTGATTAATATAGAAGAAAAGATAGACTATCATGGTCTAGTGTGAATGCGGCAGCAAGGGGTGGCCAGAGGATCTGGTCGACAGTCGTCACTCAGAGGTAAAGCAAGATGGACATGATTGCAACGGACACAATTAGTACTGGAACTCTACGCTGGTTGTTGAAGATGAGGACTGATCACTTATGGGAATGCCCCAAGTGCAGTGATATCAGTTCTTGACTCAACTCCAATCCAATGCCGACTGGGAACAATTATGCTCTTCAAACAACGAGAAAACTATTGTGTCGTATGCATTCAATCTTCTCTCACAACAATTTTGCAGACCTAATCTTAAAAATGACTATTCCATGACTAACCTGATGTAGGTAAGTTGTCCAGGTATTTTGTGGATGCCAGTTTGACAGTCTTCAGGGTAAACTCAGCAGAGGTCCCTCCCACAACAAACGCCAGGTGATACGGTGGGCACGCAGCTGTTCCCAGGGTCTGTGATTAGAGTCAATACAGTGGTAGTAATTCATTGTGTTGATAACTAATTACTTACCCAGGGTATGTGAACATGGTCAATAGTGGTAATTCACTTTATTGTTAACTAATTACTTGATAAGGGTATGTGAACAGGGTCAATACAGAGATAGTTCACTGTGTTGTTTCCTTATCAGTGCTCATGGATTTGTGCACTGTGCTGAGAACCCCCTTGTGTGATCTATGAGAGGAGACAGGAGCACTTTCGATGATATCTGTGTGCAATGCAAGTGACCCTTGACCCAGATCAAAACAAAGCAAACTGTCTGACACACAAAGAGTTAAACCCATGCCTGTCCTGTCCCCAGTTTCTTCAACATGTCATTGCGCATTGCTCACCACTGGCAGGTGGTTAGTACAGGAACATGTATAGTTAATTCAACAGTAGGTTAGTTGGTTGTCTGTCCATACATTAGTGAGCCATGTATTATTGATTATTTTCCATGAGTTTTAATGCATATTGTCCTGTTGTTGTCTAAGATTAGCTTCATCAGTGATGTATGAATGAAATAATGTATGAGAGGAAATAGAGAAGAAGGGCAGAATTTCAGACACGCTTGTGTGCCCAATTCTTAACCTTTTGAAAATAAAGTTTGTCCATTCGTTCAGTCAGTGAGTGAGTCAGTCAGCTTGTTAATCAACAGAGTATCCTCACTGGAGAGGTCAGGAAAGGCGAGTGGATAAACTTCCGCTGTGCTGATGCTGAGGTAGTAGGTTTAACTCCTTCACTGATCAGTTGGACTAAAATGCTGAACTCTGATCATTGATTTCGGGACGTAAATTATAAGTACCTTTGAAGTCGGAGTAGGTTCGAATGGTGGTGAGGGATATTGGAAACTGACAATAAGAACATTGAGTCAAAAGTGACGAAGCCCGACAGAAGTCTAGATCAAAAGTTAGCTGTATCCCTTTACAGGACATCACAATCAACCCCAACATTTATTGGCTGTCTGTGGTTTTCTGGGCATTTTACGCTCAGTAGTTTACCATTAAGGTTAAGGTTTCTTGACAAGTTTTGCAGAAGGTAGTTTGCCATTGCTTTCCCTCTGGGCAGTGACTGTACTAGTCGGTAGCCATAGCCATTGTCTCTACTGATGAGATCATCTGCCTATCGCCGCAGAGTGCATGACCATAACCAACAACGGCTGCTCTCAAACTCCATCCACCACCTGCTTCCATGGATTCACATAACCCTGATTGGGGGGCTAAACGGGTACTCCACCTTGCCCAAGGGTGTCCCGTAGACTAATGCAGGAAAGGAGGCGTCTTACATCTCCTTTGATAGGGGATATCCTTACTCCGCTAACCAAACATCTTGGGTCATTGATTACCAACAATGGTGACACAATGAAAGAAATGAACAGACGACTATCTGTTGCTCTTCAAAGACTAAAACAACTGAATAAATTGTGGAGAGGGACAGATAGAACTACAAATATCAGATGTTTAAGAGCATGCATCTTTCCTATTGCAACATACACCTGTGAGACCGGGACACTCACTAAACAAGCTGAACAGTGCATAAATGCCTTTGAATATAAATGTTATAGACAGGTTCTAAGAATATCTCGTCGCATTCTGTGAGCGCTAACAAGTCAAGTCGCATTATTCTGTCAAGAAGCCTGATCAGCGGGAAAATGTCACGTGGAAAGTCCAACAACAAGAAACACGCTGTTGCCAAGATGTGCAGCGTGGGAGCCGACAACAAGAAGAAGAACGTCGAGAGCCCACCTGCTAGCTGCATCAAGGAGCCTGATACTACAGCCATCACTGAAGCTACTACGAGGGAGAAGATTGACAGCCCAACACAGTCAAGAACCAAGACAGCAGAGAAGGAGGAGAAAGACACCAGAGTCGGAAACACCGACTCAAAAACAGTCCGATGGGTTGTCAAGCGGATTCCTGTGGAGCTGACAGATGAAGAAATCCTGAAGCAGCTACGTGAAGAGAATCTTCACATCCGATTCTTGAAGGCGGATCGGCTTCTCACCTACTCCAAGATACCTACAACCTTGGCAGTAGTGACGTCAGAGGGCAGCGAAATGCCGAACACAGTATCATTCAACAAGAGAATGCAGCAACCAGAGAGATTCATACCAAGAATCACGCAATGTTCCAGATGTCAGAAGGCCGGCCACAGTAGAGCTACGTGTCTCAGTAAGACGGAAATCTGCCGATACTGCACAGCTCACCACGCCTTCAAGGAGTGTCCGCTGGCCAAGCTGGACACGGACTTCCGAGCTCCCAACAACAAAAGAAAGTGCACCAACTGCCTGGGCAAACATGGATCAAGATACCTGGGCTGTCCGTACCTGCAGAGACATAGAGACGTCTTAAAAATCGCCATCATCACAAAGACACCATTCAAGGAAGCAATGCAGAGGGGCGAGACAGCCACTGGTATAGCACAAGCCGAAAGAGATCAACTTCAAAAGCAGATAGATGAGTTGAAGAAGCAAGTCAAGGCACTGCTGACGACGACTCCGACCAGTGATAATGAGAAGCTGCTGGCCGACATGAAAGAAATCCAGCTCAACATCAAACAAGAGATTCAGCTCATGGCTGAGGTGAAGAAGGAGAACGAAGAAATCTTACAAATGATCAAGACCAAAAGAGCATTGCATAGAGTTGAAATGGAACTCTTTCAAAACAAACCAACAGAAGCCACACAAGAACTCACAGAGAAACAGCAAGAAGAAAATCAAGAGACCAAGCCAGAACCGCAAGCTAAAGCCAGCAACCCAACCACAACGCCCAAGAATGAAATACTATACCGTCGGATCTCTGAAGGAGGCACAGAATACCCAGTCGACAAGGAGGAACTCAAGCGCGCAGAATTCAGAAGGCGCTGGGAAGAAAAAGAAAAGAAGAAGCCTAAAAAACTCCGCGGGAAACCGATGATATACCCAGTAGTACACTACAACTGTGAGGCCGACTTCGAGTACTATATCGAGGACGGTGAAATCGTCCCATGGCTGACCACGGAGGAAGAAAACGCTAGGCAGCAGATATGCAAACACAACGAGGAAAACAGGCGTTAGGAGGAAAATGAAAACGTCGAGAAGGTCCTACAGAAACTACACAAGAAAGGAGACAAAAAGACCAAATAAAAAGTCCTTTTAAGGACTGCAACCAATCAAGCCAGGAGCCTGCACCAACAAAGAAAACAAGTGGAAACATGCACAAAGGACAGCCGCCGACCGATCCCCCAGCTGGAGTGGGATAACGAAAAGTCCTTATAAGGACTGCAGCAAGACGAGCCAGGAACCTACACCAACAAAGAAAACCACAAGAACAGAAGAGCACAAAGGATAGCCGCCGACCACTGCTGATGTCACAGACACAAACGCTACATCACCAGTCCGAAATAGGACTCACAAGACAAGAATTAGGGTGAATAAACCCACAAAAACCACGATCCTCAACAATAACCACAGCTGATGAAGCAGGTTAGACGAGGTCGAATTTGGAATTTTTGTTTTTGAAATGGAATCGGAATCGGAACTAAGAATATCTTGGATAAAGAAAACAACAAATGCATCCATACTTCAAGAGCTGAATGCTGAAGAGGGCTGGCTATTAAAGATAATAAAAGAAAGAAAACTGAAATATTCTGGTCACTTGAAACGTACAAAAGTTTGGAGAGAACAATAATAGAGGGGTATATGCCTGGGAAGAGAGGAAGAGGAAGGCCAAAGAGAAGATGGGTGCAGGATGTAGCGGAGGATCTCCAGATGGGAGTATAGGACGAGGGACATCTTGCTTATGATCGAGAGGTTTCCGGAAGGTTGTTATGGGAGCGAGGTTCTGTAAAGGACATGCTACTGAATGAATTAATGAGTTTACTGTTGCTTTCTGAAGGGGCGAGGCTCACACCGTTGTGAAAATCAACGCAAAGCGATCTGCCACCAGATCACATTTGGGTGACTTTTAATCTGGTATGTCAGATTGTGAGAATGCGATGATGGGTACAGATGGGGTCAACAGCCTAGATACTCAACTGAAACTGTGATCACTACACTAGGGCACAGATGGGGACACAAGTCTAGGTACTCATCAGAAAACAATCTGGCAGAGAGAACACAACATACAGAAATAAATGATGGAATACCTTAATTTTTTCGTTGACAAATGACATCAACTTGTCTGGGTTGAGCAGAGCTTTTGTTTGCTGATAGAGAAATGTTTTGTTAGCGGAGCCACCTCCTGCAGACAAAATATGACATTATACAAATAACATGTGTATCCTTCTGTCATGTGTATCCTTCTGTCACGTGTATCCTTCTGTCACGTGTATCCTTCTGTCATGTGTATCCTTCTGTCACGTGTATCCTTCTGTCATGTGTATCCTTCTGTCATGTGTATCCTTCTGTCATGTGTATCCTTCTGTCATGTGTATCCTTCTGTCATGTGTATACTTCTGTCATGTGTATCCTTCTGTCATGTGTATCCTTCTGTCATGTGTATCCTTCTGTCATGTGTATCCTTCTGTCATTTATATCCTCCTGTCAAGTGTATCCTTTTTTTTAACTCTCACTCGCTTTGAACTCAAGCGTAGTCTATACCCACTATTTATAGTAGTGATGGACTGAATTTTGTGTGTGGGTTAGCTTTCCCTATTAACCGTGTCCCTCGCCATCAGGCGAACCCACTCCGACTTCAGAGGTAGTCTGTATCCTTCTGTCATCTGCAATTTTTATAAGTTTGACCATGCCACTTGACCAACCCATCCAGCATCTAGTTAACCTTGACCATGCCACTTTACCCATCCATCCAGCATCTGGTTAACCTTGACCGTGCCACTTGACCAACCCATCCAGCATCTGGTTAACCTTGACCGTGCCACTTGACCAACCCATCCAGCATCTGGTTAACCTTGACCGTGCCACTTGACCAACCCATCCAGCATCTGGTTAACCTTGACCGTGCCACTTGACCCACCCATCCAGCATCTGGTTGACCTTGACCATGCCACTTGACCAACCCATTCAGCATCTGGTTAACCTTGACCATGCCACTTGACCAACCCATCCAGCATCTGGTTAACCTTGACCGTGCCACTTGACCCACCCATCCAGCATCTGGTTGACCTTGACCATGCCACTTGACCAACCCATTCAGCATCTGGTTGAACACCTTTTCTTTGACTGTAACAAGTTCCCTTGTTGTGGTTGAAACACTCTAAGGGCACAAGCAAGCACCCACTGTAGATGACCACACAAGTCACATGAACAATTGTCTAACCTTTGGCCATGAACAGGAATTCATAATAGTTGCTCCCTGTTGAGTAGATCTCGATCTGTGCTGGGAGGTTGGTTTTTGTGTTCACTTCTTTGTACATATCTAGCGGCGCCACCTGTGGAGATAACAACAAACTGCTCAATGATTATCGATAGACAGGATAACAGTGTAAAGAATCAAAGAGAACTGTTTATGTCAGGTCTTAGTAAGATATGTAGAGATTCGCTGAGAGCAGGAGGCAGTGGAGTATCACGACGAAACATCTTCAACACCAGTTTTTGAATTCACAAACTTGATGATGATGATGAAGTTTAATATATGAACAAAATGCAGCTACACAAGATAATTTATAAATTTAAAAAAACAAAAAACTAAAGGAAACAACACTTTACAATCAGCAAAAAGTCCTACACAAAGACACCTCTACATATACTAAACAAATGACACCTCTTCATATACTAAAAAAATGACACTTGACAATAATTCACAACAAAATGACACCTCTACATACACAAACAAAACAGATGTGGTGAAGGATGTCTGAGATCGACTGAAAAGTGCAGCAAGGATCTTTCTTCTTCTTCTTCTTCTTCTTCTGCGTTTGCCTGGAATGTTGCTTTAGACGTAATTGCATTGTGCCTTTTTACAGCAGAGCTGCGATATTTGCACCTTTCAGCCAACACATCCGACTTCTTCAGGCATTTATTGGTCGGGTCACCTTCCAGGTGTAAGGATCCACTTCTGGAGTGGTTGATTCAGAGGGCAGTTAGCAGATAGGGGATAATGCAGATGGGTGTTTAATCAGGCTCTCACACTGACAGCATCAGCATGGGACTCTTTGTTGCCATCTGCAGACGATGATAGAGAACCTATCGGAATGTACTAAGTGCAATGGTCTTGATTCTTGAGTTCATATTCACCATTCATATTAAATATCGTAGGTCAGCATGGCCGAATGGATAACAGCGCTAGTTTTTAAACACCTGGTGTGCTGATGCCAAGGTAATGGGTTCAACTCCTACACTGCTCAGTTGGACTAAAATGCTGATTTCCTGTCCTTGACTTGGAGACATAAATTACAAGTACCTCAGAAATCGGAGTGGGCTCACCTGTTGGCAAGGAACACTGGTAATAGGGAAAACTACTCCACACGCACAAATCAGTTCAGTGCACTAGAAGAAGTACCTTGTGTATGGACTACGCTTGAGTGCAAAGCGAGCGAAGGCAAAAAAAAAAAAATGTTACCAATTTTTTTATTCCTAGTTATATTGCCCATAGCCGGTCTCCCTGGTCTAGTCTAGGGGGTTACACAACTTTCTCGTAATCCCATATACTCTCATGAGTAACGTGACATGCACGAGAATCGGTAGCGGTTCTCTCCGTGTAGGTAACTTATGGGGTATGTGAGCCAGTCGCTCAGAAAGCAATGGCAAACTACTGAGCGTAATCTTGCCAAGAAATAAACAATCAGCTGAAAGATGATGATGTTGACAGCGATGTCCTGTAAAGGATATGCGAACAAACAATAAAAATATTGCCCATACAGTTGTGGAAATAGTTGAACTAAAGTAACTAGTAGTCTTTAGGGTTAAATTGAAACTCAGAGAGAACATCCTGAACCAAATCCTTGAATCCTTAAAGAGTTTAAAGCAAATGACAAAACTAAACAAAATGACACGAACCAAAACACACAGCCACAAAAGCTGACATGCAACACACCTGTGAGTAGCGCAGGTTCTTTCTGGTGTATGTGTTGTAGATGCCTCGAGAGATGGCTTCCATATCATTGCCATCCGTCCACACATACTGCCCTTTCTTACCTGCCGTAAATAGTCATATAATGTATTAATTAGTTTTTGTGCTCCTTGGTTTAGTATTGGTGGTTTAGTTTTGATTTTGTTTTGGTTTAGTTTTGGTTTGGTTTAGTGTTGGTTTGGTTTTGTTTTGGTTTGGTTTAGTTTTTGGTTTTGGTTTGGTTAAGATTTTGTTTGGTTAAGTTTTGGTTTTTGTTTAGTTTTCGTTTGGTTTAGTGTTGGTTTCGGTTTGTGTTAGTTTTGGTTTCAGTTTGGTTTAGTTTTAGTTTATTTTTGGTTTGATTTAGTTTTAGTTTAAATTTGGTTTGGTTTAGTTTTGGTTAACTTTTGGTTTTGTTCTGGTTTAACTTTGGTTTGGTTTAGTTTACTTTTGGTGTGGTTTAGTTTTTTTTAGTTTAGTGTAGTTTTGGTGTGGTTTAGTTTATACAGACCCACTTGTATTTCACACAGATACTGGGAGTTGTAGTGGTACAGTGGCTAGACACTGGACTATGATCTGGTGGTCATGGGCTTGATTCCCATGGGGGTGAATGTTAATTGTTTAAATGGACCTAGGCTCCAGGTCGACGCAGTATAAAACAGGGGCCAGGAAATGTCTTGCGACGTAAAGGCAACCAGCGTCAAACTGACCACATGACCCACTGAGAGCTGATTGGTCGATACAAATATGGGACTAGCACCATACAGCCAATGGGCTTTAAGATGTGTAAAAGAGTCCTTGACCTTACCAACAGGTGGATCGTAGCTTCTCGTGCCCCTTGCGTTGTTTTCAACTTGTTCACTGAGGACATTACCTAGAATTGTCTTACAGATGTTGTCTTAAAAGTCGAGAGGATTGACTTCATTGCCCCAAGTTTTATCCGATATGGCTTGGTCTCTTTCTGCAGGGCAACCTACCGAAAGCGTCGCACAAAGCAAAAACTTTGTAGCTCCTGCGATGACCCCTAGGTGTCTCCAAGAAAAATACACTTGTGAACCAAAAGACACACGCCGGAATCGAACTCACAACCTTTGGAGAGCGAGGCAGACAGTTCTACCACTTCACCACCCATATTTAAGTGAAACTGTTTTACGTCCTCTTTCTTGAGAAAGTAGCAGTTAGGAAAGGTTTCTTCTTCTTCTTCTGCGTTCATCCGGATTTTTTTTTCGGATGTGACTGCGTTGTGCCTGTTTACAGCAGAGCTGCGTTCTTGTGTCGTTAGGCCGACACATCCGACTTCTGCGGGCATTTGTTGACCGGGTTAACCTTCCCGGGGAAAGGTTTAAGTGAGAACAAACATAAGTAACTATCTGTAAAACTGACACATGCTGAGTAACTTTTTCTTCTTTCTTTCGCTTGAAGTGTGTCCATATCTGCAATGTTGTCTCTTGTGTAAACTTCACTGTCTTGTTTAAGCTCACTCAGCGATCCATAGAGTTTATCTTCCACGGTTGTTTCTCTAGTCTAGGCCAGAAGGTTTGTCTGTATGTCATATTGTAGACTGTCTTGGAGTATGTAATCTGCTCTCTGCGGCGCAATTCCACACAGTTGAGTTGCGAACCTTGAATTTTGTATACATGTGGTTGAGTAATCTCTTGTGTACTGTTCTGAGGCACAGAATAATGATTTGTTCTAGTCTGTCCATAAAGTGGGTCATCATTTTGAGCTAGTGTTGGTGACCTTCTGATGCTGAGGGACATACGTGACATTCAAGACAAAGATAAAAGACCTCTCCCAAGGCCTTGAGGCATGCTGGGTATATGGTGCTACTCTCGTATTTTATAGACCGATCGGCACTCAATTGAGTGATATGATCAATGACACTGGCCGGTTTTACTTTCCAGAAATATCCTGTACCCATTTCAGGTTGGGTCAACAAGGGACCCAGATACATTTTATATTTAAAATCCCTGCTTGGGTGGGGAATCGAACATATGAACACCAGGCCTGCAGGCAAGAATGCAAGCTACTGCACCACTGCAGGCCCCTACAACAAAGGTATATGTGGTATCAAATGTTAACATACCCATACAAATGGCTGTTCCTGTATCCTGGCAACCTGGTAGTATCATTCCAGCTGCCACGTTGGCATTCTTCAAGAGTTCCAAAGCAACAAATTTGTCATTAGAAGAGGCTTCTGGGTCTTTGAGGATGTTGGCCAGTTGCTGCAAAAATCAAAGATGGCAGAAATATGATTCTCATTGCCAGATAATACAAACCAAACTAGAAAATAAAGAATAGCACCTGGTCATTTGTCCATACACCCTGCAACAGAGCGATCTAACCACAGAACAACACGAAGACCAGGAAAGAGATGGACAAATAATAGCAGAGAATTCTGATATAAACCAATTGCAATCCAGGGGCCGTGGTAGCATACAGGTTTGGCGTCTGCTTTTAATTAGGAAATGCCTTTCGAAGTCAAGGCTGCCAGGATGATATTAACAACACCACCCATTAAGTGCCGACTGGGCTTCAAATATGTGGATCTAGCATAGGGTCTTTTACTTATTAACAATAATCAATGCTGTGAACTCTCAAGGACCAGACAAGTCGAAGAAATGTTTCTGTTCCATAGATGATCAAGAAATCAAGAAATTTTGGAGTGTCTAGTTGGTCGTGCGTCGAAATACACTTGTTCCTGCAGCAAGGCGCCATCGTCATTTGGAGGCAACAGGTTTGATCCCGGTCGGTAACTATAGCTTTCAAATTTTATGTTATCTAGTGTGTCTTCTAGTCTCTATTTCCATCTTCTCCTTCTGTGAGCGCCAGATAATACTCTGTGTGTTTATTTACATAGATGATCAAGACACTGGAGATGGAAATATTAGATCTTTCTGAACTCTCACTTAATCTATTACTGATATTTAACCATTTACCTGCAAGTGTCCTGGCCTCAGGAGGTGAGCAATATCAATCATAGCATTCTCCGAGATCAAGGTCAAAGCTTCCGGCTCCACAGTCAGCACTTTCTTTCCTCTAAACTCGGTCGTTGAAACAAAATCACCTAAACAAATGAAACCACATGAAAATAAAATATATCAACATGAGTAGACTAAAGACAAACAAATAAATAAATATGCAATGGTAACATTGAAACCATGTTAAAAACTGTTATGTTATGTTGTTATGTAAACACAGGAATTACTTTGAAATCAGGCCGCAGAATTACTTGTTTTAAATTGGGCAATTTATATAAATACAGAAAGAAAGTGACAGAAGCAGTCAAATTACATCTATATGATTCAAGACTGTTTGTGATATCAATGGAATAGAAAGAAGAAGCTAAACATTTATCAATATTTTAAAGGAGATGATGCCTCTGAGAACAGCTATAAGAGCGTCATATACTAAAGTCTAGTTGAGTTGATTTGAGTTACTCAAGAACTGACATCACAGCCCTCGAGATATTCCCATACATGCTGCGTCCACATCTTCAACAGCCAGCGAAGAGTCCCAATACTATTGGTACCAGTTGCAATCGGATTATGTGTCTGTCTGGCCTTTTCTAAGAGTCCTGAGTAGCACAGTTTATAGATGACCTAACTGGCATATGTGACCACAACACATATCGGAGGCTGAAGCAGCATTACGATACTGTACACTGAAGAAAACCAGCTCATAAACAAAAAACATGTCTTGGAAACTGCAGTGCACTAGAAGCAGTAGCATAGCAAGTGTACGGACTATGCTTGAATTCAAGGCAAGCGAACGTAAAGCAACTAACCAAACTGAAATACTTTAGCCATATTAAACTCATGGTGGCTTGAGAACAACAATAATGGAAAGCATAGTTCTTGGGAAAAGAGGCAGTGGTCAACAGAAAGAAAGATGGACAGAGAATATTGCAGACGCCTTGAGCATGAGGATGCAAGAGGCAGGAGGAAATGGCCTGAGACCAAGAAGCTTTCCTGAGGACCCTAACAAGAGCAACAGTTTGTAAGGGACTGCTCCATAAGGATGATGATTAAATTACTGGGGTGAGATGTGTAGCTTTGCCTAGGTTAAGGGAGCACATAACTAAGAGTAAATCCTGAAATCGGGTTATCAAGAGCCAGGCCTAGGATTGCCAGGGTCTCATCTGCAGAACCTGTCATTATGTGTGTGTAGTAAACAAGGATCTTGGAACTGGTTCATACAGATGATATTTCTTCATGCTCGTCCTGTGACATTCCGCATGTGAGCTAGATAATAGTAAATGACCTGCCGGAGGGAGAATTGTGAAGGAAGATTCTGGTGCTCTTGCCTTAACCACAAGAGGTCTGACTATGGAAATCATGGCAGTAAGTAAAGCAATAACATGGTTCGAGACACAGACCTTCACTAGGGCATGTTTCCTTAGTGACTTAATGTGTATGCTCGGGAAGATGGAGATGGGGTGTTTCCCTCCACCTTGCGTGCCCTGCAGACTCCAATTCTCCTCCCCATGTTTCCCTCCACTTTGCCTGCCCTGCAGACTCCAATTCTCCTCCCCATGTTTCTCTCCACCCTGCCTGCTCTGCAGACTCCAATTCTTTACTCCGTGGGTCCCCATGCTACCCTCCACCTTGCCTGTCCTGCAGATTCCAATTCAAGGACCCTCCAGTTATCCCACTATTAAGCTTTCTCCATGCGTCCCCATGCTACCCTCCACCTTGCCTGTCCTGCAGATTCAAATTCAAGGACCCTCCAGTTATCCCACTATTAAGCTTTCCCCATGTGTCCCACCCAGTGGCAGCATCCTCCCTCCACCTCCCCATCTAATGGAACCCATCCAGTTCTCTCCCCAGTTCCATCTCTTCCTCCATTCCCATCCCAACCGCCACATAAACAGGTCTACACCTTACACCCTGAAGCAAGCCTACCCAAGAGAGACCACACACCACCAGCCTAATCTATTCTCACCATCCCTGTCCTACCAGCTTCCAGACCCAACTGCTGAGACCTGCACTCAAGTGTCCTAGTGTATCCTGCATCTAATCTTGCATGTGGGACCGGAGGGCAACGTCCAGATGAGCCACTCCAGCTGTGTCCACTGAGCTCTGTTTCTGGCGGTGGCCGTTGCCGTTTCAAAACAGTTTGATTTAATTATTCTTAATATGACTGTATACGTCAGCACCATTTTTATATAAGTAACTAAATAAAGAACACATGTAAATAAGGAAAGAGCATATGTAACTATGGAAAGAACATATGTAACTATGGAAAGAGCATATGTAACCAAGGAAAGAACATGTAAATAAGGAAAAAAACATGTTTTTTTTTTTTTGGTGTTCGCTCGCTTTGAACGCAAGCGCCCCCAGGAAGGTTAACCCGGTCAACAAATGCCCGCAGAAGTCGGATGTGTCGGCCTAACGGCGCAAGAACGCAGCTCTGCTGTAAACAGGCACAACGCAGTCACATCCGAAAAAAAACTCCGGATGAACGAAGAAGAAGAAGAACGCAAGCGTAGTCCATACACACTACTTCCAGTAGTGCTGGACTGAATTTTACGTGTGGATTAGCTTTCTCTATTAACAGTGTCCCTTGCCATCAGGTGAACCCACTCCGACTTCAGAGGTACTTGTAATTAACATCCCTAAGTCAAGGACAAAAAATTGCATCGACAGGGAATCGAACCCGGGTCACCTGCATGGCAGGCTGGTATTCTACCACTAGACCACCGATGCTCACAGAACATATGTAACTAAGGAAAGAACAATTGTGACTAGGAAAGAGCTTCTGTAACTAAAGAAAAAACAAATGCAACTAGCGACCTGTCAATTTCTTGTAGGGAACATCAGGCTTCTGCTGTAGTTCTAGAATATCTTGAAAATAGAATGGCTTCTCGTCTGCAGCAACCGTTGTCATAGCAACAGAAGGTGCCAGTTTTCGTCGAAAATGACTGCCCAACAGCTGTGCTGCACCAGCTATGCATGTCCTACCACTTCCGAGATACATAATCTGAAACACATATATATATGTTACATTGCATCCATCACAAATCATTTATTGTTTGTATGAAACATGTACATAACGTAGCTATCTCATCTCATCTTCATCTCATCTTGTTTCTCTTGTACCTTGTGGTGTCGAAGTGAAGTATAAATAGCAGGAGAGTGCCCGTTTATGGGCTTCAATATTGGGACTCACAGGGACTCTGTTATTCCCTCTGTCAATTGTTTAAGTGGTTGGCCTTGTCTTCTACTTCCATTTGGTCAGGAAATCATTGCTTGTTGTGGTATACTGTTAGTTGGTAACCTACTTACATGGCCAAACCATTTGACTTGCTGCCTTCTAATAAAATCTAGCGCTGCTATAACCCCCAGTTTGGTCCGGATTTCTTGATTTCTGATTTTCTCAGCTATAACAACACAAATAAGAAGGTATCTTAATTCTCACTTTGAGGCAAGTTCTACCCATGATATTTCCATCTACCCAGAGATTTTTGACATGTGTAATGTTCATAAAGGTGCTCCAAGTTTTCTGCCATTATCTGAGAAGGCAGAAGCCCAATCCACTACCACTGGATCAGGGGGAGTATACTATTATTTCCTTATTTTATACAAATCCAAACCCTCCACACCATCAACTGAACCAGGTCTGCTCAAGTTGGAGGTGGACACTGTACCTCTAAGCCATTCCACCCCCAAGTAGACTGCTGCCCGGGCTACATTTCAAAACCAGACAACCTACCCACAGAGGAATATTTACATATTGTGTCATCATCATCTTCCACTGCTGCCGCCAAGTGTCGTAGGTCAGAACAGTTGATGTTCCAGTGCCTGATGGCACAAATAGTTATTACAGAATGTTAAAATATCATGGGGGGAAATAAGCAACGAAGATAGTCTGACAGGGGCAATAAAACCAAGGGCACTCATCACAGACATCAGAGAGTGATAATCAACATTATCTGGTCATGAGTAGAGAAAAAGTAGAACATTTTTCTTTTTTTGGTTGCGCTCGCTAGCTTTGAACTCAAGCGTAGTCCGCACACACTATTTTCCCTATTAACAGTGTCCCTCACCATCAGGCGAACCCACTCTGAGTTCAGAGGTACTTGTAATTTATGCCCCAAGTCAAGGACGACAGGTCAACATTTTAGTCCAACTGACCAGTGTAGGGGTTGAACCCCTAACCTCGGCATCAGCACACGGATGTTTAAGAACACTCATTCTTATCCATTTGGCCATGCTAACCTTAAAATAGATTTAACGACTGGTAGGATTCTTGAGAAAAACAAAATGGACAGAAGAAGGCAAAGAAGATACTAGACAGTTTGCAAGATGGCATAGAAAGATAGCATATAAATGTATAAAAGGCACAAGACTGCAAGAGTTTGAACAGATATGATCGTCCACACCTTTAGGCAAAGAAGTTGGAGGAGTTATCTATTAACTCCAGCTTTTGAGGTGTAGCTTGCTATTTTCTTTAATGTCCATCTCTTGGTGTTTTCTTTGGGTTTTGACAATATTTGAATATGGGAGAGTTTATTCGCAGGGCCCTGCGAATAGACGCTTTGTTTATTCGCAGGGCCCTATGAATAGATGCTTTGTTTATTCACAGGGCCCTACGAATATGTCTATCTGAATCTCTATCTAACAAACTGTGTGTCTGTCTTTCCATATGCATATGTATGTCTGGTTGACTCTCTGTGTATATGTATGCGTGTGTCTGACTCTCTATCTGTCTGCTGTCTGTCTGCCAGTTTATATATCCGTTGTTTATTTGTCTGTATCTCTGACTGCCTGCCTCTCTCTCTCTCTCTCTAAAAAAAAAACATTGTCCGGCAAGGAAACGAACGATTGACATTTGACTTTCATCCAATTAATTGCTGAACAATTAAAAAAAAAATGTCCGGCAAGGAAACGAACCTCGAGCTCCCGCCCATCAGGCGGGGACACTATCAACTATGCCACTGACGACACGTTTTCCAATCAACGAAAATGTATAATATAGCTGCAAACTTACGTTAAATCACGTGACCAGCACATAGGGCCCTGCGAATAGACGCTTTGTTTATTCGCAGGGCCCTACGAATAGACACTTCCTTTGAATATTTCTCTTCAACAATCAACTGTCTTCAAATTTATTTTTTTTTAAACAAAATCTAACATTATTATATTTCTAACCTCTAACAATATAGCAATACCGACATGTTCCTTGTGCAGTCTCCTTTAATTTGATAAATAATACACTATCTATAGCTGCTGCAATGTATAAATCATCCCGAATCATTACTGTGACACACCCCTCCCTTACCTTTATACTTTAAGTACTTTCAATTTTCTGTCATCAATTTCTGTTTGGTCCAAAGTTTGGACTCCAAACCCACTGTTTTTTTTATTTGGCAGTGAATCAGTTAAAACATCTTTGGGCGGAGCATTCATCTGTACATTTTAAAGCGCCCCAATGAATAACGACAAAAGAAACAGTAGAGATGTGTACGCTACCTGAAAAGATCTTGCAAAGTGTATGTTTTCTGGGGTGGCATTCAATTCAAGAATACGTCGACCTTCTAGTCAGACAGGAAAAGGGGGTCAAAGGTTAAGTTTATCAGCAACTGCTTCCGGGGTTGCAATCTAATAATAAAAGTTACAAGCCCTTACAGGACGTCGACATCAACGCCAGCATTTATTAGCTGTTTGTAATTTTCCTGCTTTCTGTTAGCGCCGACTGTTCGGCGGCGCTTACCAAACCCCACACCTCATGTTGTGCCGACGGCTTCGGGCGGAGGAGCGCAATTAGGAAGGTACAAGCCTGATCCTGGTGAGAGGAAATGCAACCTAAAGACTAAATGCAGGGCAAACCAGGCTCTAAGCCTTGGTTGGCTAGGTCCGAAGCTCCGACAGGCGGATAGTTAGAGCATTGCTTTGCTGATCCGGCAGCTTGTCTTATTCCAGACGTATTGGTGTGACCTTTCCTCTGGAGTAAACTAGACAGGCCGAGAGAGGGATCATGCTGCATGGGCAACACATGGTCTCTAGTATAATTTAGTCCACTAAGCTAACGCTGCTCCCGAAGATTTGTCCCGAGGCAGTTACTGGTAGTAGATATGGTAGTACTGTCACATTTTGTAGACCTGACCGCACGGAGGAATACCTGCCCAATCGTTTCCTTATTTTACCAGGCAACCCGCCTAGGCGTCAAACCCGCGACCGACAGAGCTCAAGGCCATAGCATTACCAGCGCTGTTGGCTGCCAGTTACGCTAACAATAGCTTAACTGATTCAGCGCCAAACAAAAAGTCGGTTTGGACCAAACATGGTTCACTATCACGTGAACAAGTATTTTAATGTACATTCCCATTCGTTGAGCATTGAAATTGTGGAAGATGCCACTAAACCAAACAAATAACACGATGACTCTGGCATGGCGATATATCGTCCTTCTGTCTCAGTGGGAAGTCACATGTGGCGATATATTATTCTACGGCAGTGAGTGAATTAATTGCAGACAATCAGCTGATCATGAAATACCTTCATGAAACTGTTGTATTGAATTGCAGTCACACCGGTAATATCGAGTTCTACACTTCTGAGTGATAACTGGGATATATAGTCTGTTAGTTCCATGTCCTTTGCGAGACGCTGCAATCAACCCCAGCATTTATTGGCTGTTTGTTATTTACTAAACAATTTTAGTTTAGTAGTGTGCCATTGCTTTCTGAAAATCTGACGTTTCATACCAAGAAAATCAACGCAAGGGGCCGCCGGCTTTCAAATTGCTTGAGATTGATTTCGAATAATTGACTTGGTATGTCGGGAAATTATGAATCTGCGAGTCCCGTTATTCCCTAAGCCACAGACGTGTGCAAGTTACTTATCATAAATGTCGTATAGGAAACATGTTAGTCAGGGTTGTGTACTATAGCCTGATATGTTCAATTTGTACAGCGAGATAATTGTGAGATCCATACACAACATGCCAGGTATATCAGTTGGCGGGCATAATGTAAACAACAGGCGTTGTGCTGATAACGATAACGGTGTTTTACTGGAAAGTTGGAAAGGGGGAGAGGCATGGGGAGACCAAGGGAGAATATGCTGGACAGCTTGACATGATGGTGTGAAGGGACATCGGTATCAGAAATGATTGACAGTACACGAAACAGGAAACTGTGGTCAGACATGATCACCAACGCCATAAGACATGGACTATCAATCAGTCAGGTGTCGTCTCCAGAGTTAAGGTTGGCTGCAATGGATTTCCAACACTGTCTATCTCTCGCCCTAATTGTACATTCTATCATATTGCTATTCGTCCATCTCTAGATATTATCCTGCCACTTGTAGCACTGTCTACCTTTTGCTCGCTTGTCTTCAACCTTACCCTCCAGTATGGTTTTTATAAGAGTGTTATATCTTTTAACGTGACCGAAATATTTCACTTGCCTCTTTTTTATTTCTTTCATTAACTCTTTTCATTCCCAATTTCTTTGAGAACTTCTGTATTTGTTTGTACTAACTGGCACCTTGCTGTCATGACAGACGATAGTTTGCTACATTGTTCTTCCAAAAGGTCTTGATAACTGCAACCCATGGCGGTGGTGGGTGTGACTGGACAGACTATGAACGCCACACGATACGTGTGTATTTATTTATGAAATGTCTTAGTGGCCTCAAAGGGTTCCCCTGTTGATATTTATGAGAACTTTCAATCTATCAGATAGCGATGGGGACGATTAGTAGTGTGACTCTTCGCTGGCTGTTGAACGAGAGGACGGAGCGTGCAATAGAATGTCATGAGTGCAGTGATGTCGGTTCTTAGCTCAGTTCAACTATTTATGTGTAATAAGTGTACAACAATGGAACCGACCAATCATTTCTCTTCATTAAATGTTCGTTACTATACTAGGCACAGCGTTACGGTATAATGTGTTTGTGCGTTAGTTATTTGACCTATGCTGATTTAAAATAAAATTCCGAGACCTATGGTGCTATCTTAATGGTTAGATACGAATTCTGTCCAGATTCCATAGTTGTGGGTTCATGTGGGTGATAGACCTGGCTAAGTAATAAAAACACTTCTACTTTAAAGAGGTGTCTTGTCTAGTTGGTCATGCGTCGAAGTAAACTAGTTCCTGCAGCGAAGCGCTGTCGTCATTTGAAGGTGACAAGTTCGAGTTCCGGTCGGTAACTACCTATATCTTTCAATGTTTATGTTGTATAGTGCGTCATCTAGTGTCTAATTCTTTTCTCTACATCTATGAGTGCCAAACAACACGTGTTTAACTAAGTTTACAAAGGCTAACCATTGACAAACTGTCACACATCATCATCTCATCTCATCTCATCATGTTCCTCTTGTACCTTGCAGTGTCGCTTGTGGGCTTCATGTTTACATATCATCATTAGTACATTACCCTGTTAGTTAGTTAGTTAGTTAGTTAGTTAGTCGACAGATCATCCTCATTGCACATCGAACCATTTAGTCCATAAGTGCTCGGATCCCCTCCTCAGCAAATCCCGCAGCGTGTAGCGGCTAACGATGCCAGTTCTATGTTGGTTTATCAATCTTCTTTGGCTTCCTGCGTAGTGTTCTTGTTTGGCCACCCCTCTTTTAATTTGCTGTTCTCGCAGTCTGGCCATGGTTGTAGATTCACAGTCATGACTTGGTTCTCGCAAAAGTCTCACTTCTCGAAGAGCATTCAGAATGTCAGCCTGGTCCATGGCGCGCCCGCCCTCCACAGTAGCCTTACCTGCGAGCTTGTCAGCCCGCTCATTCCCTTGTACTCCCGCATGCCCTGGCACGAAGATAAAACTAATCTTTGCCAGCCGAGACCGCTCCAGAGACAGCAACCATTCTCTTCGGATCCCCCCCCCCCCCCCCCATCTCTATCCTCTTGAGCATGTTCATTGAGTCGCTAAGGAAACATGCCCTAGTGAATGTCTGTGTCTCGAGCCATTACCCCGTATGGACAACAATCACCTTCGGATTAATAAGCCTGTGAGGGTAAAACCGTGGGTAGCTGCTTTTGCGGCTGACTCAATCACAGGATATCATCATTCTGAGCGGTGATGGACCCTAACTATAACTTATAATATTAATAATATTATAATGAATAACGTCTCCTTGTTGCCGGGGCCCATAAGGGAAGCAAAGAATAGCAACACTGTAGCCTACCACGCATGTCGCAAGAGGCGACTAAGGAGGCTTGATGGTTCCGTCGCCCTGCTACTGAGTGAGTGCGTGGCGCGACACTGTGAGCTGTGCGTTTCGTGTGAAGTGCTTTTGAATCTGCCCAAGTTTTTTTTTTTTTTTTGGAACATGATTGCATGTTCAGAGCGATGGCAGGTGGCTATGTCCCAGAGTTGACCGGTTTTTGCCTTATGCAGAAATGCGTGGCTGCTGGGCTTCTGGTTGACTGCCACTGCCGTCGATGATGAACTGTATTTTCGTGGACTGTGTGGTTGAACATCTAGGAAACATCCAGATAGGAAAATGACTGCCGATTCCATCAGAGATGAATTGGGTGTTTCGTGGGGGACTGGTGTGTTGACATTCTGGCGGCGGCATTATGCACAGTGTATCTGTGCGGGCTGTTGCTTGTCGAGACTCCTGTCTTTTCCACTTTTCACATTGGGCAGTGGGGAGCGTTTTGTGTGATATTAACTGGCACAGGAACGGAGCATAATGGGGACGACCCGTTGCTGTGAAGTTGGAACTGCGACTAACTAACTAACTAACTAACTAACTAACTAACTAACTTCTCCTTGAAGTTTAACGGGGTAGGGGAAATGGTGAAATCGAATGGAAAACTGTCACACCACCCGATCTTTCCAATACTTTGATACTTGTGATTTTATCTAAACCCCTTAATAACAAACATTCTTCGCAGTCACGGTGGGTGAGAGTTGTTTAAACGTTTCTCTTGACCCACACGGACTATATTATAAGAAGAAGAAATGACTGCTCCATATAGGAAAGTAATGAAAGGTCCCAAGCTCTTGCGTGCTGTAAGTCAGTAATGTGCCAGTGGGAGAAGCAGACGCGACAGTCTGCAGTGGACGGGCGGCCGGTCAGCTGATGTGTGCCCCTATCTCTACCCCAGATAAGAGCCTTGGCAAACTGTAGCAGGTATTCGCGTCCCGTCGAGATATTTGCATACAGTATGTAACATCACATCCAGCCCCTCGTCTCCTTTGAAGTGCACCCTTCACATTAGACTGCTAACTACTTTGTGATTCTAACTTTGTGTCCGGACTTCACAATTTAAATTGGTCGCACGTTACTTTTGCCTGTGCTGCTTGCATGTGGTCAGTGCGTTGACCAGTTTCAAATATTTAACGTAAGTATGATATGATGTTTTGAAAATAATACATAACAGGAGGATCAAGGCGTTTGTTTTAATAATTTGATAATGATTGGTAATAGTACTAATAATACAATAATAGTATTAGTAATGATCTGTAATCTTAAATTCTATTCAGTATTACTATTAGATTACTATTCACTATCCACCCTTAGTTTTTAGATAGACGCTCTCATAGAGTAGATTCAGTGTGGACCACACTGTGGTAGTGTGTGACTGTGAGTAGAGTAATAAATACTAAATACTAATAGTAATATATAGAGTACCTAAGAACCATGGCCATTGTAGTGGATTACTGAGTAATCCACTACTCAGGTTATAACGTTAAAAATAATGTAATATTTAATAATAAATATATATAACATTCAAAGGTTAAAAAAAAAATTACAAAATTATGAAGCTGACAAAACCAACAAACTCAAAACCTAAGAAGTAAACAGTAATTGTGTGTGTGTGTGTGTGTGTATATATATATATATATATATATATATATATATATATATATATATATATATATAATATATTATACACTGCCGGTCTTCGTGGCTAAGGATTTGCGAATGCAATTTGTGAGCCCGCTTACCTGCATTCAAAACACAGATTTGGCAGCAGACTGCGTCGCACTGGGTCTTAACGTGTTGGTGTGGGAGCCGGTCGTTCAGAAAGCAATGGCAAACTACTGAACGTAAACTTGCCAGGACATCAACAACAGCCGTAAAATGCTGGTGTTGACAGTGATGTCCTGTAAATAGGATATGCGAGAAAAAAAAAATTATACGCTAAGTATTGAACAGGATATTGATGAAACATAGAAAGGACAATTTTGAAACTGATGTTCTGTCTTTTTCCCTCCTTATCCATACATAGGAGCAGCTTCTACAATGCATAACCTGAGTAGGTATTGTTTACAACGGCAAATGAAGATGAGCAGCAGAAACAAGGGATTGATGTGTTTGTTGTATAACCACTGTCGACTGCTACAGCCTCAGCCCGCGTCCAGCGAACAGACAACACAGGTTTCAACGAACCTGAGCTCATGGTCTCCTACGAGACCATGTCTTATAGGACAACAATGGGCAACATCTAACAGAATTCCCACAGTTCAAGGTTATTCACTGAAGAATAACGGTGGGAAAAATATAGTTCGGTGTTCATCTACTGTTCCCTTGACCCGGGAACGATATCACAGCCATGTGAAGAGGGGGTCGTTTGCAGTTCTCAGCGACCTAGATATTTCATCATTTGAAAAGATGGTTCCAGGCCGGGTGGTTACAGACAGAGATGAGCTGCTCTATAGCAACACAGACTGGTTGAAAACTGTTAGAGGTTGGTATCTGGATGTTTGGGGGAGGAGGGTTGGTATCTGGGTGTTTGATGTTTGGGGGAGGTGGGTTGGTATCTGGGTGTTTGATGTTTGGGGGAGGAGGGTTGGTATCTGGGTGTTTGATGTTTGGAGGGTTGGTATCTGGGTGTTTGATGTTTGGGGGAGGAGGGTTGGTATCTGGGTGTTTGATGTTTGGGAGAGGAGGGTTGGTATCTGGGTGTTTGATGTTTGGGGGAGGAGGGTTGGTATCTGGGTGTTTGATGTTTGGGAGAGGAGGGTTGGTATCTGAGTGTTTGATGTTTGGGAGAGGAGGGTTGGTATCTGGGTGTTTGATGTTTGGGGGAGGAGGGTTGGTATCTGGGTGTTTGATGTTTGGGGGAGGAGGGTTGGTATCTGGGTGTTTGATGTTTGGGAGAGGAGGGTTGGTATCTGGGTGTTTGATGTTTGGGGGAGGAGGGTTGGTATCTGGGTGTTTGGGGGAGGAGGGTTGGTATCTGGGTGTTTGATGTTTGGGAGAGGAGGGTTGGTATCTGGGTGTTTGATGTTTGGGGGAGGAGGGTTGGTATCTGGGTGTTTGATGTTTGGGGGAGGATGGTTGAGGTGACATGGGGGTATGAGATTGAACTAAGTAAGGTGCTGGGTTTGAATCCTGTTGAGGAGATGTTTAGAGGAACTGTTTTTGTTTGTTTAACGTTCGCTCATTCTGAACTCAAGCGTAGTCCATGTACGTGCTACTACTTCTAGTACACTGGACTAACATTTGTGTGTGGATTAACTTTCCCTATTACCAATGTCCCTCGCCATCAGATGAACCCACTCTGACTAAGAGGTACTTGTAATTTACGTCCCCAAGTCAAAAACAAAAAGTCAACATTTCAGTCCAACTGACCAGTGTACGGGTTGAACCCGCTACCTCGGTGTCAGCACACTGAATGTTTGAGAACAAGCGCACTTATCCATTCAGCCACACTGACCTCCAGAGGCAGGAGTGACGTTGTCCTACTCCTGCATCTCCCTTCATGTCCTCCCCCTGCATCTCCCTTCATGTCCTCTCCCTTCATGTCCTCTCCCTTCATGTCCTCTCCCTTCATGTCCTCTCCCTTCATGTCCTCCCCAAATTATTCATGTCGGCCTCTTAATTTATTTTATAAAAAATTCTCTTCTCCTTGTGTATTTAAATCTCCCACTATTTTGTCCGCCTTGTGGGTTACAGATAAAGGACAGTCTAGCTATTCTAGTACCAGGTTCTCTCAGTGGTGCCCTGTCCAGCGTTGTCGTCTTACTTTTAGTGATGTCAGATGGGGATGCACTTGCCAAGTTGATCATGAACTGCACTAGTGACGACATGAGCATGATCAGGTGTGGGCTTATCGCTTGCCAAAGTGGGGGGAAGATTGGCCACCTCTTCCTCCTGGCTGTCAGGCCTGCAACATGTGATGGCCCCATCTCGTCACAGACTTACAGCAGGAAACTGCTTCGGTCTCATTTAAAATTTTTTTTTTTTTAGTGAATTGTATCTCTCTCTCTCTCTCTCTCTCTCTCTCTCTCTCTCTCTCTCTCTCTCTCTCTCTCTCTCTCTCTCTCTCTCTCTCTCTCTCTCTCTCTCTCTCTCTCTCTCTCTCTCTCTCTCTCTCTCTCTGTTGTAGATAGGATGTCTATTCTTCTTAGACAAGAACAAACATTAAGAGATCATGCAAACTCATTACCAATCCAACATCATGCAAACTCATTACCAGTTCAACATCACGCAAACTCATTACCAATCCAACATCATGCAAACTCATTACCAATCCAACATCATGCAAACTCATTACCAATCCAACATCATGCAAACTCATTACCAATCCAACATCATGCAAACTCATTACCAATCCAACAGAAGTTGGACATTGTTAAGAGTGGGCCACTGCCCTGGTCACATGTCACAGTGAGAAAACTGACTCTTAGTGAAGATGTACAATATGTGTGGATTCTGGAGAAACACAAACATACAGAACAGCAGGCAGGATGGAGACCGAAAAAAATCAATGTGGAAGAAATGCAGCATTCAGTTGAAACAGGTTAACGTTGTTCATGATATTATATCATCTTGGCATGACATTGACTTGTAGTTCTTTGTATTCTGACATCTTTATGTGGCATAGGTCTTTATATTATGGCTTCTTTTGTGATTTAGATCTTTGTGTTGTGGCATTTGTATGTGTTGTAGTTCTCTGTACTATGGCATTTATGTATGATGTATGTTTTATGGCATTTATGTATGTTGTAGTTCTCTGTATTATGGAATTTGTATGTGTTGTAGTTCTCTGTATTATGGCATTTATGCGTGATGTGGTTACTTGTATTATCTCGCCTTTGTGTGACTTAGTTCTTGACATTATGGCATCTTTATGTGGCCTAAGTCACTAAATTTTGATATAATCGTTTGACATAGCTTATTGCCCTATAGCATATCAGCAGATGTTTGAGAAAAGAAATAATGAGGCATCTGATCTGTCACAAACATTAGGTGAGAGTAAAGTTCTGCTCAAGCCGAGGACAACCCAGGAAGTGTCAGCTATCGTCAAGTACTGCTCCGACCGCAACCTGGCCATCAGCCCTCAGGGAGGCAACACGGGGATGGTTGGGGGCAGTGTACCTGTCTTTGATGAGGTCATCATCAGCACTCAGCTCATGAACAAGGTCATCAGTCTGGATGCTGTCTCAGGTAACAGTAGAGATATCGTGTATACTTTATCTTCATCATCCTCATCCTCTCTCTAGAGTTATAAAGTAGACATGAATATCTTATCATCATCATCATCATTTGAGTAATGTTAATAATTTTAGCCCCCTCTGTCTCCTCCTTACACTATTTCATTTTCTGCGTGTGTCTAGATATCAATCCCATGTTTGTTTCTTTCTTTCTCCTTCTTTGTCTTCATTTTCCTGCTTTTATCTCATTCCCCCATTTAGGTCTTCCTTATTCTTCCATTTGTATCCTTCTATCTTTTCTCCCTATAACCCCCTTTTCTTTCCCCCAGTTTTTACTATGTCTTGAAGTTGTTGTCTGTACAAACTGCTCCAGTTATCTGATCTGAAAAAATTTTTTGTATATATATAATTAAAGTTTTCTACCCTCATGATATTACATTAGAAGGGAAAATATTTCGCCAGAGTCAGTAATTCAAATATCCAGGGGCAATTGTAATATCAGAGGGAAGATGCATGACAGATTATGAGCAGTATAAGCCAAGCAAATGTGGTATTTCATAAGATGAAAAGTATCTGATGTAATAAGCAATTCTTTTTGAATGCCAGAAAGAGAGAATTGAAATGTTAAATAAAACCTATTCTAATGTATGGCAGTGAGTCTTGGAATGTGAATGAACAAATTAGAAAGAGGTTGTAAATCAAAAGCTCATTGTGTGGGCGTCATCAAAGACGGAAAAAGCGTCCCAGTGGCACGAAATGGAATATTGCTTGGATAGCAAATCCATTACGTGGAAAGTCCGAGTCAAAAGCTCACTGTGTGGGCTTCATAAAAGGTGGAAAAAGTGTCCTAGTGGCACAAAATGGATTATTGCTTGGATAGCAAATCCATTACGTGGAAAGTCCGAATCAAAAGCTCACTATGTGGATGTTATCTGCAGACTGCATTCTTCTGGTTTCCGGAGGAACAGCCTGTGGTGGATGGATGGCCCAATATACGGAAGTGAGGCTAAGCAGCCGTGTGCAGGATGTGACGATTCCTTGGGTGAGCCCAGTACCAGAGCGCTGTGTCGGCTCTGCAATTATGGAAGCCCCCTTGGATGGTGGGGAATGCCCATGGTCTGCCCTTGCCTTCCTTTGAGGGCTGACCGTTATGTCTTCGGCTGTTCTAAATGGGCCAGCCGGGATGGGGGAATAACACCACAACAGTGAGAGTCAAACGTCTTACGCTCCCCCGATATGTCTCCACCTTGCCGTGGTGGGGGAGCTTGCGTGTCCCATCGACCCCATGTGCTTGCCGATGGGTGAAAACTACATATCGGACGGCTCGTGGGATAGGGACCAGACTAAGAGAGACACAACCTGCTGCTCTGCAGGTAAGACTGAGGATAGCAGTCAAAATCAGGCAAACGATCCCTAAATTTCAGTCCGGGCATAACCTCTAAGGCTCCCATCTGAGGTGTATGGCTGAACGTCTCTAAGCCATAAACTCTCGGAAGTGAGAGCCTGATCGACACAAACCTACATCAGAATTGTGATGATGTGCTGAGAATGCTACATGCTTGGCGCAGATTCGTTCGATGGCTCTTAGCTGGGGGATATGAGGTATCCCCGGATGAAAGGTCCTGACCGTTACTCGCCCACAGACGCACGGAGGTAAGGTGCTGAGCCGGCAGCCCATGTAGCCTACCTCGTGAGCGAGTACAAAAGGTGGAAAAACACCTCGGTCGCACGTCTCGCAGACGTCCGATAGTCTGTAACAATACTCATGGAGTGAGTATAGTCAAAGGTGGAAAATTGTCTCGTTGACACGAAATGGAACGCCTGACTTGCGAATCCATTACGTGGCAGCCCGAAGTGAAAGCTTGCTGTGTGGAAGCCGAAACAAGAGTCTCGAAACCCGAGGAAGGCTAACCTCATTAAAAAATGCCCGCCGGAAGCGTCGTCCTACGGGTGGCAAACTAAAAATTGACACTACGCAATTACGTCCGAGTGAAATGTCTCGTCCGAATGTCTCTCGTGCTAGGAACAGCTCTGACTACCTAGTTTCTGATTGCCGCTCTTGTTCGGAACAGCTCTGACTAGGTGGTTTTCCGAATGTCTGTCGTGCCTGGAACAGCTCTGACAGGCGCAACGACAAGCACATGTCCGAAAACTCGCTGAGTGGATGCCGTCTGCAAACCTGTCTGGTTTGTGCGGGAATGGCCCGGGGTAAACGAAATGACCAATATATTGAAGTGAGGATTTAAAGCAGCCATGAGCAGGACGTGACGATTTCCCTCGGTGAGCCCAGATCCAGGGCGTTATGTGTCGGCCCTGCAACTATGGAAGCAACCTTGGATGGCGGAAAATGCTATGGACTGTCCCTGCCTTCCTTTGAGGGATGACCGTTGTCTTCGACCGTTCCAACTTGGCCAGCAAGGTTGTAGATGGCACCACAAAAGTGAGAGTCTCCCAGGAATGCTACCTGGTCAAAAAAGCACGCTAAAGTCGGATGTGTTGGCCTACGGGTTTCGGCCCAAGGGCGCATAACAGACACACCGCAATCACACCTGAAAAAACACTCCAGATGAATGAAAAGAAGAAGAAGAAACGTCTTACGGAACCCCCGGGAAGGTTAACCCGGTCAAAAAATGACCGCAGAAGTCGCATGTGTCGGCCTAACGGCGCAAGAACGCAGCTCTGCTGTAAACGGGCACAACGCAATCACGTCCGGAAAAAAAAAAACTGGATGATCGAAGAAGAAGAAGAAAGAGGTTGGGAGCCACATGGTGTGTTCTAAGAAGAATATTGTTAAAACCATAGACTGGCAGAGTAACCAACAAGTGCCTCGAAGAAGCAAATGAAAGTAGGTAGTCATAAACAATGATAAGAAAGAGACAATGTTCTTTGGTTGTGTAATGTGAAGAGAAACATTGAAAAACTTTACTGTAAAAAGAGTGAGGCTGAGTGCTTTGAACTCAAGCGTAGTTCATACACATGCTAGTAGTAGTATTGGACTGATGTTTGCGTGTGGATTAGCTTTCCCTGTTACCAATGTCCCTTGTCAGCATGCGAACCCACTCTATCTTCTGAGGTACTTGTAACTTACGTCCCTAAGTGAAGAACGTGAAGTCATCATTTTAGTCCAACTGACCGGTGTAGGGGTTGAACCCGCTACCTCAGTATCAGCACACTGTATGTTTAATAACGAGCTCTCTTATTGGCCATGCTGACCTAATTTAGGTGTTGTTTAAGTTGTGTATAGTAAATAAGAGAACACATTCATCTACTTGCTCTAACTGTACTCCGTCCAGGTGTGCTCGTCTGTCAGGCCGGCTGCGTTCTGGACAGCCTGTACCAGTACACCCAGGAGTATGGCTTGACCATGCCTGTGGATCTAGGTGCCAGGGGAAGCTGCCACATTGGAGGCAATGTGGCCACAAATGCAGGAGGAATACACGTGCTGAGGTACGGCTCCTTGCACGGATCAGTCTTGGGTATTGAAGCAGTAAGTTCTCTTCATCATCAGTGCTGTGATTCTCATTAGTCAGTCCAGTAATCAGCAGTGTGATCCTGTCTAGTCATCCAAACTACCGACAGTGTAATTATAACCTTTGACAGTGTGATTATAATAATCTACAGATAATTCTTTCTGCTAGCCGTAATCACAGACAGTGTCATCCTCTCAGGTAACCTTAATCACAGTGTAATCCTCTCTGGTAACCTTAATCACAGACAGTCCCTGTCAAAACTGTCAAAGGGAAATGGCTAGCCGAAGGCTAAGAACTCCGGGTTCTCCTCCTCCAGGAAACCCGGATTCAAATCCTCGGTAAGGTGTGGATTGTGGGCAGCTAGCCCTAATTACAGACTGTAATCCTCTCTGGTAACCTTAATCACAGTGTAATCCTCTCTGGTACCTTAATCACAGTGTAATCCTCTCTGGTAACCTTAATCACAGACAGTCCTAATCAATGCAATCCTTCTTGGTAACGCTGACCATAAATGTGATCCTATTTTGGGGGAGGGAGGGAGGTGTGTGTGTGTGTTGCACACAGACATCTCCATGTGTAGATATACTTTTTTGTGGGTATGTTTTCTAATTTTGAAATAAGCGTGAACAGTGACCTGTTTGGCTAAGTGTTTTAGATTTCCAACTGCCCAAGGATTGTTACCTGGGTCCTCCCAGTTTTTTGTCACCCTTGTCTGAAAGAGCTAGATGCCCAATCCATTACCCCAGGATACAGCCCAGTCTGTAAACCTAACCAAGTCTACTATAGGCAGATATCACAACCTCAGTGATACTGTTCATGGGGTATGACTGAGGTCTTTTCTCAAATACACATCTAGTGTAATCATGACAGACTGGCACAATGTCACAGTAACACTGGGTGGTGAGTAAGAGAATGGGCAGTGGGCCGCACAGAGTTTGACGTGCAACAACTGATCCAGGGCAACACACATCAAGGTGGCATAGTGATGTAGATGTGTTAGTGGTGAGAAACAGACGTAGTGGCTGGGGTTTCATCACGAAGGCTAATGGATGATGCTTGAAAAAGGAGTCTGGCATATGAGACTACGACCTCCAGCATGAGAATGGAGGTGGAAGCAGTAACATCGGCATTCCATTGGTTAGAAGAGACCGCTGCAACACACATTGTATTTATTACGGACTCGAGTATGTTGAGTTGAGCTAAGAACTGACATCACTGCACTCAGGACATTCGCTCCATCCCCTCGTTCAACAGCCAGTGAAGAGTCACACTACTAATTGTTACCACCACCATCTGATTGAAAGTTCTCCTGGTCTTCCCTCTGTTCTGAGACTCTACCATAACCCCTGCCAGTCTCCCGCAATCTCATCCTTTCCACATACGGGTTCTAAGTCTGTACCCCCACCTTCTCAACCTGGTCCCACATGCACATGAACACCTCCCTTTTGTCCATAGGTAATCGATCACCAAGAGGTGCATTCCCTGCCAGCCTATCAGCCTGTTCATTACCCCGCACTCCTGCATGGCCAGGGCAAAATATCCATACAATTCTCACAATCTGTGACCTCTGAAGCGAGGTGAGCATATGCTAAGTAAGGTGGAGAAAGGAACATTTCGTGTGAAATGGCTATCCTCGCTTCAGAGGTCACAAATTGTGAGAATTGTATGGATTGTTTGTCCTGGCCATGCAGGAGTGCTGGGAGGGTACAGTCTCAGGGAGAGTACTTTAAAGAGGTATTAGGGTTTCAGACATGCAGGTAAGTACTTGTATTTTTCCTGGCCAGAGGTCTTGTATGAGTACTTGTATTTTTTCTGGCCAGAGGTCTGATACTTTTTGAACACACCACATATAGTCAGGACAAGTATGCAGACCTGATCTGAGAACGTTGTTTATGTATACTTAGTATATTTTGTTAAAAGATTGTTTTATTCCACGCTGTTTGCAGGTTCTGCCTGATGGTCAGATCCTGGACTGCTTGTCCACTCTGAGAAAGGACAACACTGGCTATGATTTGAAGCAGCTGTTCATTGGTTCAGAAGGCACTCTGGGGATCATCACTGGGGTGTCCATCCTGTGTCCGCCGCTACCACGGGCCATCTCTGTGGGTTACCTAGGTAAGGTTTGTCTCTCAGACTATCCTTCACTCATTCTCTACCACGGGCCGTCTCTGTGGGTTACCTAGGTGAGGTTTGTCTCTATCTGTGTGGGGTAACCTAGTTGAGGTTGGTCTCTCAGCATGTGTGGCTTACCTAGGTGAGGTTGGTCTCTCAGCATGTGTGGGTTACCTAGGTGAGGTTGGTCTCTCAGCATGTGTGGCTTACCTAGGTGAGGTTGGTCTCTCAGCATGTGTGGCTTACCTAGGTGAGGTTGGTCTCTCAGCATGTGTGGCTTACCTAGGTGAGCTTGGTCTCTCAGCATGTGTGGCTTACCTAGGTGAGGTTGGTCTCTCAGCATGTGTGGCTTACCTAGGTGAGGTTGGTCTCTCAGCATGTGTGGCTTACCTAGGTGAGGTTGGTCTCTCAGCATGTGTGGCTTACCTAGTTGAGGTTGGTCTCTCAGCATGTGTGGCTTACCTAGGTGAGGTTGGTCTCTCAGCATGTGTGGCTTACCTAGGTGAGGTTGGTCTCTCAGCATGTGTGGGTTACCTAGGTGAGGTTGGTCTCTCAGCATGTGTGGCTTACCTAGGTGAGGTTGGTCTCTCAGCATGTGTGGGTTACCTAGGTGAGGTTGGTCTCTCAGCATGTGTGGGTTACCTAGGTGAGGTTGGTCTCTCAGCATGTGTGGGTTACCTAGGTGAGGTTGGTCTCTCAGCATGTGTGGGTTACCTAGGTGAGGTTGGTCTCTCAGCATGTGTGGGTTACCTAGGTGAGGTTGGTCTCTCAGCATGTGTGGGTTACCTAGGTGAGGTTGGTCTCTCAGCATGTGTGGGTTACCTAGGTGAGGTTGGTCTCTCAGCATGTGTGGGTTACCTAGGTGAGGTTGGTCTCTCAGCATGTGTGGGTTACCTAGGTGAGGTTGGTCTCTCAGCATGTGTGGGTTACCTAGGTGAGGTTGGTCTCTCAGCATGTGTGGGTTACCTAGGTGAGGTTGGTCTCTCAGCATGTGTGGGTTACCTAGGTGAGGTTGGTCTCTCAGCATGTGTGGGTTACCTAGGTGAGGTTGGTCTCTCAGCATGTGTGGGTTACCTAGGTGAGGTTGGTCTCTCAGCATGTGTGGGTTACCTAGGTGAGGTTGGTCTCTCAGCATGTGTGGCTTACCTAGGTGAGGTTGGTCTCTCAGCATGTGTGGCTTACCTAGGTGAGGTTGGTCTCTCAGCATGTGTGGCTTACCTAGGTGAGGTTGGTCTCTCAGCATGTGTGGCTTACCTAGGTGAGGTTGGTCTCTCAGCATGTGTGGCTTACCTAGGTGAGGTTGGTCTCTCAGCATGTGTGGCTTACCTAGGTGAGGTTGGTCTCTCAGCATGTGTGGGTTACCTAGGTGAGGTTGGTCTCTCAGCATGTGTGGCTTACCTAGGTGAGGTTGGTCTCTCAGCATGTGTGGCTTACCTAGGTGAGGTTGGTCTCTCAGCATGTGTGGGTTACCTAGGTGAGGTTGGTCTCTCAGCATGTGTGGGTTACCTAGGTGAGGTTGGTCTCTCAGCATGTGTGGGTTACCTAGGTGAGGTTGGTCTCTCAGCATGTGTGGCTTACCTAGGTGAGGTTGGTCTCTCAGCATGTGTGGCTTACCTAGGTGAGGTTGGTCTCTCAGCATGTGTGGCTTACCTAGGTGAGGTTGGTCTCTCAGCATGTGTGGCTTACCTAGGTGAGGTTGGTCTCTCAGCATGTGTGGCTTACCTAGGTGAGGTTGGTCTCTCAGCATGTGTGGCTTACCTAGGTGAGGTTGGTCTCTCAGCATGTGTGGGTTACCTAGGTGAGGTTGGTCTCTCAGCATGTGTGGGTTACCTAGGTGAGGTTGGTCTCTCAGCATGTGTGGCTTACCTAGGTGAGGTTGGTCTCTCAGCATGTGTGGCTTACCTAGGTGAGGTTGGTCTCTCAGCATGTGTGGGTTACCTAGGTGAGGTTGGTCTCTCAGCATGTGTGGCTTACCTAGGTGAGGTTGGTCTCTCAGCATGTGTGGCTTACCTAGGTGAGGTTGGTCTCTCAGCATGTGTGGCTTACCTAGGTGAGGTTGGTCTCTCAGCATGTGTGGCTTACCTAGGTGAGGTTGGTCTCTCAGCATGTGTGGGTTACCTAGGTGAGGTTGGTCTCTCAGCATGTGTGGGTTACCTAGGTGAGGTTGGTCTCTCAGCATGTGTGGCTTACCTAGGTGAGGTTGGTCTCTCAGCATGTGTGGCTTACCTAGGTGAGGTTGGTCTCTCAGCATGTGTGGGTTACCTAGGTGAGGTTGGTCTCTCAGCATGTGTGGCTTACCTAGGTGAGGTTGGTCTCTCAGCATGTGTGGCTTACCTAGGTGAGGTTGGTCTCTCAGCATGTGTGGCTTACCTAGGTGAGGTTGGTCTCTCAGCATGTGTGGCTTACCTAGGTGAGGTTGGTCTCTCAGCATGTGTGGGTTACCTAGGTGAGGTTGGTCTCTCAGCATGTGTGGGTTACCTAGGTGAGGTTGGTCTCTCAGCATGTGTGGCTTACCTAGGTGAGGTTGGTCTCTCAGCATGTGTGGGTTACCTAGGTGAGGTTGGTCTCTCAGCATGTGTGGGTTACCTAGGTGAGGTTGGTCTCTCAGCATGTGTGGCTTACCTAGGTGAGGTTGGTCTCTCAGCATGTGTGGCTTACCTAGGTGAGGTTGGTCTCTCAGCATGTGTGGGTTACCTAGGTGAGGTTGGTCTCTCAGCATGTGTGGCTTACCTAGGTGAGGTTGGTCTCTCAGCATGTGTGGGTTACCTAGGTGAGGTTGGTCTCTCAGCATGTGTGGCTTACCTAGGTGAGGTTGGTCTCTCAGCATGTGTGGCTTACCTAGGTGAGGTTGGTCTCTCAGCATGTGTGGCTTACCTAGGTGAGGTTGGTCTCTCAGCATGTGTGGGTTACCTAGGTGAGGTTGGTCTCTCAGCATGTGTGGGTTACCTAGGTGAGGTTGGTCTCTCAGCATGTGTGGGTTACCTAGGTGAGGTTGGTCTCTCAGCATGTGTGGCTTACCTAGGTGAGGTTGGTCTCTCAGCATGTGTGGCTTACCTAGGTGAGGTTGGTCTCTCAGCATGTGTGGGTTACCTAGGTGAGGTTGGTCTCTCAGCATGTGTGGCTTACCTAGGTGAGGTTGGTCTCTCAGCATGTGTGGCTTACCTAGGTGAGGTTGGTCTCTCAGCATGTGTGGGTTACCTAGGTGAGGTTGGTCTCTCAGCATGTGTGGGTTACCTAGGTGAGGTTGGTCTCTCAGCATGTGTGGGTTACCTAGGTGAGGTTGGTCTCTCAGCATGTGTGGCTTACCTAGGTGAGGTTGGTCTCTCAGCATGTGTGGGTTACCTAGGTGAGGTTGGTCTCTCAGCATGTGTGGGTTACCTAGGTGAGGTTGGTCTCTCAGCATGTGTGGGTTACCTAGGTGAGGTTGGTCTCTCAGCATGTGTGGCTTACCTAGGTGAGGTTGGTCTCTCAGCATGTGTGGCTTACCTAGGTGAGGTTGGTCTCTCAGCATGTGTGGCTTACCTAGGTGAGGTTGGTCTCTCAGCATGTGTGGGTTACCTAGGTGAGGTTGGTCTCTCAGCATGTGTGGCTTACCTAGGTGAGGTTGGTCTCTCAGCATGTGTGGCTTACCTAGGTGAGGTTGGTCTCTCAGCATGTGTGGCTTACCTAGGTGAGGTTGGTCTCTCAGCATGTGTGGCTTACCTAGGTGAGGTTGGTCTCTCAGCATGTGTGGCTTACCTAGGTGAGGTTGGTCTCTCAGCATGTGTGGCTTACCTAGGTGAGGTTGGTCTCTCAGCATGTGTGGCTTACCTAGGTGAGGTTGGTCTCTCAGCATGTGTGGCTTACCTAGGTGAGGTTGGTCTCTCAGCATGTGTGGCTTACCTAGGTGAGGTTGGTCTCTCAGCATGTGTGGGTTACCTAGGTGAGGTTGGTCTCTCAGCATGTGTGGCTTACCTAGGTGAGGTTGGTCTCTCAGCATGTGTGGCTTACCTAGGTGAGGTTGGTCTCTCAGCATGTGTGGCTTACCTAGGTGAGGTTGGTCTCTCAGCATGTGTGGCTTACCTAGGTGAGGTTGGTCTCTCAGCATGTGTGGCTTACCTAGGTGAGGTTGGTCTCTCAGCATGTGTGGCTTACCTAGGTGAGGTTGGTCTCTCAGCATGTGTGGCTTACCTAGGTGAGGTTGGTTTCTCAGCATGTGTGGCTTACCTAGGTGAGGTTGGTCTCTCAGCATGTGTGGCTTACCTAGGTGAGGTTGGTCTCTCAGCATGTGTGGGTTACCTAGGTGAGGTTGGTCTCTCAGCATGTGTGGCTTACCTAGGTGAGGTTGGTCTCTCAGCATGTGTGGGTTACCTAGGTGAGGTTGGTCTCTCAGCATGTGTGGCTTACCTAGGTGAGGTTGGTCTCTCAGCATGTGTGGCTTACCTAGGTGAGGTTGGTCTCTCAGCATGTGTGGCTTACCTAGGTGAGGTTGGTCTCTCAGCATGTGTGGCTTACCTAGGTGAGGTTGGTCTCTCAGCATGTGTGGCTTACCTAGGTGAGGTTGGTCTCTCAGCATGTGTGGCTTACCTAGGTGAGGTTGGTCTCTCAGCATGTGTGGCTTACCTAGGTGAGGTTGGTCTCTCAGCATGTGTGGCTTACCTAGGTGAGGTTGGTTTCTCAGCATGTGTGGCTTACCTAGGTGAGGTTGGTCTCTCAGCATGTGTGGCTTACCTAGGTGAGGTTGGTCTCTCAGCATGTGTGGGTTACCTAGGTGAGGTTGGTCTCTCAGCATGTGTGGCTTACCTAGGTGAGGTTGGTCTCTCAGCATGTGTGGGTTACCTAGGTGAGGTTGGTCTCTCAGCATGTGTGGCTTACCTAGGTGAGGTTGGTCTCTCAGCATGTGTGGCTTACCTAGGTGAGGTTGGTCTCTCAGCATGTGTGGGTTACCTAGGTGAGGTTGGTCTCTCAGCATGTGTGGCTTACCTAGGTGAGGTTGGTCTCTCAGCATGTGTGGGTTACCTAGGTGAGGTTGGTCTCTCAGCATGTGTGGCTTACCTAGGTGAGGTTGGTCTCTCAGCATGTGTGGCTTACCTAGGTGAGGTTGGTCTCTCAGCATGTGTGGCTTACCTAGGTGAGGTTGGTCTCTCAGCATGTGTGGCTTACCTAGGTGAGGTTGGTCTCTCAGCATGTGTGGCTTACCTAGGTGAGGTTGGTCTCTCAGCATGTGTGGCTTACCTAGGTGAGGTTGGTCTCTCAGTCTGTCCTTCACTTATTCTCTACATCATTTATTCTGTGGGTGCCTGGTCTGGAGCAGACATTGATGAACATGACCCTCCATTCTTCTCTGCCAGCAATATTCTCTGCCAGCAATATTCTCTGCCAGCAATATTCTCTGTCAGCAATATTCTCAACATTCTTCTCTGCCAGCAATATTCTCTGTCAGCAATATTCTCAACATTCTTCTCTGCCAGCAATATTCTCTGTCAGCAATATTCTCAACATTCTTCTCTGCCAGCAATATTCTCTGCCAGCAATATTCTCTGTCAGCAATATTCTCAACATTCTTCTCTGCCAGCAATATTCTCTGTCAGCAATATTCTCAACATTCTTCTCTGCCAGCAATATTCTCTGCCAGCAATATTCTCTGTCAGCAATATTCTCAACATTCTTCTCTGCCAGCAATATTCTCTGCCAGCAATATTCTCTGTCAGCAATATTCTCAACATTCTTCTCTGCCAGCAATATTCTCTGCCAGCAATATTCTCTGTCAGCAATATTCTCAACATTCTTCTCTGCCAGCAATATTCTCTGCCAGCAATATTCTCTGCCAGCAATATTCTCAACATTCTTCTCTGCCAGCAATATTCTCTGTCAGCAATATTCTCAACATTCTTCTCTGCCAGCAATATTCTCTGCCAGCAATATTCTCTGTCAGCAATATTCTCAACATTCTTCTCTGCCAGCAATATTCTCTGCCAGCAATATTCTCAACATTCTTCTCTGCCAGCAATATTCTCTGCCAGCAATATTCTCTGTCAGCAATATTCTCAACATTCTTCTCTGCCAGCAATATTCTCTGCCAGCAATATTCTCTGTCAGCAATATTCTCAACATTCTTCTCTGCCAGCAATATTCTCTGCCAGCAATATTCTCTGCCAGCAATATTCTCTGTCAGCAATATTCTCAACATTCTTCTCTGCCAGCAATATTCTCTGCCAGCAATATTCTCTGTCAGCAATATTCTCAACATTCTTCTCTGCCAGCAATATTCTCTGCCAGCAATATTCTCTGTCAGCAATATTCTCAACATTCTTCTCTGCCAGCAATATTCTCTGCCAGCAATATTCTCTGTCAGCAATATTCTCAACATTCTTCTCTGCCAGCAATATTCTCTGCCAGCAATATTCTCTGTCAGCAATATTCTCAACATTCTTCTCTGCCAGCAATATTCTCTGCCAGCAATATTCTCTGCCAGCAATATTCTCTGCCAGCAATATTCTCAACATTCTTCTCTTCTTCTTCTTCTTCTTCTTCTTCTTCAGCGTTCTGAGCCATTGAGGTTCTTTGCTGCAGATACAATCCGTCTCCATTCGTCTCTCTGGTTGACCCTCTCTTGACAGTCGTTGATTCCAAGTGCTTGTAGGTCTGTATATATATTATCTCTCCACCGTCTTCTTGGTCTACCTCGGGGCCTACCTTCTCTGCCCACAATATTCTTAACATTGTTCTGTAAAAAAATAAAAGACTACACATCCACTGCCTCGTTTCTTACATTTCATTACTTAGAATCCAGCAGTCACATCCGTACAAAAGAACAGGCCATGAACAACTTCAAGATAAATAAATTAAGCAAAATCCCAGATAAGTCAGCTTCTTATTCTTCTTTCATTCACTTGAAATGTGTCTCTGTCTGCGGTGTTGTCTCTTGTATAAACTTCACTGTCTTGTTTGGTTCACTCACTGGTCCAGAGTTTATTCTCCACTGTTGTTTGTCTAGGCCGAAAGGTTAGCCTAGATATGCCTTATTCAAGGCAGTCTTGGAGTATCTGATCTCTCCCCCGATGTGTCTCCACCTTGACGTGGTGGGGGAGCTTGCGTGTCCCATCGACCCCATTTGCTTGCCGATGGGTGAAAAATTACATATCGGACAGCTTATGGGATAGGGACCAGACTAAGAGAGACACAACCTGCTGCTCTGCAGGTATAGACTGAGGATAGCAGTCAAAATTTAAATCAGGTGCACGAAGGCAGAATTTCTTGGTTCGGACAAAACTCTTAGGGCTCCCTGTCGAGGGCTGTGGCTGAACGCCTCTAAGCCACAAACCCTCGGATCTGAGAGCCAGGCCGATACCCGTCTACCGGAAAATAGAAACGTGATACTGAGCAAGCTACATGCTCAGGTCTAATACATGTTCGAAGGCTCTCAGCTGGGGGATATGAGGGATTCCCGGATGAGAGGGCCTGACCGTTTCCCGTTCGCTGCTGCACGAAGGTAAGGTGCTGAGCCGGCAGCACATGTAGCCTACCTCGTGAGCGAGTACAAAAAAGACAGAAAAGTGCCCCAGTCGAAGGGCATGGTTACGGAAACTCTGTATCTAACTCATAGAGAGTGTAGATATAAGTGGAAGAACGTCTCAACGCAAAGTGGAACGCACGGCGAGCGAACCTATTGCGTGGGTTGAAGTCACAAGCAAAAGCTTACCGAGTGGATGTCGCCCGCAATCTGACCGCTCCTGGTGTGTGCTCGAGCGATCAGTGGCAAGCGGGATGCTCAACACATGGAAGTGAGGAACAAAAGCAGTCATGAGCAGGACGTGGAAACCCCTTGGGTGAGCCCAGTCTCAGAGCAATATGTGCCGGCTCTACAATTATGGAAGCCTCCTCGGATAGTGAGATGATGCCCATGGTCTGCCCCTGCCTTCCCTTGAGGGCCGTCCGCGATATCGTTGATCGTTCTATCTTGACCAGCTGAGATGTGGGTGACATTACAACAGTCTAACGTGTCTCGAAACCGGAGGAAGGCTAACCTCACTAAAAAATGCCCGCCAGAAGTCGGAAGTGTCGGCCTACGGGTGGCAAACTAAAAATTGACACTACGCAATTACGTCCGAGTGAAATGTCTCGCCCGAATGTCTCTCGTGCTAGGAACAGCTCTGACTACCTAGTTTTCGAATGCCGCTCTTGTTCGGAACAGCTCTGACTAGGTAGTTTCCGAATGTCTGTCGTGCCTGGAACAGCTCTGATGGGCGCAACGACAAGCACATGTCCGAAAACTCGCTGAGTGGATGCCGTCTGCGAACATGTCTGGTTTGTGCGGGAATGGCCCGGGGAAAACGAAATGACCAATATATAGAAGTGAGGATTCAAAGCAGCCATGAGCAGGACGTGACGATTTCCCTCGGTGAGCCCAGATCCAGGGCGTTATGTGTCGGCCCTGCAACTATGGAAGCAACCTTGGATGGCGGAAAATGCTATGGACTGTCCCTGCCTTCCTTTGAGGGATGACCGTTGTCTTCGACCGTTCAACCTTGGCCAGCATGGTTGTAGATGGCACCACAAAAGTGAGAGTCTCCCAGGTATGCTACCTGGTCAAAAAAGCACGCTAAAGTCGATGTGTTGGCCTACGGGTTTCGGCCCAAGGGCGCATAACAGACACACCGCAATGACATCTGAAAAAACACTCCGGATGAACGAAAAGAAGAAGAAGAAGAAGTATCTGATCTGCTGTCTGCGGCGCCAATCCACATGTGCACATCGCTGATTCACCAATCTTTTAATGTGTACGCACATGGTTGTGATAAGTCATCTGTCAGTCTGTGGTGTGACAGTGTGTTTGTATGTTCCATGTTGTGACAAGTCATCTGTCAGTATGTGGTGTGACAGCGTGTTCTCCTGTGTTCCAGGTTGTGACATTTGTCAGCATGTGGTGTGACAGTGTGCTTCTGTGTTCCAGGTTGTGATAAGTCATCTGTTAGCATGTGGTGTGACAGTGTGTTCCTGTGTTCCAGGTTGTGACATCTGTCAGTATGTGGTGTGACAGTGTTCCTGTGTTCCAGGTTGTGACATCTGTCAGTATGTGGTGTGACAGTGTGCTTCTGTGTTCCAGGTTGTGATAAGTCATCTGTTAGCATGTGGTGTGACAGTGTGTTCCTGTGTTCCAGGTTGTGAGTCGTTCAGCCAGGTGCTGGATGTGTTCAAGGCATGCAGGTCTCACCTTGGAGAGGTGCTGTCAGCGTTTGAGTTCATGGACGACCAGTCACTGTCTCTCATCAAGCAGAACATGGGCATCGACAACCCTCTCTCTGAGTACCCCTTCTATGTGCTGGTGGAGTGCAGCGGTTCCAATGGCCAACATGACGAGGAGAAGTTGATGTCCTTCTTACAACATGTGATGGACGAGAACTTGGCCGCAGATGGAATCATAGCCACAGATTTAACAAAAGTCAAGGTAGGGGTGATTCTGTGTGTATGTGTGTGGTATTGTTTATAATGTTGACGTTGGCTTTCCTCTCAAGATCAAACTATACAAGCCGCTTGTGTTATTCAACCTCTTATATGGTTCTCAGAGTTGGACTCTCACTGCAGGATCCAGGCTTTTACATACAAATTTACCAGGTCAGCATGGCTGAATGGATAAGAGCGCGTGTTCTTAAACATCCTGTGTGCTGATGCCGAGGTAAGGCACTCAACCTGGACAGTTGGACTAAAATGTTGACTTGTCGTCCTTGACTCTAGGACATAAATTACAAGTACCTCTGAAGTCAGAGTTGGTTCACCTGATGGCGACACTGTTAGGGATACTGTTAATAGGGAAAGCTAATCCACACACAGAATTCAGTTCATCACTACTAGAAATAGTGTGTATGGACTACGCTTGACTTCAAAGTGAGCAAGCACACAAACAAAATGCAGAAAACAACAAACAAAATGCAGAAAACAACAAACAAAATGCAGAAAACAACAAACAAAATGCAGAAAACAACAAACAAAATGCAGAAAACAACAAACAAAATTCTGAAAACAACAAACAAAATTCTGAAAACAACAAACAAAATTCTGAAAACAACAAACAAAATTCTGAAAACAACAAACAAAATTCTGAAAACAACAAACAAAATGCAGAAAACAACAAACAAAATGCAGAAAACAACAAACAAAATGCAGAAAACAACAAACAAAATGCAGAAAACAACAAACAAAATGCAGAAAACAACAAACAAAATGCAGAAAACAACAAACAAAATGCAGAAAACAACAAACAAAATGCAGAAAACAACAAACAAAATGCAGAAAACAACAAACAAAATGCTGAAAACAACAAACAAAATTCTGAAAACAACAAACAAAATTCTGAAAACAACAAACAAAATGCAGAAAACAACAAACAAAATGCAAAAAACAACAAACAAAATGCAGAAAACAACAAACAAAATGCAGAAAACAACAAACAAAATGCAGAAAACAACAAACAAAATGCAGAAAACAACAAACAAAATGCAGAAAACAACAAACAAAATGCAGAAAACAACAAACAAAATGCAGAAAACAACAAACAAAATGCAGAAAACAACAAACAAAATGCAGAAAACAACAAACAAAATGCAGAAAACAACAAACAAAATGCAGAAAACAACAAACAAAATGCAGAAAACAACAAACAAAATGCAGAAAACAACAAACAAAATGCAGAAAATAACAAACAAAATGCAGAAAACAACAAACAAAATGCAGAAAACAACAAACAAAATGCAGAAAACAACAAACAAAATGCAGAAAACAACAAACAAAATGCAGAAAACAACAAACAAAATGCAGAAAACAACAAACAAAATGCAGAAAACAACAAACAAAATGCAGAAAACAACAAACAAAATGCAGAAAACAACAAACAAAATGCAGAAAACAACAAACAAAATTCTGAAAACAACAAACAAAATTCTGAAAACAACAAACAAAATTCTGAAAACAACAAACAAAATTCTGAAAACAACAAACAAAATGCAAAAAACAACAAACAAAATGCAGAAAACAACAAACAAAATGCAGAAAACAACAAACAAAATGCAGAAAACAACAAACAAAATGCAGAAAACAACAAACAAAATGCAGAAAACAACAAACAAAATGCAGAAAACAACAAACAAAATGCAGAAAACAACAAACAAAATGCAGAAAACAACAAACAAAATGCAGAAAACAACAAACAAAATGCAGAAAACAACAAACAAAATGCAGAAAACAACAAACAAAATGCAGAAAACAACAAACAAAATGCAGAAAACAACAAACAAAATGCAGAAAACAACAAACAAAATGCAGAAAACAACAAACAAAATGCAGAAAACAACAAACAAAATGCAGAAAACAACAAACAAAATGCAGAAAACAACAAACAAAATGCAGAAAACAACAAACAAAATGCAGAAAACAACAAACAAAATGCAGAAAACAACAAACAAAATGCAGAAAACAACAAACAAAATGCAGAAAACAACAAACAAAATGCAGAAAACAACAAACAAAATGCAGAAAACAACAAACAAAATGCAGAAAACAACAAACAAAATGCAGAAAACAACAAACAAAATGCAGAAAACAACAAACAAAATGCAGAAAACAACAAACAAAATGCAGAAAACAACAAACAAAATGCAGAAAACAACAAACAAAATGCAGAAAACAACAAACAAAATGCAGAAAACAACAAACAAAATGCAGAAAACAACAAACAAAATGCAGAAAACAACAAACAAAATGCAGAAAACAACAAACAAAATGCAGAAAACAACAAACAAAATGCAGAAAACAACAAACAAAATGCAGAAAACAACAAACAAAATGCAGAAAACAACAAACAAAATGCAGAAAACAACAAACAAAATGCAGAAAACAACAAACAAAATGCAGAAAACAACAAACAAAATGCTGAAAACAACAAACAAAATGCAGAAAACAACAAACAAAATGCAGAAAACAACAAACAAAATGCAGAAAACAACAAACAAAATGCAGAAAACAACAAACAAAATGCAGAAAACAACAAACAAAATGCAGAAAACAACAAACAAAATGCAGAAAACAACAAACAAAATGCAGAAAACAACAAACAAAATGCAGAAAACAACAAACAAAATGCAGAAAACAACAAACAAAATGCAGAAAACAACAAACAAAATGCAGAAAACAACAAACAAAATGCAGAAAACAACAAACAAAATGCAGAAAACAACAAACAAAATGCAGAAAACAACAAACAAAATGCAGAAAACAACAAACAAAATGCAGAAAACAACAAACAAAATGCAGAAAACAACAAACAAAATGCAGAAAACAACAAACAAAATGCAGAAAACAACAAACAAAATGCAGAAAACAACAAACAAAATGCAGAAAACAACAAACAAAATGCAGAAAACAACAAACAAAATGCAGAAAACAACAAACAAAATGCAGAAAACAACAAACAAAATGCAGAAAACAACAAACAAAATGCAGAAAACAACAAACAAAATGCAGAAAACAACAAACAAAATGCAGAAAACAACAAACAAAATGCAGAAAACAACAAACAAAATGCAGAAAACAACAAACAAAATGCAGAAAACAACAAACAAAATGCAGAAAACAACAAACAAAATGCAGAAAACAACAAACAAAATGCAGAAAACAACAAACAAAATGCAGAAAACAACAAACAAAATGCAGAAAACAACAAACAAAATGCAGAAAACAACAAACAAAATGCAGAAAACAACAAACAAAATGCAGAAAACAACAAACAAAATGCAGAAAACAACAAACAAAATGCAGAAAACAACAAACAAAATGCAGAAAACAACAAACAAAATGCAGAAAACAACAAACAAAATGCAGAAAACAACAAACAAAATGCAGAAAACAACAAACAAAATGCAGAAAACAACAAACAAAATGCAGAAAACAACAAACAAAATGCAGAAAACAACAAACAAAATGCAGAAAACAACAAACAAAATGCAGAAAACAACAAACAAAATGCAGAAAACAACAAACAAAATGCAGAAAACAACAAACAAAATGCAGAAAACAACAAACAAAATGCAGAAAACAACAAACAAAATGCAGAAAACAACAAACAAAATGCAGAAAACAACAAACAAAATGCAGAAAACAACAAACAAAATGCAGAAAACAACAAACAAAATGCAGAAAACAACAAACAAAATGCAGAAAACAACAAACAAAATGCAGAAAACAACAAACAAAATGCAGAAAACAACAAACAAAATGCAGAAAACAACAAACAAAATGCAAAAAACAACAAACAAAATGCAGAAAACAACAAACAAAATGCAGAAAACAACAAACAAAATGCAGAAAACAACAAACAAAATGCAGAAAACAACAAACAAAATGCAGAAAACAACAAACAAAATGCAGAAAACAACAAACAAAATGCAGAAAACAACAAACAAAATGCAGAAAACAACAAACAAAATGCAGAAAACAACAAACAAAATGCAGAAAACAACAAACAAAATGCAGAAAACAACAAACAAAATGCAGAAAACAACAAACAAAATGCAGAAAACAACAAACAAAATGCAGAAAACAACAAACAAAATGCAGAAAACAACAAACAAAATGCAGAAAACAACAAACAAAATGCAGAAAACAACAAACAAAATGCAGAAAACAACAAACAAAATGCTGAAAACAACAAACAAAATTCTGAAAACAACAAACAAAATTCTGAAAACAACAAACAAAATGCAGAAAACAACAAACAAAATGCAGAAAACAACAAACAAAATGCAGAAAACAACAAACAAAATGCAGAAAACAACAAACAAAATGCAGAAAACAACAAACAAAATGCAGAAAACAACAAACAAAATGCAGAAAACAACAAACAAAATGCAGAAAACAACAAACAAAATGCAGAAAACAACAAACAAAATGCAGAAAACAACAAACAAAATGCAGAAAACAACAAACAAAATGCAGAAAACAACAAACAAAATGCAGAAAACAACAAACAAAATGCAGAAAACAACAAACAAAATGCAGAAAACAACAAACAAAATGCAGAAAACAACAAACAAAATGCAGAAAACAACAAACAAAATGCAGAAAACAACAAACAAAATGCAGAAAACAACAAACAAAATGCAGAAAACAACAAACAAAATGCAGAAAACAACAAACAAAATGCAGAAAACAACAAACAAAATGCAGAAAACAACAAACAAAATGCAGAAAACAACAAACAAAATGCAGAAAACAACAAACAAAATGCAGAAAACAACAAACAAAATGCAGAAAACAACAAACAAAATGCAGAAAACAACAAACAAAATGCAGAAAACAACAAACAAAATTCTGAAAACAACAAACAAAATTCTGAAAACAACAAACAAAATTCTGAAAACAACAAACAAAATTCTGAAAACAACAAACAAAATTCTGAAAACAACAAACAAAATTCTGAAAACAACAAACAAAATGCAGAAAACAACAAACAAAATGCAGAAAACAACAAACAAAATGCAGAAAACAACAAACAAAATGCAGAAAACAACAAACAAAATGCAGAAAACAACAAACAAAATGCAGAAAACAACAAACAAAATGCAGAAAACAACAAACAAAATGCAGAAAACAACAAACAAAATGCAGAAAACAACAAACAAAATGCAGAAAACAACAAACAAAATGCAGAAAACAACAAACAAAATGCAGAAAACAACAAACAAAATGCAGAAAACAACAAACAAAATGCAGAAAACAACAAACAAAATGCAGAAAACAACAAACAAAATGCAGAAAACAACAAACAAAATGCAGAAAACAACAAACAAAATGCAGAAAACAACAAACAAAATGCAGAAAACAACAAACAAAATGCAGAAAACAACAAACAAAATGCAGAAAACAACAAACAAAATGCAGAAAACAACAAACAAAATGCAGAAAACAACAAACAAAATGCAGAAAACAACAAACAAAAATTACGAATTTGGGTACATTCTTGCCATGTGTGTTCATCGTGTACTATACCGATAGGCGTGGATGGTCATGGTTCGCATCTGCCGTGACCACCAGTGTGTGGAATCAGGTCTGTGTTCTTGTCCTGATTAGATGCTGTGGCAGAGCCTTTAAGGTATTTATGTCTTTGTCTTTCTCTTGCATCTTTTTCTATCAATTTTACCAGTTGTCACCAAGTTTTCCAGTTTATTTCTTCTCATAACATGCTTAAAAACATTTGACTGTCTCTGCATATTGTATGCGGATCACAAAGCTAATGCATATATACGCAGGCCATCATGGCTTACTTTTGTCAGTGGCAAAATGTCAATCCCTAGCCACAGAAGGCTAATGTCAGGGTCTTAAACCTGGCTCGTTGGACCTAACATATGTGAGACAAGTACAAGTACAAAGTGATTGGACTTGACACACAATGACACGAAGTTCAATGGATTTATTTACAGTTCACATGCAAGACAATCTAGTTTGGCATGTGATGATTATTATTATACATATACAATACATCAGTACACTTACAGACAAAACCCACAGCATCACAGTCTATCTCACAAGATATACAAGCACTCGACTTTCGGGCACAGAAACTACACAGAAGCCTTTCTCAACCCACACGTCTTGTCATGTCCGAGTTCCCAAGCAGTCTGCCGGTTTCCTCACACAGTGCTTGCCCTGTGGACTGGCTTCACGAGGACTGCGTGCGTCTTGCTTTGTCCTTGCCTGACCGCTGACGATCGCGTCAGCCAGCAATCTGTGGGCAGGTAACTGGTACTCGCCTGGCGGCCGTAACGATGTTACTGCATCCCGGCTGGAGATTATTCGCCTGGCGGGCGTAACGATGTTCCTGTGTCTCGGTTGGCGACATAGAGATTCCTGACACGCTCCCCCAGGGCTTATTCATGAAAGATTTTATATTTCATGCATAATCTACCTAGACATAGGGGTTATATTCTAACCATGTCAGAATCGACCTTTCTGTTGTCATGTACATTGGCATAGAAATACATAAGAAATGCATATTGTATGTTAAGTCATGCGGTGTTCAATCTTCACCACTTTCCAAGTTTCATCCTCTCGATGGATGATCACCTGAGTTGCAATATTGACCCAGTCAGATCGGTAGCATCAGCAAAAATGCAACTACCTCGCAACCTTTAAAAAAAACTGAATAATATGCTTTTTGCAACAAAAAACATCGAGTAAGACCATAATACGACTTTTTATAAGCCGCATTCAACGCTCGAGTTCCGACCTCATTTGGCCGGGAGCTCTTCCGTTGGTCTGCAACTTCGGTAACCCTATACCATACACAGCTGATGACCATTTGGAGTGTTGACAATCTGGCAACACAATGGCTATTTTTATACAACACATCTCTGAATACATTTCCATTTACTGCCCTTAGTGTAATAAAGTAATAACAACAAAATGAAAGGGACATAATTTCAAAAGATTTCAAATCTAAACTATTACAATTATTATTCTATTTCTCAGTGTCATAGCTTGATGCTTTTCCATACTAGCGAAAAAATGTCGATAGTGTGAATAAGTTAATCAAGATATGATTCTAAGATTACATTAGTCGAAAAATATTAATACACAATTCGTGTATTCGAAATTGGTGTTTCATAATTATTTTAGAAGCGTCATAAATTTTTAAGATTTTTGTTTATCGTCTGCTACTTTTGTTCTAAATTTATAAATCATCCGGAAGTACACACGAACAGCTGATGTTAACAATTCTATCACACACTTGTTCCGCTCTGGTGTAGCAATGCGAAATTGTTCTGATAGTTAATGTGTTCATTGTTTCGCTGGAAAACAACTGGATTCGGATTAACTGCAGTGGTGTAAATGTCAAAGTTCAGTTCACACTTTCGTTCACGGATTAAAATGTCACTGGATATGATCCACTCGCAGATACCACTGATAACTTGACTAGTTCGCTTCAGGTAAGTTGAAAGCGCATGTGGCACTGTTCTTGTTTTATAATATCTACAATTAATATTGTTCTCATTCTACCACACACTACACAATTATTCACGACGATTACTACATTAATAATAAAATAAGAAATAATATTTACAGTGGGAATGAACCCTATCACATCACATCATCGATGTACACCGCTTTTCTGAAAACTTTCAATACTGGCTGTGTTGGTCTGAGTGTTTTCTAACACACTGCACTCAGACATTAGTGCTTACTGGGTCGTTCGGACAACGGGACAAAAAATCAGCAATCGTGTTGGTTCTGCCCGCGATATGTCGAACTTCAAAGCTGTAATCCTGAAGTACAAGAGACCAGCGCGCTATCATTTGGTTTGTTGGGACCCCTGAAGTAATAAATTTTAATGGACTATTGTCGGACTCTACTATGAAATGCCATCCTAGAAGGAATCTGGACAATTTTGTTATACCCACCACTAGAGCAAGAGCTTCTAACTGAGGTGTGGACCAAGCGCGTTCTCTTGGTTTCAATTTTCTAGAGACGTAGTATACAGGATATAGAATGTTGTCATGTTCCTGTAACAGAACAGCCCCAATCGCCACGGAGCTCGCGTCTGTGCGTAATCTGAAAGGAATAAGTAAATTGGGCAATTTGAGAATGGGATTCTTTAAACTATTCTCAGAAAAATAAGATAACACTTTCTGGAATGCAAATTTTAGGCATTCGTTGTTTACAATCTTTTCAAGTTGGTTTTTCGTTAGTAGGTTAGTAAATTTTTCTGTCAGTTCAGCAAAATCTGGTATGAACTGCCTATAATAATTTAATAGTCCTAATACACTTCTGACTTGTTTCTTGGTAGTCGGAAGTGAGAGTTTCAGTATTTTGGACACGATGTTATCGTCTGTCGTGACAAAGCCATTAGATATTCTATACCCCAAGAAGGAGATTTCCTGATAGGCTATGTCTACTTTTGTCGGCTTCACCGTCAGTCCGTGATGTCTAATTCGTTCAAATGTCTGCTGTAATGTCTTTATGTGGTCTGTCATCGTCTTTGTGTGAACACAAATGTCGTCCATGTAACAGATAATGTTTGTTATGTCCACAAGTAATAGTCGTGTCATACGTACGAATGTCGCTAGGGCATTGACTAGCCCAAATGGTAATTTGCACCATTCGTACAGTCCCCAAGGTGTGGCAAAAGCTGTCAGATGTCTGCTCTGTTCGTCTACCGTTATCTGCCAGTAACCTTTCGTCATATCTAATTTCGTGAAGTACCTAGAGTCTGTCAGTTCTGTCAGTAGGTCCTCGCAGTTGGTCATTGGTTCCAGATCTAGAAGAGTTATTTTATTTAATTTTCTATAGTCGACACAGAGTCTTATCGTGTTGTCCTTTTTGCGTACCATGACCATTGGAGATGAAAAATGTGATTGGGATCGTCTAATGATGTTGTTTCTCTCTAAGCTAATGATCTCTTGATGTAAGTTTTCTTTGTAATGTAATGGAATAGTGTAAGGTCTGCATTTTATTGGTGTGTTTGAAGTGAGCGTGATGTGATGTTGTACTAACTCTGTTTGTCCTGGGTTGTTGGAGAAGATGGTGTTGTACTGTTGTATGAGATGTTTGCAACTGTCTGTTTCTGCTGGAGTTAACTTTGGGTTTATTTTGATTTCTTTCAAGCAGTTTGTCGTGTCTAACGCAGGTGTTGGAATTTCGTCACTATCTTCGTCATCTTCATGGTCTATTATCACTGTACAGGCTGTTGTATCGTCTTGTTCGTTGTCTCTGTTGTAGTATGGTCTTAGCATATTGATGTGGAATATTTTATGTTTGTCTTTTATTTGAATCTCATAGTCTACATTTGAAATCTGTCTTATTACTTTAAATGGTCCCTGCCAAGAATCAGTCAATAAGTGTCAGTCACTAGGTAAGAGAAGAAGTACGTCCTGTCCAGGTGTCAACGTTATTGTCCTGTTACCTTTGTCTGCATATTGTCTATATGTAGCACTAGATAGTTTTAGTGCTTCTTTTGCAATAGTACAAGATTTGATGATTCTTTCGCGCAATGATGTAACATATACGTATGATGATATGGGTTTAAGTACAGGGGTGGCTTCAGTTAACATTGAATGGTAGATACTCAATGGGCCACGTGGTTTGGCACCATAGATAAGTTCAAAAGGAGAGAATCCAGTACTAGAATGTGGGACCTCGCGATAAGCAAAAAGTATAGCGGGCAAATATATGTCCCAGTTTTTGGGATGTTCTTGCGTGACTTTAGCAAGCATATGCTTCAAATCACCGTTAAACTTTTCGATGATTCCCGTTGAGTGAGGATGGTATGGAGAATTGAAACATTGTTTCACCCCTAACATTTTGGTGAAAGCTTGAGTAGATGCAGCAATAAATTGACTTCCCCTATCTGATAGGATAATGTCTGGAAATCCTATTCGTGAAAATATGTGGAAGAAAACTTCCATAATATCATTGGCAGTTATGTTCTTTAACGGAATCACTTCCGGCCAGCGGCTACATAAATCAATGAAAGTAATGATGAACCTATTCCCTCTGGATGTTACTTGATTTAGAGGGCCCACTATGTCGACAGATATTTTCTCAAAAGGTCGACTGGCTAAGTCGGTAATCTGTAATTTTGCCTGTGGGTGTTTACCTTTTTTTTACCAGTTTTTGGCAGATATCACAACTTCTACAATATTTCTTAATGTCATTGCAGAATCTTGGCCAATAAAACTGTGTTAATAATCTTGATCTGGTCTTAGAGTATGCCATATGCCCTGCAAGAGGTATATCATGGGCAAGATGTAAGGCTTGCTTACGGTATTCACTTGGCAACACAGTTTGCTCTGTGGTGCTGTTGCCTCTGGTATAATACCTGGTGAGGATGCAATTCTTTAGAGCAAAATGCCATCTTGCATTTTTGGTTACCTTTGGCTTTTGGCCGATCAGATTAAAATATTTAGATAATGAAGGATCAGCCTTTTGGGCTGCTACAAAGTTTCCTTCATGGTTTTAGGAGGTAGTATCACTGGGCTAAGCATTTCTATAGCCTCAGTTTGATTAATTTTCTCTTGCTCTCTAGCAGTAGCTCTAGTTACTGCGTTCACACATTCAATGATATCAGATGGTGATGAAACATTATGGTCAATGGGTTCATGAGATGTTAGTGCTCCATTAGCTACCATACATTCATCTGGTGATATTATACTTTCAATGATGACATGTGATGGTGATGATGTTGTGTTATCATCAATACAAACAGATGTGGGACGCAGAGGTGTTTCCAAGGCACCAGGGCCGGGTTATATACTGGCCAAGACCTATTGACGCGTCCTCGTCGAGCGTCCTGGGCAACAGGTCCCTTCGGGGTCCTGGCTAAAGTCAGTAGGATCGCCGATTCCTCCGAAGTCGGAGAGTGTCTGCCTGTACGGCGAGGAACCACCAGTCTGCACACCAATAAGCCCGACATGGGACAACGGATACTCACGCAAAACTCAGGTCCTTTATGACATCACACTGATGTTGGACAACAGGATGCCTTCATCCGACATACAGGACTTCGTGTTGGAGCTAAAGCCAACGAACACAAGCAAGCAAGCAAGCAAACAGATGTAATATCATGAGGCATATCATTCACCTCTGGTAAATTACCAATGATAATATCACACACAGGGTTAGTTAATGCTGCGCATTTTACTTTCCCAGTGAGAAAAGGTGTTTGAATATATGCCCATGCTAATGGGTATTTTTCAATATTTCCAGAGAATGTTCTGCATGTTACGTGCCTGCCTGTATAGTCTGTAGGCATTATGAACTGTCTCTTTAGCCCTATAAGGGAGCTTCCGTTGTCACGAAGCACTGTAGCAGGCTTGCCATTCACATATCCCTGATGGATGTTTATTCTGCCTTTGGAATCTATTACCAAATTAGCATCTTCACTGGCAATAGGAATGGAATGGCTGCATGTTAAAATGCCATCTTCATAAAAGGTATTACAAACAGTACATTTATGTGAATTAAACATATCAAAAGCCTGTGCTGAGTTCACAGGGAGTTTTTCTGAATGTTCTTCATCTGATGATGAACTGTCAAATAAGGCGGCATTTGCTTTCTTGGTCATTTGCCTTCCTTTACAATCATGGCGCCAATGACCGTACGCTTTACAGAGGAAGCATTTTCGTACCTTTTTAAAGGATTTACGTTCCTTATCCTGACTATTTATGTAGTTTTGTAAGTATGTAAAATATGCTGGGTTCTTATCGCACATTTCACCTTGGTGGTGTGACGTGTTACAAAATCTACAATGATTGTATTTCTCAGAAGTAGGCTTATAATTTCTTTGCCTATTGTAGGTTTCTGATCGAGGTTTGTCATAGTTTGCAGCTGCTACGAAGTTTGTCTCAATAGCTTCACTAGCAAAACAATGTTTATTGGCTGAGTGGTCTCTCAATCTCTTCTACACTCGTACATTCATTCTCTAGCAAAAATTTTGAAAATGCTGGTGGAAGGGATGTGATGATTTTATCCCTGATAATGAGATCTTCTAACTTATCATAGTTTTTATTTACTTTGGCTGCTGAACTCCATTTTGTAAATACGTATCGGACTACAGAGACATAGTCAGAGAACGTCTGAGTAGATTTTGGACTCAGTTTGCTGAACTGTTCTCTGTATCCTGCCTCATCTAGCATAAAATGTGCCATAATTTTAAATTTTAGATAATGGTAGTCTTTTCTGAGGTCTTTGGGGATAGTCTCAATGACTTTCAGAGGCTCCCCTGACAAACTCCTTATATAAATAATGTTCCATTCGGAAACTGGAACATGATAATGGTCCATTAAGGTTTCAAAATTTTGGGTGAACGCTGCAATGCAGTCACCTGAGGTATAATTTCTTACAATACCTTGATACTTTTTATACTGGTTTTCTTTTTCCAGTCTTGCAGATTTCTTAGACTTTTTGTCTATGGCAGTCTCGGTGTCAAGCTGTTTAATTTTGAGTTGTAATTCGAGCTCTTCGCGTTTGCTTTGAGCTGCTATTTCTGCCTTTTTCAATTCAGAATCTAATTCTGCTTGTTTCGTTTTTGCAGCTAAATCTAGCTCAGCCTGTTTGGCAGCTCTTTCAGCCGCTCTTTCATCACGTTCACTAGCTTTTTCTCGAAGGTGTTCAGAGTATTTTGTTTCACTCCATTTTGTTAACTCGTCACCAGTTAACTTTAGCTTTAAACCCATATCGATGAAGTCATTTAATGAAGACATGATGGAATGTTTAAATGAACATAAGTTATCAGACACACAATTTGTTACAAGGTGTTAGTAACGTGAACAATTTTACAATACTGTTGAACTTACAATTTATGCCCAAATTTGCATCCGAAAGTATATAGAAAAAATATACTCAAGTGCACTGGATGCGGTGAAGAATGGTTCAAACCAGGGCTAGGAACTGTAGGGTCGCTACTTCAAGGACAAACTGACCTCTACGGGCAAGGGTTTCAGATGGCACAGAAAACCTGCTTTCTTTTTGGGAGGAAATAAATTAGAATCTATCTTTGTGTGCTGTGTATGCTTGTCACTAAGTTTTGATTAGGTTTGTATGGCGTAGAGTGTAATTGTAGGTCATAATGTCGTCGGTCAACAATTTTTTTCAAATCACAAGTCACTTTCTTTCCTAAACTTTCTGCTTTCCACTACTAACTTTACAAATACAATCTAGATATATTTCAACAATCTATAACAATGATGACACATCACTTACATCAAGATGACATTCAGTAAGGACATAGACATCATGTTTACAAGATGGCGACAAGGTCAAACTACAACAAGTTCAACATGGCGACAAGTTTTACAATCACAGATGTTTTACACGTTTAAACAATCAAATGCATGTAATTTACATTAGTATGTTCAATGAGGACGAGCTCCCACGTTCACACATGTCAGGGTCTTAAACCTGGCTCGTTAGACCTAACATATGTGAGACAAGTACAAGTACAAAGTGATTGGACTTGACACACAATGACACAAAGTTCAATGGATTTATTTACAGTTCACATGCAAGACAATCTCGTTTGGCATGTGATGATTATTATTATACATATACAATACATCAGTACACTTACAGACAAAACCCACAGCATCACAGTCTATCTCACAAGATATACAAGCACTCGACTTTCGGGCACAGAAACTACACAGAAGCCTTTCTCAACCCACACGTCTTGTCATGTCCGAGTTCCCAAGCAGTCTGCCGGTTTCCTCACACAGTGCTTGCCCTGTGGACTGGCTTCACGAGGACTTCGTGCGTCTTGCTTTGTCCTTGCCTGACCGCTGACGATCGCATCAGCCAGCAACCTGTGGGCAGGTAACTGGTACTCGCCTGGCGGCCGTAACGATGTTACTGCATCCCGGCTGGAGATTATTCGCCTGGCGGGCGTAACGATGTTCCTGTGTCTCGGTTGGCGACATAGAGATTCCTGATTCAGCAAATGCCCGCAGGAGTCGGATGTGTCGGCTGAAAGGTGCAGATATCGCAGCTCTGCGACTGACACAGAGCGATTATATCCAAGACAAAATAGTATCAGATGAACGGTGAAGAAGAAGAAGAAACCCTAGCCTGGTTTAGGCATGTCTTATCTCATGACCCTCTCAAGACAATCCTCCAGGTAACAACTGAGGGGAAAATGGAGACGAGACAGAGAAAACCCTCGACTGACAACATTGAAGGGTGGACAATATGCAGCATTTCCACACTTGTATGTGTTGCTGAGGACAGGGGTTGGTGGAATGATTGATTACGTTTCCACCATGATACCCCTACAGCCCACATCCAGATCTGCAGGATAGGATCATGAGAGATGCTGATGGCTGTGTCATTCTTATAAAAATTATACGTAAGGGTAAAGTTGAAAGCGAACAAGAAAGATACAGACAATGATGCAAGTAGCATAAAGAATTGGAAGAACAGTCTAAGTATCACGAGAATGACAGGCAGGAAGTGTTTTCTGACTACAGCACAACAGTATGGAGTAAATTACACTGAGCTGCCAGCACTTTTATTGTATTCTGACTACAGCACAACAGTATGGAGTATATTACAAGAATGACAGGCAGGAAGTGTTTTCTGACTACAGCACAAGAGTATGGAGTAAATTACACTGAACTGCCAGCACTTTTATTGTATTCTGACTACAGCACAAGAGTATGGAGTATATTACAAGAATGACAGGCAGGAAGTGTTTTCTGACTACAGCACAAGAGTATGGAGTATATTACAAGAATGACAGGCAGGAAGTGTTTTCTGACTACAGCACAAGAGTATGGAGTAAATTACACTGAGCAGCCAGCTCTTTTATTGTGTCTTCTTGCCTTAGACTTCAGCAGTGCAGTGAGTTATCTTCTCTGTTAGAGGATACTGCTCTTAAGCCATCTGGTCTTGCGTGTTCACAGGCACCATATCCTGGGTCTTGATCACTTGGCTGGCAGGCAGGCTGTGTCCGGCCACTACTCTATCAAGGCTTCTGTGTGTGTGTGTGTGGGTGGGTTGGTGGGTAGAGGGGCACTTAATTTATTGAATGTGTTGACAGTGAATTATTATTTAGTTTCTTAAGTTTCAGTGACACACTGACAGAGGAATTTGAAACTCTGAAGAATGTCTTAAACCTGAATGGGTACTCCACAGGATTTATAAAGCGCCATTGCCAACAGCCCAAACCCAAAGCAGACGTAACTACAGTCCCTAAACTCAAGGTATTCATCCAGCTAACCTTTCGAGGGGATGACGTAATGCAACGTCTACAAGACCGGCTTACTACAGCAGTAGGTCGAACATTCTGTGCGGCAACTCCAGTCATTAGATGTAAAACCGTACCCATTCCTACACCAACAGTCAAAGAGCCTGTTCCTCTGTACGCCACAAACAATTGTATTTACCAATTCACATGTAGATGCCAGGCCGTTTACATTGGTCGAACGGAGAGACAGCTTAACAAACGGGTGTCAGAACACATACCTCAATGGGTCAACAAGATACAACACACAGGAGATGCTAGCCTCGTGGGGTCAACATACCGGAAGCTCCCGGCGTCTTCAATCGGCAGGCACATTGTCGCCAGTGGCCATGTTGTGTCCAGAGACACTGCATTTCGCGTGTTGTTTAGAACACAAAATACTCGCTTGTTAAAATTTGCAGAAGCAATTATGATCTATCAACGCAAGCCAGAATTGTGTAAACAGAAAGACATGTTAGTCAGCTTAAAATTACCGTGGTAGATAAGTGACATTACTGTGCGAATATGTGTATATTTCAACTTGAAGGATTTATCTAGTTAATTTCACGTAAGTTGTGTGATTTCTGCAGTATGTACCTGACGAGATGCAGCGAAATATGCCAGGCAATAAATCGTGCAATCTATTGTTTGTGTCTTCGTTATTCAAATTCTTTGTAACTGTTGGAGATGGTTGTGATAGCTTTGTATAAACACAAACTTCTATCTATATGTTGGTGATCACACAGAATATCTGGCGGCTGCGAGAGGCATGCCCAGAAGCTCTGATGTATGATGGCTACTGCTACAAGTACGACATTTCCTTGCCGTTGTCTGTGTTCTACCAGCTGGTGGAGGACATGAGAGATCGGCTCCAGGATCGAGTTACCAGGGTTGTTGCATACGGCCATGTTGGGGATGGTAAGCATGATTGTCCATCTTTCTGTTTCTCCAGATTTTGATTTAGTTCATTTCAGCTTTAATTTGATTTTCATGATTTGACACTTTCATCATCATCATGTGCCATGCTGATAAATATGTGTGGTCATGTTTCACCATCTCACATGATCACCAGAGTCATGGATCAGCTCTGTGTTCTTCTCCCGACCATGCCATGTGGTTAAGTCATCCAGATATTTACTTCTCTGCCTTCCCCTTGTTCTTTTCCCCTCAATCTTGCCAGTTGACACCAAGTTCTCTAGTTTATGTTTTCTCATAACATGCCCAAAATAAATTTGACTTCTACATATAATTTCTCTAATCAGTTTGCGGTTTTCATTTGCCTCTTGTAGGACTTGCTCATTGGTTTTTCTGTCTGTTTACTGTCTTGTTAAAAAGATTTGACACTTTGCTATGTTGTTTCCCAGTTTGATATTTGACAGTCTTGCATTGCAAAGTTTGGCCTTTACAATCTTGTATTATAGATGTAAAAAACATGGAAAAGACAATTAGAGGCAGACATTAATAATATGGACAGGGCATGGAGGCAGGAGTTGGCAGAAGACAAGGGCTTGGAGTAAATTTGCTGAGAGCCTATACGCCACAAGGGGACAAAAGAGTTGAGTTAAGAACCGACATCACTGCACTCAGGACATTCCCATATGTGCTCCGTCCCCTCGTACAACAGCCAGCAAAGAGTCATACTATTAATCGTTCCCACCGCTATCTGATTAAACGTTCTCCTGGTCTTCTCTCTCAGTTTTGAGATTCTTCCAGAACCCCCGCAATCTCATTCTTTCCACATATGGGTTCTCAATCTGTTCCTCCGCCTTCTCCACCTGGTCCCACAAGCGCATGACCACCTCCCCCTGGTCCATAGGCAAACTACCACCAAGAGGTGCATTCCCTGCTAGCCTATCAGCCTGTTCATTCCCAGGTACACCCGCATGGCCAGGGCAAAATATCCATACAATTCTCACAATCTGTGACCTCTGAAGCGACGAGAGCCATTCCACACGAAACATTCCTTGCTCCACCTTACTAAGCATACTCTTTGAATCCGTAATGAATACAATGTGTGTTGCAGTAATCTCTTCTAGCCACCGGAATGCCGCTGTTACTGCCTCCACCTCCATTCTCATGCTGGAGGTTGTAGTCTCATATGCCAGACTCTCCTTTTTTCAAGACTCGTCCATTAGCCTTTGCAATAAAGCCCCAGCCACTACATCTGTTTCTCACCACTGACCCATCGGTGTAGATGACTATGTCACCTTGATGTGTGTTGCTCTGGATCAGCTGTTGTACTTCAAACTCAGTGCGGCCCGCTGCCCATTCTCTGCACTCACGACCCAGTGTTATTATTACATTGTGCCAGTCCGTTATGTCTTCCAGAACTTCAACCCACTCTCTTTCACGACAAAAGACAGTGGCATAAGAAGAATAAGATTTCGCGTTATGTCCATGTGGAGACAAGACAGACCAAGGTCTCTGCTGTGATGAAGCCTGTCCAGGCTCACACTTTGCTCACTGCGAGACTACAAGAGAATCATAGTAATTCCCCTTGATGAATCCAAGCCTGCACTAGCCAATTGGAAAACCCAGGATCATGCTAGGAATGAGCGGATTGCTCTCCTACTACTAACCGTCACAGTTCACAGTTCTTCAAGTTGTACAAGGGTGAACTACTCGAATTCATTGGGTTATACAACAACCGTCATATTACCCTTAGGTGTAGGCTTTACGATCACCAACAATCATCATGTCGCCTTTATGTGTACACTTTCCCTTTACCACAATCTTCATGTTACCTTTAGGTGTAGACTTTACCTTCACCACAATCATCATGTTACCTTTAGGTGTAGACTTTACCAACAATCATCATGTTACCTTTAGGTGTACACTTTCCCTTCACCACAATCATCATGTTACCTTTATGTGTACACTTTCCCTTCACCACAATCATCATGTCACTTTTTGGTATACACTTTACCTTTACCAACATTCATCATGTTACCTTTAGCTGTACACTTTACCTTCACCAACAATCATCATGTCACCTTTAGGTGTAGACTTTACCTTCACCACAATCATCATGTTACCTTTAGGTGTAGACTTTACCTTCACCACAATCATCATGTTACCTTTGGGTGTAGACTTTATTTACCTTCACCACAATCATCATGTTACCTTTAGCTGTACACTTTACCTTCACTAACAATCATCATGTTACCTTTTACCATCATTGGCCATTTAGCATTGCATCCTGTGTCATGAATCACTGTCTTATTCTGTACAAGTGTATCTGTTCTATTTGTATATTCTACAGCCAGTAAGTTATTGTTGTTTAAAACTGTACAAGAGGTATTTGAATGAAAGAATGTAAGAAGGAGAAAATGTTAGACAGGCCTGTGTGCCCAATTCTTAATCATGAAAATAAAATGTTTGTTCATTCCTCAACATCTCTACCTTGTGGTAGAGAGGTTTGTGTGTCTCAGTGACCCCCAATATCTTTGCAGATGACAGCATACATACTGGCATTGTTGACAGATAGGCACCAGACTAAATGAGGCACAAAAACCTGCTACTTTGCAAGAATACTAAGGACAGTCAAAAACAAAAGCAGTGTATTAAAACTGGATGTGCTGGGCCACAGGCTTGGAAAAACTGTGTCATGTAAGTGGCTTTATGATGACGAAGATGTATTTTGCAACATTATAATTTAATCACCTTACAGGAGTAAGTGTTCTCTATGTACACAAGCTTGTGTGCTTGATCATACCTGTATGTTGATTCACATGCCTTTGATGATGGTGTTTCTCTGCAGGTAACCTCCACTTGAATGTGACAGCCAAAGAGTACAACCAGGAAACCATGGATCTCATTGAGCCGTTTATCTATGACTGGGTGGCCAAATATCGTGGCAGTGTCAGCGCCGAACATGGGCTGGGATTCAAGAAAAGGGACTTTATCTACCACAGCAAGACTCCTTCAGCGGTCGCTCTCATGGCCATGATCAAGAAGACCATAGACCCCAAGGGAATCATGAACCCATACAAAGTATTCCCTGATGAGGTGCAAACATAATGAAACCGTGAACTCGTACATCCCTGATGAGGTGTGAATATAATTTAGTCATGAACCTATACATCTCTGAAGAGGTGCAAACATAATGAAATCATGAAATCACACATCCCTGATGAGATGAGAACATAATGAAATAATTCATTTGTATATCCCTGATGAGGTGCAAATATAATGTAGTCTTGATATCCATACATCCCTGAAGAGTTGTGAACATGACATACCATGAACTCATACATCCCTGATGAGTTACGAACATAATGAATCCTTGATAAATAGAGAAACAACAGTGGAAGATAAACTCTATGGACCACTGAGTGAACTAAAAAAAAAAAGGCAGTTAAATTCATACAAGAGACAACATTGCAGTTATAGACACATTTCAAGCGAACGAAAGAAGAAGAATCCCTGATAAAGTGTGAATATAATGAAACCATACATCCCTGATTAGGTGCAAACATCACATAATCATAAACTCATACATCCCTGATGAGGTGCAAACATACTATAATCATGAACATACCATACAACCCTGATGAAGTGTGAACATAAATATAATGAACCTGTAAATCCTGATGAAGTGTGAACATAAATATAATGAACCTGTAAATCCTGATGAAGTGTGAACATAATATAGCCATGAACTCTTTCAAAGTATTCCCTGATGAGTTTCCTTTGTCCTGTGACCCCAACTAGTTTGCATATTCTGAACTCGTTGAATCGGATTTTTGCTTTGTTAATTCTAAAGTCATTGATGCATATAGTGTGCATCTACTTGTGGATACAAATAACGCAAACGGTATTCATAAAAAAAATTAGGTCTGGACATGAGAATGTAATTTCTACGTTTTATACATGTATTTTAATCATTAAATTATCTGCTTAATTTTTCTGTGAAAAACAATGTAGAATGTATGTGTAAACTGCGAATTCTTTTTTTACAACTTTTATGTACAAATATTGTAAATGATATGAGATCAGTATTTTTATTGTAAAGGTTTTAAAATGACAATCCCCTGATGTGTGAAGCAGGAAACACGAAGCACTCATGTTGACACCATAACCTCAATTATGGGGTAATTATGGGACATATAGTTAGGAAGCTAGTCTCCATGGTGAAGGGCTTATGGATGTAGTTCGTAATCTTGCTTACCCGCGTTCGAAACAGCTGTGCACAATTTGGTAGCAGACCACGTTCCGCTGGGTTTTAACGAATAGGAATGGGAGCCGGTCATTCAGAAAGCAGTGGCAAACTACTGAACGTAAACTTGCCAAGACATTAATAACAGCAGTAAAATGCTGGTGTTGACAGCGATGTCCTGTAAAAGGATATGCCAAAAAAAGGAGAAAAAGTGACATTCTGAATGGTTTGGTTTTATGTAAGGCATATATTTTATAATGTGAACCACGGGGGCGCAGTGGCTAGCACACTTTCTGGGGTCATGGGTTCACATTCAAATCGAAGCAGATTTATTTTAATTTACCAGGACTCAAAGTCAACACAGTCTGAAACAGGTACCAGGAACTATCTTTGGTAGTAAACTAATAACCTGAATATCTGCTTCTATAACTGATTTAGGGACTTGAACAAGGTGCTGTTTGATCTATCTTGTTAACTCCATCCAGCATGCTTTCAGAAAATCTGAGAACTGTTTTCACATTGTCTAGAAACACAAACCACTAGATAAGGTTAATGATGTTGAGAGGTGGTTGGTCGCACACTGAGCAGAAAACAGACAGACTGGCATTGATGACCAGAAGGAATTCTAGTACTGGAGAAGTGGCAAAAAACTTGCAGGGGACTGTACAATGTAGGGGTGGCGTGCACACAGAAATATCAGACAAGACTACTGTAAAATTAGAACAACATGCACACAGAAGCAAGAGAAAAGAAATGTCTGTACAACAAGCATAACACACGGCATTTGGCTGAATATCAAGAGCCTATAAATAAAAAGAATTGCTATGGCGAAGGTAGCCTTCTGCAAGATGAAAAACATACTGACCAATAAAAAGATATCAATTGAAACGAGAAAAAGAGTGTTGAAGTGCTACATAGAACCTGTACTTTTATATGGATGTGAAGCGTGGACAATGAGCAGACAAGCTGAAAAACATCTGATGGCTGTGGAAATGTGGTTTCTGAGGAAAATGCAAAGAATACCATGGACAGACAGAAAAACCAACGAACAAGTCCTACAAGAAACAAATGTAGATCATAACTGATTATAGACATTAGACGTAGACAGTCAACATTTTTTGGGCATGTTATGAGAAGTAATGAATTGGGGAACTTTGTGACAACTGGCAAGATCGAAGGGAACAGACCAAGAAGTAAATACCTGGATGACTTGGCCTTGTGGCATGGTCGAGACAGGAACATGTAGCTGATCCACGACTCTGGTGATCGAGTGAGATGGCAGAAAATGACCGCCCACGCTTATCGGCATGGCACATGATGGATGGATAAATAACTGCACAAAATCCAGAAGAAACATTCCACAAAGCTGACGTGTGCAGTTATAGAGGGTGGAATAGAAACAATAACTTGTGCAGCAGGCAGAAGAAGAGTCCACCTGGATCACACATGGTTCAGGGTAGAGAAGAACTGCTGACTATTGTGTAGTTCAGTGTTCTACTGGGGTCCTACAGATTGTGACAATGTTAAAATATGCTGTTTTATTGATTGATGCCTTTATGTTTGTGTACATAAGATCATTGTAGGATTTTTGGACACACATTTACATGTTGCTTGTTGCTGATTAAAATAAAACCATAAAGGTATCTGTGGTAGGTTATTTGATTTGTGAACTGTGTATGGTCTGCATTCACCTCATATTGTGTACAAACGTTGTGTGATGTGTGTTAGGTCATTATCAAATGTTGTATCTTGTGGATACATATCATCTGAACTAAACGTGTTTTGTGGATATAATCTGCTCTGTACTTAAAATTGTATTTTGTGGATATAATCTGCTCTGTACTTATGTGATGTAAAATTGTATTTTGTGGATATAATCTGGTCTGTATACATGTTATCTTGCTGCTGAGACCACAGATATTTGTTGTAGAGTGAGCACTGGGCTGTTCAATGTGGCAATGTTTCACAGAGTGGCAGACATTTCAGACATCACATTTACTGAAGCAAACACAGTTATCTATAACTATATATTTATTTTGTTATAACTACAGGAAAGACAATAATGCATACAGTGTTCACTTACAACCAGGAACAGTATTATTGTGTGCTAGTTGCTGGAGTATGTGTCTTCCCTTCACTCTCTCTTCTTCTGCCCTGAAGTGAGGAGCTATATTCTAGCACTGGGGGTTGAGATCGCTCAACTAAGTTCAAGCCTAGGACTCTAGTCAACACACCAAGGATCACAGATGTGAAATTCCAGTACCACTCTTGCATTCCATACTGGTTTCTGAAGTGGAGCCTCTTGCCGCTAAACCTTTTAATCCCAACACATCATGTGCTGTTCTTTGTAGACCCCAGCCATCACATTATGTGGTCATTTACTTTTTACATTTGGCCAGAGATAGTAAAGAAATCTGGCCTCACAAGTGAGCACTTCCTGTGTGTGTTACCACTTTGGAATTCATGCACATGTGATGATTCCTGAGACATCTGCTCCCAACTCATCTGGGAATGAATCAGCCCACTGAGGCCAGGTATTCCACGCAGATGTCACACGTGATTCTATCTCATGGCAGACATGTAGTATGCTGAAGCAGTTTCTCACAGAAAGCGGACATTGTAGTACAGAGTAAAATGTGTGTTTGGGAAGTGAAATGATGGATCATCTCATGGACTAGGTCTAAAGAGACGGCTGACAAGTTACAGTGTCTGCATCAAGCTGAGAGTACCGGTTTCTATCTCAGCATAGGGCTGGGCATGTTTTTCAAGAACCACTCGTATCTAGTGTTGGCATATGTCCCACTGATCTCTTGAGTAGCCTTCTCGGATAAAGGCGAAAAATAGGGAGTCCTATGGGAAAGTTGTGCACGTCAAACATCCCACGGCAGTTGGAAATCACAAACAGAAGGAGGTAAGATGACTGCCCTGGCAAAATTGTTAACATTACATAAAATAAGATTACATAAGCTATAAGATCAACACTGTAACCCTACTATATGTGAAGACCTAATGCCTGGAACACTGCTTCGCCTATACCTGCTGTGAGATGGTTACACTGTCTCCCGTAGGATACATGCCACGTTCACAATGACATACACCAGCTTTCTGGGAAATATTCAGATAATATACTGGTGACACACAGAGAAACATTATCACAGATCTATGTGTACTATCCTGTAAAACCCACGAATATAATGCTCCAATGTGCAGTGACGTCGTGGAGAAACATTATCACAGATCTATGTGTACTATCCTGTAAAACCCAATCACTGAACATGAATGTAATGCTCCAATGTGCAGTGACATCGTGGAGAAACATTATCACAGATCTATGCGTTATCCTGTAAAACCCTAATGGAGGACTGAACACGAATATAATGCCCCAATGTGCAGTGACGTCGTGGAGAAACATCACAGATCTATTCGTTATCCTGTAAAACTCCCAGCGCAGGACTGAACATGAATATAATCCCCCAATGTGCAGTGAGTCATGAAGAAACATTGTCACAGATCTATGCGTGTTAACTTGTAAAACCCCATCTGAGGACTGAACACAAATATAATGCCCATTATGCAGTGACGTCGTGGAGAAACATCACAGATCTATGCGTGCCAACTTGTAAAAGCCCATCTGAGGACTGAACATGAATATAAGCGCAATGAGCAGTGACGTCGTGGAGAAACATTATCACAGATCTATGTGTCCTAACCTGTAAAACCCCAGCGCAGGAATCAACACGAATATAATGCCCAATGTGCAGTGACGTCGTTCGATAACATTACATAACAAATGAAGATACCAACACTATAAACCTACTTAATATGAAAGACCTAATGTCAGGGACACCCCCTGAACCTGCTGTGAGATGACTACTCTGTCTTCTGTAGGAGAAGTGCCAAGTTCACAATGGAGCTAGCCATTTAGATAATAATACATAGAGGAAACATAATAACAGATCTATGCGTGCTAACTTGTAAAACTCTTGGTATTGAAACTGGAATGTATTAGGGATACTGCTCCCTTCTACCCTGTACACCGTATTCTCTAGACAGACACTGCAATAACACTGCAAATGTATAAGAAAAATCTTGACTGCAGATCTATAATCAAACAAACATCTTGACTGCATCAGGATATGACAAAACAAAATCGTATGTTACGATCCTGTGGACATAACTGTTGTTTCTCAGGATGTGAACATACCCTTTCTTTCATGTTATGTTGCAAAATACTAAGTTTGTGACGCAGGGGTTGGTTCAGTAACTGCTACTGCTTTTTTCCTGGTAAAAGTTTGTGACGCAGGGGTTGGTACAGTAGTTGCTACTGCTTATTTCCTGGTAAAAGTCAAAAGCTTTTACATTTCTTGGACATGTGGTGCTACACAACACACGTATTAGTATAGACCAATTGGTGGCTGACGTAGTCAGCATCACATGGTCCACCTTTACTGTTCCAGACATTTCTGAGAACTCATCTCAGGCTGGGTGGACCTGGGAACCCAGGTCAGTTTAAAAAACCCGTCCCAACATGGATTCAAACCCTTGGCCACTGGACTGGTAATCAAGCATTGAGCTGTGTTTATGTAGTTGTATAGTTGTGAACTCAGAACAATGGGGGTGGCTATTTTATAATGGTATATCTATGTACTGCCAGACCCTACTTTTAAACCAATCAAGCATTGAGCTGTGTTTATGTAGTTGTGAACTCAGAACCATGGGGTGGCTATTTTATAATGGTATATCTATGTACTGCCAGACTCTACACCAATCATGGCGGTCAAACCTGCTAGTGCTGGATTTCCAGCTACCACATACTTTAAAAAAAAATTTCTTTTAATGTTGCATATCCCTTACAGGACGCTGCATTCAACGCCAGAATGTTTCAGCTGCTGTTGATGTACTAGGCAAGATTACGCTTAGTTACCGCATACTGCGGGCCACGTATTTAAAAGTACAACAAACACATCCGCTGCCAACCTGAAATACCAGGACAACAGAACAAAACATAGCACTAACTACTTTGATATATATCACAAAATATTTTAACATCAACACACAATAATATTTCTGTATCATGCACAATCTATCGTCATCTACCCAGGGGTGTGGAGATATTCTGTGGTTATGTTTAGTCTTTCCTCTTCTACGCTGGGATGTTGATAAAGTTCTCTTCTACCCTGGAGAGTAGGGGTATCCTGCAGTCTTTATTTCATCTGTCCTCTTCTGCACTAGGTTGCTGAAGTACGAAAGCTGGCATAATTAACAGCAGAGTAAAAGAACATCGAATGCAAACTGGGACTTGTGCTAAATTTTGACTGCGTGGTAGTGTTAGATGTGTCTCCACATAAAGTTCGGTGGGAATAGTTTGCACTTTGATATCTGCTGTTTGAGAATGAGCCCTTGTGAAATGCTAGCATTTCTGTCAATCAATTACCAATTGTTACACACTCTACAATCAGTGAGATGGAAAACTGAAGGTGATTTGTTCCTTTAGAAAGCATGTACTGTTCATCCGTGCCATCTCCTATGTGAGATCTCATTATTATTACATTAAACAGAGGTAACAGTAACACGACCGATTACACAATTTTATGTCAATTATTACACTAAACAGGAGTAATAGTAACACGACCGATTACACAATTTTATGTTCTGAGTGAGGATTGTGGGTAAATTCAAAATCTAAATGGACAAACGCTCTTTCAACTTCAGGCAAACTTTCCAGACGATGCTGCAAGCTCTCGCCGATATCGTGTGCTTCCCGTAAGATCATGTCTCCAGGCAGAACGATATCAACCTCTACCAGAAAATTGCTTCCGAAATGAAACGCCCTCACGGTATCGATGTGCCGAATCTCTGGATGATGGTTGACACACACCCAGGTTAGTTTGCTGAGCAGATCAGGCCTGGCCGTATGTCCGGTTAACATTTTGATCTGTTCGGATCCCGTCTGCCACCAGTTGAACATGATATAGATACTTATAACGATAGCGCCAACCGGATCAATAAAGGCAAAACCGTACTCCCCAGTCACAGCCATGAAGTTCTCAGATCCAAGATAGCCACAAATAATAGCCACGGTGTTGGAGAGGACATCATTTCTGTGATCCTGCGCCAAAGCCCGGACGATGGGAGAGCTGACCCGTCTACAGACAAGCCACAGGATTAGTTTGATGACAACAGTGCTTCCAGATATTGCAAACGTGACATAGTCAACATTTGGGAGGGATGCTCCGTCGCTGGCCAGATGAATGATCTTCTCTACTGACTCTCGAATCAGCTGTAGAGAACACAGGGCCATAACCACAGACAAGATAATCACGGCAACGGGTTCTAGTTTAGTGCGGCCTTGTGGGTAGTTGTACGGATCTCTATTTTTAACAGCTCGGGTGGCCCACCACATGATGACGCCACTGAAGAGATCCAGGCATGAATCCACTAAACTGGAGATGATAGAAATAGATCCCGACAGAGCACTGGCGACTGCCTTGGCAATCAGCAACACGATGTTCACCAACAGCGTGATTTTGGAATACAACGATGCCTGTTTGTACTGAATTACAGGGTTGAAAGGTTGGAAATCAGTGTCCACCTCCTGGGCAATGTCCTCGAAGGCTGTGATCAGTTCGTCCTGAGCCTTGTAGTATGACCGCAGCCGCTTGGACTTATTCTTGAGATCTGCTTGTTTCTGGGAGCTGAAGAGTTCCACCGGAATCTTCCAGGCACTCTTTTCATCTATGGATATATGATGTACACCAATGTATGTTTCACACTTAAGTATAGTTATATATAAATATGTATGTACATACGTGTATGTGTGTTTGTGGCAGTCTGCATGGCCACAGGGCTTGATGTGCCTGAACGTCCGTTCAGAAAGCAATGGCAAACTCATTCATTCATTCAGTAGCATGTCCTTTGCAGAACCTCGCTCCCATAACAACCTTCCGGAAAACCTCTCGATCATAAGCAAGATGTCCCGCATCCGATACACCCATCTGGAGATCACTGCCACATCCTGCACCCTTCTTCTCTTTGGCCTTCCTCTTCCTCTCTTCCCGGGGATATACCCCTCCATTATTGTTCTCTCCAAACTTTCGTGACGTTTCAAGTGACCAAAATATTTTAATTTTCTTTGTTTTATCATCTTTAATAGCCAGCCTTCTTCATTTTTCAGCTCTTGTTGTATGGATGCATGTGTTCCTTTCTGTATCCAAGATATTCTTAGAACCCGTCTATAACATTTATATTCAAAGGCATTTATGCATTGTTTAGCTTGTTTAGTAAGTGTCCAGGTCTCACAGGCGTATGTTGCAATGGGAAAGATGCATGCTCTTAAAAATCTAATGTTTGTAGTTCTATCTGTCCCACTTCACAATTTATTCAGTTGTTTTAGTCTTCGAAGAACAATAGATATCTGTCTTTAAATTTCCTTCATTGTGTCATCATTGTTGGTAATCAATGACCCAAGATATTCAAAGTTTTCCACCACCAATTTTTTCTCATTAACGTATATTTCTTTCTCCATAGTAGTTTTATCTGTATGCATTATCATTGTTTTTGCTATGTTAAGATATAAGTTGTGATTTTCACTATTTCTTTGGGTTGAGGTTATTAGGTTTTCTATACCATTCTGTGTTGTGGATAGCAATACTGTATCATCAGCATATCGAATCTCTGGTATTTCATGACCACTGATATTTAGGGCATCTTCTTTCTCCCTGTTTATATCATCTCTGACATTTCTCATTATATTTTCGGCGTACAGGTTAAACGGGAGAGGGTGGGGGGGGGGGGGGGGGGGGGCCAACACCCAGCATTGACAGACTCTTTGCTTGATGACAAACCAATCTGATGCCTCGCCATCTATTCTAACCGCTGCTTGTTGGTCTAGATAGAGCATTTTTATAAGTTGTACTATATGTGATGGAAAGCCCATGTTCCTCATGATTTCCCAAAGTTTCTGATGATGAACAGTCAAATGCCTTTGAATAATCCACAAAACATGAAAATAGGTTTACATTAAATTCTCTGCACTTCTCTATTATTAAAAGCATGTTGAGTATGTATTCTTTTGTTCCTCTTTCTTGTTTAAATCCAGCTTGAACCATGTTAATCTCTTCTTCCATTTTCTTACGAAGCCTTCCTATTACAATTTTTTTAGTAGAATTTTACTTGCATGACTGATCAGGGCAACAGTTCTATAGTTGGTGCATAATTTCAGGTTGCCTTTTTGGTATTGGAACGAATATCTTTCTCTTCCAATCTTTTGGCCATATACCATATTTCCGTATCTTTTTACATAATGTGTGATAGATTTGTATGTTCAGACTTCCATCTGAAGAGTCTTCTTGGGTGTTGTTTAAAAAGTGTGTTGGCTATCGTTAACTCATTTTCTGTGCAACGGCAAAACATTGAATGTAAAATTGCCTACAAAATGGCCGATTGCAAACATCCTGCAAAGGACTTGCAACATTTTACAAAAATTAATATATATATACACACAAGGGAGCTTCAAGTGAAAACCTCAAATGTTTTTTATTGGGGTGAATACATTCTGAAAAAGTACAGAACAAATTTATCATATTTTGATGTAGTCACGACTGCGTTCAATGCAAGTCCTCCAGCACCAATAAAGTGCTTGGATTCCCGCAGAAAAAAATCTCGGGGGTCACTACATGATGAGCCTGACCCGGCTGTAAACAGACTGTCACGCCCTTTTGAAACTACATGTCCAATTGTTCTACTACTGTTTGCCAGCTATTAAAACATAGATGGAAGATGTGCGACAGAGATTAGGAGCAGAATAAGTTCAGCAAAAGCTGCAATCTAGAAAATGAAAAGTATCTTTTGCAATAAGTCACTAGCACTGAATGTAAGAGTGTGTTGACATGTTATATAGAACCTGTTTTAATGTATTTATCATAGAACATGAATGAACAAATTAGGAACAACTGGGAAGCAACAGAAATGTGGTTCCTGAGACGAATGTTGTGAATACCTTGTACTGCCAGAGTAATAACAACAATTGCCTGGAATATACTAATGAAACTAGAACATTATATGCAACTATAAGAAGGAGACAAACAGTACATTCGGTTATGTAATGAGAAGAGAGGCATTGGAGAACATTGTGACAATTGGAAAGATCAGTGGGAAAAGAAGCAGAAATAGACCATGAGAAATGATGCTGGATGGACTCAGACTGTGACATAGAGGAATATCTCATCAGAGTTGATCCAGAACACTAAAGACCGAGAACTGTGGAGAGACATGAACATCCACACCAACAGGTAAGGCACATGGTGCTGATTTGTTGATCTGGGTATTCCAGAATACCCCTTGGAATATATCCATGTGGTATGCAAGGCTAAGCCATCACACTGAGCACTGTCTAAAAGCAAATAAAGGAGCCAACAACAGTAACTGACCTCCTCTGATGCTGGAATGCTGGGGAGCTACCTCTGTCATCAGAATTTTTCTCCCCTCGTGTTTCACTGCTGCTCGCCCCAGCAAAAAGTTCAGCTCTACGGAATCCTCGTCTGCCTACCAGAAGAAAACTCCAGTTAGAAAACTAAAACACATACACGCACTCACCTACACACACATATTCAAATGGGCTTCCTTGACAGGGCATTACCATTCCCTCCCCCCCCCCCACACACACACATAAAAACACACTTCTGTGGTATAACATCATCATCATGTGCCATGCCAGTAAGCATGGGCGGTCAAGGTTTGCCAGCTCACACGATCACCAGAATCGCGGATCAGGTCTACGTTCTTGTTTCGATTATGCCACGTGGCCAAACTGTACAGATAGCCAGCTCAGACAGATATGCTGGCGCACTGAGTCAAAATTAAACTTAAACGTTGTGGATTTTAAAAAAAACACTCCAAAAAACAGTCAAGTTCATCACAAGATCTTACCAGGTGCTGTCATCATCCAAGACGGCGGATACAAGTTAACTCTGCCACTATTTTGTATGTGACTGGGTGATGGCGTGGTGATATCCCCTACAAAAGGCGACATAATGCACTTTCTGCCCTATGTACTTTGGGACTTCCTTGGGCAAGATAAAGTAAAATCCCTGTTTAGCATTGCAGTAAAACGTTAGTTGCATATCCTTTACAGGACGTCACAGTCAACCTCAGCATTTTTATGACTGTGATTTCTTGACAAGTTTATGTTCAATAGTTTGCCATTACTCTCTGAACACTGTATGAAATATCAGTGCAAGCGGTTTGCTTCCAAATTGCCCACAGCTGTATTTTGAATGCGGTATGCAGAAATGCGATTTGCATTTGAAACCCCTCATCACAGCACCTGCAATGTGTAATAAAGGTCATGTGAAGCCTTGGGAGCAGGTGTTGGACTGAGTTTCAGTTGTCTGCGACAGTTGGCTATGGTCTCAATTTCATGACAGTTATGGTCTCAATTTCGCGACACTTGGCAGGGAATCTCTTTATAGCGACAATGGCTATGGTCATCTACCAGTGTGGTCACTGCCAGGAAGGAAAGAAATAGCAAACTACATTATTTATAGCTGCCTAGAACATCAAGATTCGTCAATGTGTTGTGGATGTAAACCAAGACCCCTAGGAGCTGCCTAGAACATCAAGATTCGTCAATGTGTTGAGGGTGTAAACCAAGACCCCTAGGTTGGTGCTAACTTCCCCATGTCTTTCATCTCAACGCCATGACAACACAACAACAATCCCATCAAGATAACTCACTTTCCACATCTGCCAGCTCCCTTTTTCTGTGTACTCTGGCTTTTTTCTTTGCACTCTGGCTTTTAATATATCTCTGCACTCTGGCGTTTTTTTTTTTTTATTTCTTTGCACGCTGGCATTTTTATTCCTTTGCACTCTGGCTTTTTTTTTTATTTCTTTGCACTCTGACATTTTTATTTTTCTGGCTTCTTTATTTCTGTGTACTCTGGCTTTTTTATTTCTTTTTACTCTGGTTTCATTATTGTTGTGTACTCTGGTTTCTTTATTTCTTTACACTTAGCTTTTTTATTTCTGTGTAATCTGGCTTCTTTATTTCTGTGTACTCTGGCTTCTTTATTTCTGTACACTTGGCTGTTTTATTTATTTCTACTCTGGATTCTTTATTGTTGTGTACTCTGGCTTCTTTATTTCTTTACACTTTACCCGCATACCCATGTACGAAACACAGCTGCACGAGATTTGGCAGCGAATCGCACTGTGTTGGTTTCTTCCAGAAAGGTATGTGAGTCGACTGTTCAGAAAGTAATGGCGAACTACTGAACGTAAAACTTGCCAAGACATCAACAGCAGCTGAAAAATGCTGGTGTTGACTGCAATGTCCTATAAACAGGATATGCAAAACAAAACAAAAAATGGCTTCTTTATTTCTTGTACTCTGGCTTCTTTATTCTTTGTACTCTTAGCTTTGTTATATCTTTGTACTCTGGCTTTTTTATTTCTTTGTACTGTGGATTCTTTATTTCTGTGTACTCTGGCTTCTTTATTAATGTGTACTCTGGCTTCTTTATTTCTGTACACTTGGCTATGTTATTTCTTTGTATTCTTGCTATTTTATTTCTTTGCACTCTGGCTTTTTTCCCCTTTGTACTGCTTTTTTTTCCCCCCCAAAAGTATAATTTCTTTGAGTTGTTCATGATATTGTTAACTGTTTATTCCAAGCTAAAACTTTGTGACAACTGGCAAGATTGATGGGAAAAGAACAAGGGGAAGGCAGAGAGATAAACACCTGCATGGCTTGGCTATATGGTATAATCGGAAAACATACACAGACCTGATCCATGACTCTGATGATCATGTGAAAGATGGCAAACTGTGACATCCACTGCTGTAGAACCTCCCTTTGGCTATGTGATGGCTATTGAGATGGATGATGCCCCATCCAGGAAACTCAACAGATGTTAACAAATTCACATTTATAATTACCTTGCCCAACCACAAAGGGTCATCACCGTGACTGAGTCTTCGTTGTGATGTGTCATTGTCGTCATTCTCTTCTGGATACTTGTCCATCGACTTGCTCTTCTGTGTCTTGCCACGTTCGGGATTGGTAGAGCACTGCACCACATCCGGCTCGCTGTGTGAATGTTCATTCTGAGCATTCAATGGTGTCAGAAATGTGACAGTGTCTTGTGTTTCGTCAATCATCTTTGATTGTTGTGCCTATGATTGTGATCAATTCACCAGCTAGTTGACGTCACATCTAAAATAAAACAATACACACTGTTACACAGACTTACAGAAGCAAATTGTCATGTGATTAGTGAAGATCATCATTATCACACCCTGGACAAGTCCATAAGTGCTGTTAACTCCTCCTCAACCTCTCCGTCAGCATATATCGACTGATCGCACCAATTCTGTGTTCTTTAACCCAATATCTTGTGCTCTTGACAAAATGTGCAGGTCTGGCAGCTCTCCATCTCCCTCACTCTGGACAAGAAAACAGACTCCCAAGTTTTCTTAAAGTCATCCATTTGTCCAGCATCTCTTAAGGAGGTGATGTTGTCGGGCCCATCCATTGCTCTTCTCAGCTCGATCATCGCCATGTTTTGCCAACCAATTGGCCTGCTCGTTGACTTTCATGGCTGAGTGGGGAAATTACCATGCGGATAACAGATGCTCCACATTCAAACAAAACCTGTGACTATGTGTTTTAATTGTTTCAGCTTATGTATTATTCATTTATTCACTTTAGATGATTATAACTGTGCAGTTGCAGGTCAGCATGGCCGAATGGGTTAGTACGCATGTTCTTAAACATCCGGTGTGCTGATGCCGAGGTAAGGGGTTCAACCCCTACACCGGACAGATGGACTAAAATGCTGACCTGTCGTCCTTGACTTGGGGTTGTAAATATCACAAGTACCTCTGAAGTCGGAGTGGGTTCGCCTGAAGGCGAGGGACACTGTTAATAGGGAAATCTAATCCACACACAAAATTCAGTCCATCACTACTATAAATAGTGTGTATGGACAAACTTAAGTTCAAAGTGTGCGAGCGCCAAAACAAATAACTCTGTAAGATGCAGCGAACTATGCAAGGCAATAAATCATGCAACATATTGTTTGAGGCTTCTGTGTTTAATGTCCCGTATAGTTGGGTTCATGAACTTCAGGGCACTGGCCAGGTTCCTACCACATTCTCACGGTAGGAAATAGCGTTAGCTGCTGCCAAGCAGTTGAGTTGAGTTGAGCTAAGAACCGACATCCCTGAAATCAGGACACCCTTATTCAACAGCCAGTGAAGAGTCCTATAGCAACAGACAGATGTGAGTCATGGACCATTTCACAATCACTACAGAAGAATTTTGGGGGTTTTGAGCTCAAATGTCACCGAAAATTCACAGAATATCGTGGACCAAGAAAAAGAAAGATAATGAAATTCTACCAACTAGCAGGAGGACAGACACAGGACACTGCAGACAGAAGAGGCTGAGGTCAACCAGCAGGGGGACAGACACAGGACACTGCAGACACAGGAGGCTGAGGTCAACCAGCAGGAGGACAGACACAGGACACTGCAGACACAGGAGGCTGAGGTCAACCAGCAGGGGGACAGACACAGGACACTGCAGACAGAAGAGGCTGAGATCAACCAGCAGGAGGACAGACACAGGACACTGCAGACAGAAGAGGCTGAGGTCAACCAGCAGGAGGACAGACACGGGACACTGCAGACACAGTGGGCATAAGAACCTGTTCATTCTGAGCCTGGGGAGAACACCGTAACCTCTCTGATTGATCACAGACAGAGGCCTGCTAGATCATACACACACACACAAAATAACTGTAAGCTGTTGTCTTGTTATCTGGGAACCCGTGTTATTGTCAAATGGCTGTCCATACATACACATACAACGAGCCATAGTTATACATACAACTCGTCTTTAACACAATTTCCTGGATGTCCGCCTCACACCAGTGTTTTTCATGCCCACATCAAAGTAACGCAAATGTCACCAAACGTTACTGCTGCTAGTAATCATTCACATTCAAGCTCACCTACCGTGCAAAGAAAGACACCAAGTGGTTGTTGATTCCATATTATTATTATTGATTATAGGTCCGTCTCCCTGAGCACATATTGAAGGGCGGCAAAGATTCAGGTGGCAATTCCAATCTCCACGTCGCCGTAAAGTATGGATTTATTGCTGCCAGGTTTATTTCTGGACCAAGGCACTCAAATGGATTAAATAAGCAGCAATGCAGTGGTTATGTTGCTCTCAGAATTTTCTTCTGGGTCGCATGTTTAAAAAGGGGGTTTAAAAGTCAAAGACTTCGATCTATGGGGTTTTATCGCATATGACTCGGTCTCTTTCCATCACAAAGACACAGGGATTCAAAGCGTTTTCCCATTGTGAATTTGGATTTCCAAGAGCAGCACTGATAAGACAACAAATCAAAACCATGCTGGGACTGATGGGGGTTGAACCCAGAGTAACATTAAACGGCTGTAATGGATGGCGAGGGAACTAGGCCTTAAGATACGCTACCTGAAGTGGGAGACATGCACAATAAGGTGGGTAAAACACGGGGCAACACACATGCTCAACCAGACAACCTGGCAACTGATTGCTAGTTTTGTTGGAGACAATGTAAAGGTCTGAGTGACACAGAGGAAGAAAAAGAACGTACTAACCACTATGTCATCATTATTCATACACACACAAAAAGAAGTGATTTTGACTGGCAAGTCAAACAATAACCACTTTCAAGGCACGAACGCAGGCGCGTGCACACACACACACACACATGAAATGCAGACAGAAGACAGACAGACAAGCATACACACACACATATGCATGCATGCATACACACACACCTATGCATGCATGCACGCACACACACTCACAGATATACACATACATCTCTGCATGCATGCACACACGCATGTGGGCATACACATATACTCACAGACAGACACACACACACACATACATGTACACACACTTACAGGCACACAGTCACACACACACACCATTTATGATAAGCTACCACTACAGCCTGCTACAGTGTGAGCCCCTCTACGCGTGTCTCTATTCCCCCACATTATCCAGATAACATGATAACACTTGAAAACACTCAAAGACACACAGTTGAAGGCCTCCCAGCATAACCTGCACACCACAGCCCACATTTCTACACTGCACCTGTGTAGCTCCCATCCAGATAGCTCAATTGATAGTTGGAATTTCGTGACACCTGTCACTTGTGAAAGCTGTGAAGGCAATGGTCTGGTGATGCGTCATGTGTGACACAGGTGCTTGGTTGGTTTGTAATCATCTTTACTGAATACCAAATTTAAGAATGGATATCATTGCAGATGGGACACTCCCATGCATAGGGACATTCCCATGCCTAGGAACATTCCCATGCATACTCCTCCCCCCTCTTCACAAGCTGTCACATGTTGACGGACATTTTTCCATGACCCCCACCCCATTCAACCCCAGAAGAGAAGTTATAATTAGGGTCCATCCCAGCCTCAGATTAATAATCCTGTGACAAAATCAGTCACACTTCAAAAATTAATCTGAAAGGGATTATTGTTCATAGGAGATAATCAACCCATGATGATTATCCCAGTAGCAATTTCTGAAATATTCACCTGGCTTGTCCTCTACACTTGAGTATCACCAAGACCATCTACTCACTCCCTTCTGAGCCAATATTTTCTGGCATGGACACCCACACTCTACACCCGATTCCAGAGAGCTGTCATCGCACTAACTTCACGAAGTACCTCTCCACCCAGAGAGGCAACAGTTTAACTTGTTTAAGTCTGGTGCTTTGTCCGAGCCCTTAAATGGGCTGTTTCTACTGGAGTGAAGCTGGCATCCTGTACCGCTGCTAAAATACCACCCCCACAGAATATGTGTGGTAGAGCTCCCCTTCACTCTCTAAGCTCAGAAACCAACAGGGTGTGCCAGTCCGGTACTGAAACTTCACAACTCCGGGAAGGTTAACCTGGTCAACAAATGCCCGCAGAAGTTGGATGTGTCAGCCTAACAGTGCAAGAACGCAGCTCTGCTGTAAACAGGCACAACACAATCACGTCCGGAAAGAAAAAAAAAACTCCGGATGAATGCAGGAGAAGAAACTTCACAACTGCGTAGAAGCAATGCAATCCTCAGCTTGTTAGCTAGACCAGAATCCATTATGTGGATAGGTGGCGCCACATTAGAGGTGCTCATAAGAGTTGGTCAATGTTAGAGCAGGTTTGCGAGCTCCAGAGCCAAACAAAGGTGCCTAACTACTCGCAGTGCTTACAGTTGTATTGGTATCGACACTCGCCGCTAGTTCTAAAAGTGCCCAGTTTGAATCCAGGTGAGAACAGACTAAATAAATACAAGCATGGGTGTAGTCTGTCTGTGAAATCAGTATGCAGGCGTTGATTAAACAAATTGCTGAACATGTTCTGTGGGGCTCTCAAAGATATACTAGCTCACTAATTAAACACGCAACTTAAAACAGTACGGAACTAAACAAGAGCTTCAAACAGGGAAACAGTTCATCATGAAACATGTTGGGGTAGAAGTCTATGTTAGTTAGATCTCCAGAAAACAAGACTCCACACACGATGCTAGAAGAGGAATGACTAAACATTACAGTAAGCTATCTCTACAGCTCAGGGTAGAAGAGTAAAGACTAAACATTACAGTAAGTTATCTCTACAGCTCAGGGTAGAAGAGTAAAGACTAAACATTACAGTAAGCTATCTCTACAGCTCAGGGTAGAAGAGTAAAGACTAAACATTACAGTAAGCTATCTCTACAGCTCAGGGTAGAAGAGTAAAGACTAAACATTACAGTAAGTTATCTCTACAGCTCAGGGTAGAAGAGTAAAGACTAAACATTACAGTAAGTTATCTCTACAGCTCAGGGTAGAAGAGGAAAGACTAAACAAGGCTGTAAGGTACATCTATACCTCAGGGTAGAAGAGGAAAGACTAAACGAGGCTGTAAGGTATCTTTATATCCCGGGTAGAAGAAGAAAGACTAAACAAGGCTGTAAGGTACATCTATACCTCAGGGTAGAAGAGGAAAGACTAAACGAGGCTGTAAGGTATCTTTATATCCTGGGTAGAAGAGGAAAGACTAAACAAGGCTGTAAGGTACATCTATACCTCAGGGTAGAAGAGGAAAGACTAAACGAGGCTGTAAGGTATCTTTATATCCCGGGTAGAAGAAGAAAGACTAAACAAGGCTGTAAGGTACATCTATACCTCAGGGTAGAAGAGGAAAGACTAAACAAGACTGAAAGGCATATACACAAGTCTAAAACAAACCAATAAATGAATACATCTATCATCATTCACCTGCCATCTGATATCACAAAAGAATCAATACATACTAGCTTATTACAAACATGTTCCCACATATATCACTGCGGCAATGCTGTCACCACTAGGTCAACCAACTACTTCAACACGGGATATTCCGTTTATATCGGGATATTCCGTTTATGTCATGTCAACCAGCTCAGCGTCCTGTTTTGTCTGAGGTAGCATTTGTCAAGTTTCCCCGTGCCTAACTATTCAAATGACTCAGCTGGTTTATTACAGAAAAGATAATAAAGATGATAGTTAATCTTAACCATGAACCTCCAGTTGTATATTACTGTCTGTTTATTCAATGTTAGCTCTTTGGCTTAGAGGCAATGAATTATTTCACCACAATTTCACAAAAAAGAGCATTGGTCGTTCAGAACACAATGGGAAAATACTGAACACAACCAATAATGCAGGGGGTTGGGGGGTAAAGAGAAAAGGAGAGATAGATATTAGATATGCTGATCTCCAGTTATGTATGTAAATATGTTTTTTTATAACTTGGGGAAAAGTGGGATGATTATGTGAACAGTGTGTGTGTGGCAGGAGAGGGAGAGAAAGGAGTGGAGAGTAGACAGAGAGAGTGAGAGCGGAGAGAGAGAGCAAGATACAGACAGACACACACAGCAACAGACAGAGAAAGGAGAGACAGAGACAGACACAAAGAGAGACAGACACAGAGAGAATAGAGTGACGGACACAGAGAGAGAGAGAGAGAGAGAGAGAGAGAGAGAGAGAGAGAGAGAGAGAGAGAGAGAGAGAGAGAGAGAGAGAGAGAGGAGACAGCAGAGCTCTGAAAACAACAAGACACGTATGTATTCCTAAAAACAATGGCACAAAATAAAGCAAACTTTCCCCCAAACTTCACCAGCAGAGAAACAAATGTGAAACAGTACCCACACACAGTGGTCAATCTTGTGTGTGAGAATCACATACATCAAACAGGCGGCGTAACTTCCATGGCAGTAATGAGTACTGAATTCCCCCAGTACACAGTCTACAGAACAAGGAATAATGTGTGGGTCCCTGTGTGGGTCCCTGTGTGGGTCCCTGTGGTGCAGTGCTTAAGCCGACTGATACATGCTCAGAACAAGGAATAATGTGGGGGTCCCTGCGGTGCAGTGCGGGTCCCTCGGTAAGTGCGGGTCCCTGTGTGGGTCCCTGTGGTGCAGTGCTTAAGCCGACTGATACATACTCAGAACAAGAAATAATGTGTGGGTCCCTGTATGGGTCCCTGTGGTGCAGTGCGGGTCCCTGTGGTACAGTGCGGATCCCTGTGGTGCAGTGCGGGTCCCTGTGGTGCAGTGCGGGTCCCTGTGTTGCAGTGTTTAAGCTGACTGACACATGCTCAGAACACTGTGAGTTCATTCCTAGACTCAGTCATTCCATTCACGAGTACAATTTTCTTGAAGACGCCCGGGGGTCATCGCGGGAGTTAAGGAGTTCATGCTTTGCGTGATACTTTCAGCAGGCTGTGCTGCGCAGAGAGACAAGCGATATGGTATAAAACCAGGTGCAATGAAGTCGAACCTCTCGCCTTTAAATGCCTTTTTTATGGAATAAGAACTGTGAAGTGATCTGCCTCTTCTCCGCGTCCCCACTACACCTCTCTACTGACCTATTCCAGACATTCACGATTCTTTACATGCCCACACTATTTCACTTGACATGCCCACACTATTTCACTTGACATGCCCACACTATTTCACTTGACATCCCCACACTATTTCACTTGACATGCCCACACTATTTCACTTGACATGCCCACACTATTTCACTTTCCCTAATTTTTCCTCGTCATAATAAGCAAACCTCTTCAATATGGACTTCTTGTCGGACAGCCATGATTTGTTCTATTTTCCATCCAATGAATTTTTCAGTAATCTTCCGTTACACTGTTTGCACTGGGAGCATTCAGGAGGGTGGATCTACAAGCTGTGAACGTGGTACAAAGAAGGCAACATGGCAGCAATGACGTCTACTGACAGGGTCATAGCTAGCCACTGAGGCGGAGGTGAAGATTGCGGCCAACAGCCGGGGTAACAAGTTGGCTTTATCATGGTCAGTCACGGTGCAGTGTCGATGTTACCGGGTGCCCAAGGTTAACCCCCAGAAGGTGGGATGGCTTCAATGAATATGCACGACAGAAGAAACAGTCTGAATGTCATGACCCAGACAGGCCCTCCCCCTGAGAGTGTAAAGAAGGTAAAAGGGCTGAAACATTTGATGAGGGGGGAACCTCTTCTGATGATCAGAAGCCTCCTATCGTGCTTGCTCCCCGGCGGAGTTTTTATCACTACTACCTACCAATGTGTCCACTTCTACTACCTATATATGTACCTACTGCCAACTGACCTATCTGTCCACTTACCTCTATGTTCATACTAACCACCAAATGATATCATCAACATGCACAATAACAGACACATATACTCCCCAGCTCCCCATGTCATGATGGACATGTGCGGCAATCAACACATGAGATATGTGACACCAGCACTTGAGAACATCAACACGTGATAATCTATTTCACACACCCACATCACAGTCTTCAGGTGTGATGGAGGGGACGGAGCACATGTTATTACACCATCAAAAGTCAATTGACAAACTTTGCATTAAAAAGCAAACTCAATTAAACATTGTGACAAATATGCTAGTTAGTTAGTTAATTGACAGATTATACCAGTTCCTTGTTTGTTGATTAACTCTTTGGCCCCTTACAAAGCATTTTGCCCCCTCCAACACTTACAAGCTATTTGTTAACAGATACAAGTCATGTGGCAACTTCATGGAGTTATGTGTGAACATTAGATGCACAAGACACAAATCTTAGGTTTCTTATGTTGCCTACTCCTTATGTAGCCTAGCTACCTTCAGGCTAAGACAACCAGCAGGATTAAGATAGTCATGCTCTGCTAGTTACAGGGCACATGAGCTTATTTTTACCATTTGATCATGTTATGGCTGACTGACTTTATACCTTCTGTAGAAACCAGCCATAGGACGATGCTTTTTGATATTATTGTTCAGCCAAGGTTACATGTACAGCAATGAGAATCTATATGTGTATACCAGAACAATATATGCTATAGAAATATACTTCTGAAGGTAAGTTTCTTCATTTTTGGAATGCTGTCAGGGTCGCAACCTCATGAACTTCTTGTAAAGCTCTACCCACCAAGGATTCTTTAACTCTGTCCCACGTTTCAACCTCGTGACCTTCTAAAACTCGACCCAAGGACTCTTAAACTCTGTCCCACGTATCTTCTACTTCTTTGTTCATCTATATTCTTTGCTTTGAGCATAATTATGTTGTTTTAGTTTACATCAAAGCTACAATATTTGCACCTTTTGGCTCACACACCCAACTTCTTCAGGTGTTTGTTGAACAAGATAGTGTCCCAAGTATGAAAGGCTATTCTTCAGTGTATTGACCAATGTGTCATGTGTGAATGTAGTTCTTATATTTGGCCTGAGCATTGTACAAAAACCTGGCAACAAATTTGATCAAGATTGATTGATTGATTGATTGATTGATTTAGGAACCGACATCACAGCATTCGGGGCATTCCCATAAGTGCTCCATCCCCATCCTCAGTAGCCAGCGAAGAGTTCCAACACCAATAGTACCAGTAGCAATCTGATTATATGTCCGTCTCGCCTTTCCTCTGAGCGTTGAGTGTCGGCCAGATCCCCTCGTCACTCCTCGTTGTCGCATTCTAGCCAGACTATGGTGATCCATTTGCTTCTCCGAGGTGTACACGTGCTCCTACAAGGCCGCAACCACGTTGCCTTGTCATGCATCAATACTCCACCAAGTTTTGCCGAGCCAGCCAATCTGTCCGCCTGTTCATTCCCCAGCAGACCGGCATGCCCCGGAGAAAAGATCCAGGCGATGCTTGTCACCCGTGACCTCCGAAGCGAAGCAAGCCACTCCGCCCGAAGCTTGCCTGTCCTTGTTTGATTCAAGATGTGTATATCCGACACTTGTGATGCTGTTGTCATTATTTCTCCCCTTGGTGGTTAACATATGCAGCAGACACATATCACCCCCTATTGTTCAACCATATCTGAACAGATTTGGCATCTGATGCATAACCCTAGGGTCATCAGAAAAATATAACATCAGCAGGTTTTTTATTTTTTCATATTTGTTTACGATAGACTTGGGCCAGGAATCTTTCTGAGTTAAAGGCAGTTGCTCTATCTCAATTCATACCACCCCCTCACACACACAAATAATCAAATAAACATTTCAATTTCATTTACCAGTTAGAGAATAATATTTCATCATTATAACTTAACAGTACAGGTTCAAGCTGAGAAACATCTAATGACAGTGGCACTGCGGTTTCTGAGGCAAATGCAAAGAATTCCATGTATGGAGGGGGAAAACTTAGACACCTTAAGGATACAAATGAATTTGTAAAATGATTATAGACATTGATCAGACAAGCAGACGGTCACAGTTGTTCTGAGGAAATATAAACTCCAAGACTTTGTGACAACTGGCAAACCTGACGGGAAAATAGTGGAAGACAAAGAAATAAATACCTGGATGGTGTCTGCTGTGTGGCATAATCAGGACAAGAAGACAGACATGATCTCAGAATCTAGTGATTGTGTGAGATGGCAAACCATGACCGCCTACACTTCTCAGCATGGCAGATGATCATTTTATCCACATCCTTCTGGCTCATGTACTGCCAATCTTCTTATAGTCCATGCCATATTGCATTGACAATCGTGTTTATCCACAACCTTCTGTATTGTATACTGCCAATCATTTCTGATGCTGATACTCCTCCATACCATCATGTCCAACTGTCCAACATTTTCTCTCATGATCACCCCTGCGTTCTTCTTCTCACAACATTCTCAAAGAATGTGGACTGTCAGCTTCCGCTGTGAGTAACCAGTCCTCTTTCTGGATTTGTGTGTGTGTGTGTGTTTGTGTGTGTTTGTGTGTGTGTGTGTGTGGGTGCGTGCGCTCGCCATGAACTCAAGCGTAGTCCATACATATACTACTACTCCTAGTGCAATGGACTGATTTTTGCGTGTGGGTTATCTTTCCCTATTTCCAGTGTCCCTTGCCATCAGGAGAACCCACTGTGACTTCAGAGGCACGAGGGGAACTCAATAACTAAGTCACAAATGGCTGTAGAAAAATAACTAAATATTATAACAACTTGAAACCAGTTTATTTTTATACATACATTGTCCCTTTATTTCTCAACATAATTTCCACCAACATTGATGCACTTATCCCATTGTTTGCGGAGGAGCAAATGGATTATCATGGTCTGGAAAGAATGAAACAGCGAGGAGTGACGAGGGGATCTGGCCGACGCTCAACGCTCAGAGGAAAGGCGAGACGGACTTATAATCAGATTGCTACTGGTACTATTAGTGTTGGAACCCTTCGCTGGCTACTGAGGATGGGGACGGAGCACTTATGGGAATGCCCCGAATGCTGTGATGTCGATTCCTAAATCAATCAATCAATCAATCCCATTGTTTTATCATTCCTCCCAAACCAGCTGCATAGAACTGCGTGCTTGGTTTTCTAAACCATATTTTCACTTCACATTCAACTTTGGCATCATTCCCGAAATGTCTCCCGCCAAGGTGGGTTTCAGTGGACCAAAAAGGTGGAAATCGCTAGGGGTGTCACGAAAAACACCGTGATTAACCAGTTGATGATAATAAAGGCATTCTGATTAACGGGATGTTTTCACAGCCACAACTATTTTAACTAACAGAAAAAACAAATCTGATGTCAAAAATCCCAGGACGGTCAAAAGTAACAGCTGCAGATGGTTACTGGGGAGGGGGTGAGTGAGATGAATCAATACGCCGCCCTTGACAGTTCAAAAACAGGTCGGATTCAAGCAGAAGTGCCCGGCTCGGGAGAAAACAGTCCGTCTGTCATTTAGAATTTCCCGACATCAAACGGAATGGCGGTTTTGCTTGTCACCACATGACAGAAAGTTGTGGGTTTGTTATTGGAAACATTGGGACACCTGCAGGACATCAACAACGTCACGTGAACAATTCAAGGCTGTTTGAAAAACCATGATTGGGGGAGACAGTGTAACTCAAACAGTTGATTTAGGCGGACGTGCTTTGGCACTGCAGTTCTGAGTGGAAATATGTCTACCGTGTGCGAATTAAGTTAATTTAATTTTACACATGCCTGTCATGGCAAATGTAGATGTGATTTGATAGAACTGCGGTGTTGCCTAAGGTAGTTGATATAGTCTATTTAGGCCTAATTAATATAGGCAGTAGTCTTGTTAAAACTAGAGTGTGATGATTAGCACTGTTAGTGGAAAACTAATTAGAGTAGTGAAGTGATAATTGGCTCTGCTAGGATGAATAGGATAGCGGGGTGATATTTGGAGAGATTTAAGATGGGTTGGGAGATGGGGAAAGTGTCCAATGGGGGGGATCTTTCAGTGGTTTGCCCACTGAAGTTTTGCACTCTGTTTATGGGTCTTTCCTTGTCATAGCCTGATTCGGACGTAGGTGAGGAGCTAATAGGCTCTATGACAGAGTTTAGTTAGCTGAGAAATAACAGAGCAAGGCAATAGGCTTACACTCAGCCGGTAGGATCAGTGACTAGTGCTATCACCAGATGTGTTGTTTCTCTAACAGGTTCCCTGCCAGTTACGAGGAAGTTCAACACTGGTTTTGAAGAAGTGCAACTCCAATTAGAAGAACACCAGTTGGACACTCAAATGCTTTCTTACGGAAAATGAATAACATCCGAGAAGAAAGGGGGTATTATGTTTACGCTGGACTCATACTCAGGGGGGGGGGGGGGGGGGTTCACCATAACATGGCTCAGAAGAGCCAACCGATATAACGATTCCTGTGTGTTAAGGTTCACCTAGGATGGGTGATGATTGTTGATATGTCATACATCATACAAACATTGTTAAAGGAACGAGAACATGTGATAGATTCCAGTGAAATATTACAAAAGACATCATACTTGAGACTGTATAGACACTAGTTAGGATCCAGTATATTAACAATAACAGTGATACCTAAGTACACACAACAAAGGATTCGTACAGTTTTTAGGAACGATAGGAACTTATAATGTGTAGTGTGCACAGTCCATGATCAGCTGTAATTACAAACAGTATCTATTTCGGATGATCAGGAAGATGGATTACCAGGTGTCGTGTCCTCCTTTACAGTGTCGTCCCTGGAGTGAAGAGAGCCGACATCCACATTATAATATTTTTTCCCTCTCAATATTCTGGAGAATCCACCAGCTTCCGTCCAACACACTCCATCAGCCTATGGACACCTTTTCCTATCACTCTCTCACTGTCGTACTATGCCCCCTTCTCATACTTCCCCAACGCAACATACTCAACAACTCTTGCTTCTAGAAATTAATAAAGAGTAATTTATTAAAATAAAAGTGTAACGTATATAAGACGTGTATGTGAAGAAAATGTGTGACGTGTTCTATAAAGTGTGTAGACTCTGACTCTCAGACAGCAACCCAGTCAGCTGATCCCAGCAAAGATAGACCACAGCACGTTACGTCAGAACATGTACTTCTCACCCGTTGCCGAAACCATCTTGCCGGATACTGCTTTGCCTCTGTAGACCTCTGGTAATCCAATTTCATGAACATCCGAAATAGACACCGGTGGTATTAACAGTTAATCATGGACCGGTTGCACTCTACACAATGTCCGTTCCTAACGTTCCTTAACAAACTGCACAAGTCTTTTGTAGTGTGTACGCAGTTAGTTAGTTAGTTAGTTAGTTAGTCGACAGATCATCCTCGTTGCACATCGAACCATTCAGTCCATAAGTGCTAATTACTAATGTTAATTGTTACTGTACTAACACTAGGTACTCTTAGCCGGTTCTCGGTTCGTTACTACTGTATGATGCTGTGTGGTGCATCAGTATGCATCACTCTCTTTGATGAATCAATTTCCTTCTAGCGTAAGTTACGTTCTGTATGCAACTCTAGTGACTCTTGAACTGGTGTTCTTCCTAATGGGATTGGATTCTTTCCCAAAAACTTGTTGAGTTTCCTTGGATCTGGTAGGGAACCTAGGATAGAAACAACACATCTGGTGATAGTACTAGTCACTGATCCTTTCGGCTGAGTGTAAGCCTATCACCTTGCTTAATGATCTTTAGCTAACTAGAATTAGTCATAGAGCAGATTAGCTACCCACCTAGAGCCGAATCAGGCTATGACAAAGAAAAAATCAGCAAACAGAATGCGGAACCCCGCCCACCAGGGACACCTACGGGAAGATCCCAATTATCCCTCATTACTCAATTCTCAACTAGTAAAGCTTATCAGCACTTCACTAATCTATTCTAGCTAACAGTGCTAATCATCACACTATAGTTTAACAAGGCTACAGTCTATATTAATTAGAACTAATAGACTATATTGACTACCTTATGTAAAAACCGCCTCATTCCCGGGATGGCTACTACACTTTGCCATAACGGCACATGCTAGTTAATCTTAAATTAATCTAACACTGTAGAGCTCTCCCACAAACACGTCCATCATAATCCACGGTTCTTGGTCAACTCCCCATCTCCAATCATGGTTTTCTGGCAAACCCCTAAAATTGGTCACGTGATATGGGTGACATCCTGCAGGTGTTATTTGCGCATATCATCCATTGTCAGGAATCGATTTTTCCTGGCTTGAGTCATTGTCAAAGTTGTCATCAATTGTTTAGATTCCCAAAACAAGCCAGCGAGTTCCTGTATGATCCCAACAATAGTGGCAAATAACCAGCTGTCAATCTTCTCGATGTTCCGGAAACTACAAATTGACCTATGTACGGTTACTTCCGTGCTAAGTACTTCCGTTTTCCCTCTGATATGTTTTTGACTTGTCAATGAGATGTATGATTCAGCGCACTCACTTCCTCTATACATCTTCCACTTGTTAATTTTGTCCGACAGGTGACGGCCAATATCCGATTGCCACTATGACCCCACTGCTTCCATCTGTATTCAAATGTTGACAAACTTGTCAAGGCGATGTCGGGATTCGTTTCCCGCACTTCCGAGGGTGGCCAATCCGTCAACCATATGTACAAGTACAACTGTTATTTCTGCCCGACCTGTTTTTGGAAACACGTGCAGCCCCAACTATGAATGTTTTCTCTGTATTAGTTGAAACACTGGTTGCTTAGCAGATAGTCCGGTTAATCAAAAAATCCTCCCTAACAATCAGCTGGGTAAACGCACGGTTTCATTTTGTGACATAGGCCCCCTCTTAAGAGAGTAGTCCATCTCACTCTTCTCCACCGTGAGTTTAATCCAGATGATTCATTCTTCTTCTTCAGGAGCTGGGTGTCTTGATAAGAAATCCGCTCCAACATTTTCCTTCCCAGGAATGTACTCCACTGTGAAGTTATAGGGTTGAAGTAACAACGACCACCGCATCAAACGGGCGTTGAGCTTCTGAGAAGTAGCCAAGAACATCAGGGGCTGATGATCCGACTGGACCCGAAATTTAACTCCATACAAATATGGCTGAAATTTTTGCACTGCCCATACGAGGGACAAGCACTCTCTCTCGACGGTTGAATACTTCCTCTCCGCCTGTAGAAGTTTCTTACTTGCGTATGCTACAGGTTTCAAAACCGAAGCATCGTCTTTTCCTTCCTGTAACAAAGCGGCTCCAATTCCAATCGCACTTGCATCCGTTCTCAACACAAATTGTTTGGAAAGGTCAGGGAGCTGTAATACAGGTTTGCTGACCAAGGCCTCCTTTAACTGACTATAGGCATTCTCACATTCTGGTGTCCAAATGATTTGATCCGGGAATCCCTTTTTCAAGGTTTCCGTCAACGGAGCTCCCAGTTCAGTGAAATGTGGGATAAATTTGTGATAGAACCCACACAACGAGAGAAAAGATCGCACATCCTTCTTCGTTTTTGGCCTTGGTGCATTTCTGATTTTCTCCAGGTTCTTCTCTTCTGGGACAATGTGTCCTGGAGTAATGGTGTGACCTAGAAATTCCAGAGTCTGGTAACCAATCATGCACTTGGTTGGACGAGCGGTAAGCCCTGCTTCCTTGAGCCTATTAAACACTCTCTCCAAGGATTGTAAGTGGTCATCCAGGCTGTCGCTGGAAATCAGAATATCATCCATGAATGAGATGACGGACGGATCCTGTAACGGATCTAGTAAAGTCCTCATCATGCGTGTAAACACACTGGGTGCATTGCTGAGTCCAAAGGGCATGACTTTGAATTCGTAGTGTCCACTGGGTGTACTGAAGGCTAACAGTGGTTGAATCTCCGGTTTGACTGGTATCGGATAGTACCCCCGACTCAGATCCACCTTTGAAAAGTACCGAGCCTTATGGAGCCTAGCGAATAACTGAGTTGGATTCGGCAAAGGTTCCACCTGAAACTGTGTATGACTGTTCAGAAGTCGGTAATCTATACACAACCGGTGTTCTCCACTTGGTTTGCGTAACAAAACTACCCCCGCATTGTATGGGGATGTGGATGGTGCAATCACATCATCCTCCAGCAATTTTTGTATTTCTTCCTCCAGGGCCTTTTCTTTAGAGAATGGTACTGGGTAAACCTTTTGGCGAACAGGCTCCTGTGTGGTCAAAGTCATCTCGAACTCAACCAACCTCGTTCGTCCTGGTTTATCAGTCAGTATCTCCTTATGAGACTTGAGAACCTGGGTTATCCTTTCCCTCTCCTGGGAGGTCAGATCAGGGTTCACTTGCACATCCCTATAGGTTTCCTGGTGTTCCAAGGGATATTCCCTGCCCTTGCTGGTTCCCACTTCTGTCTCCACTGCAACTGCCATTGCCATGAGGTGCGCTGCCTTGTCTCCGGGTCTCTCTTCATATTTCCGCAAGAGATTGATATGGAAAATCTTCGACTTTCCCCGGATCCGGATCTGATAGTTGGTTCTGGATATTACCCTTTCCACGGGAAATGGTCCTTGCCAACCTATCTCCAGTTTGTTGTTTCCCGTTGGGAGTAGCGACAAGACTTTATCTCCCACCTCTAGAGATCTTTCTTTAGACCTACGGTTGTAGTAAGCCGCATGTCTTTTCCTGGCCTTTTTCAAGTTTTGATTTGCCAGAGTCCATCCCTTGTGGAGTTTTTCTTTCAGTTCCTCCACGTATTGATAGGATGAGATCACTTCTTCTGACGTCCCCTCTTCAGTCCAACTCCTCAACATGGCTTCCAACGGTCCTTTGATTGGACGACCAAACAGCAACGTAGCGGGTGGTAGTCCTGTTGAGCCATGAGGAACTTCCCGATAGGCAAAGAGTGCTGCTGGGATATATTCATTCCACCTATCAGGTTTTTCCTGCGCTAATTTCCTGAGCATTGTCATCAACGTGCCGTTGAAACGCTCTACTTGTCCATTGGCTTGAGGGTGGTAAGGGCTGGTATGTATGTGGTTAGAGTGAAACACCCTAAATACCTCCTCCATGAGTTTTCCACAAAACTGAGATCCATTGTCCGTCAGAATTTGATCCGGAAAGCCTAATCTGGTAAAGGCCTCCATCAGTGCGTCCGCCACTCTTTTCGAGTCAATCGTGGTCAACGGTATGGCTTCACCCCACATTGTACAGCAATCCACCATTGTGAGTATATACATGTTCCTCTTCCTAGTCCTGGGAAGTGGACCCACGATATCTATGGCTACCCTCTCGAAAGGAGAGTTCATGATGGGCATCTCACCCAACACCACCGGTGCTGTCCAGTGTTTCGGTGCCACCCTCTGGCACTCAGGGCATGACTTCACATATCGACGCACATCATCTGTCATTCCCGGCCAATAGTAGTGGCAGGAAATCCGCTGCATGGTGGCGGCAATACCCATGTGTCCACTAAAGGAGATGGTATGCCCCATATGAAGAATCTGGGACCGGTGAGCTTTCGGGACGACCAACTGACCGTATAGGTTGTCTCCCCTTCCTGCTCTCCTGTAGAGTATCCTATTCTTCATGTAGTACTGCCCCCGTCCTGGTGGATCAGCACTTTTCTGCAGCTTTTTGTAGCAAGGACGTAAAGTATCATCCTCACTCTGGGCAGTTCGTAGCTCCCCCGGCATTGGGTTAGTCACAATTGCGTCTGCCTCTTCCGTTTTCGTCTGAGAGCGAGTCTGCATTGCTCCCATATGGATTGGCTCCCTGGGCATTCCCAGAAAGACATACCGGCAACCTAGGATGACGGGAAAAATGGGATCGGTCAATACAGCGGCCTTGATGGTGCCGGTGACGTACCTTGACCGAATCTCCACATTAGCAATAGGCAACTTCATGGTTACAGCACTCTTCTGTGCAGGCTGTATATCCAATGTCTCACCTGTGAATTTTTCTGGATGTACCAGATCCGCAGAAATCACGGCCTCCCCGTCCAGTCCTGTGTCGTATAAACACTCCACTTGACGACCGTTAACCTCTACCAATTCCACTACAGGTGGTTTTTCCTGGTCTGGAGTCTCTTCCTCGGCCTCGACCTGTTCGGTGGGCTCCACCTTAGGTTTTCCTGAGCACACGACGAATTGAGTGTCTCCTGACATTCCCTTGCAGTCAATAGCATTGTGCGTATTCGACTGGCATTGGTTGCACCATTTCCCTGTCCTAGATTTTCTATTGTCGGACTTGAGTGAGCTCTCCTGGTGGCGAGCTTCCTTGTTGACCTTGGCATTTTCCGTGACAACCTCCTTGGAAGTCACTTGACATGCTGCGAAGTGAGGGTTCTTAGCCTTCGATTTGCAGTCCCTCGTATTGTGAGAGGGTGACTTACAAATTGAACACCACTTCTCCGACCACGGTCGTTTTGGTGTAGAGCTTGAAGTGCTCTTGCTTCCCTCCTTCTTCTTCACTGAACTATCCTCTGATTTTTGCACATAAGGTTCCCACTTTTTTGTTCCTGAGTTTTTGGTTTTCTTCTTGTCATGTTTCTCTTGACTTTTGGAGTTGGTGGAAAGGTTCTCCCCTGCCTCCCCATGTACCTCGACGAACCGTTCTGCTAATTTAGTCACGAGGTCAATACGTTCTGCTCCTTGTTCTCCCAGGAACGTCCTGAGAGGTTTAGACATTTGCTTCTTCAACTGGTCGACCACCATGAGCTCTTCCAGACTCTCATAGTCATGTGCGAACCCAGCCAAACCCATCCACTTATGGAGATAAGATTTTAGACGCAAACTGTAGGCGGCAAACAACTCCCCCGGTTCTCGTTTCGCTGCTCGAAATTTTTTCCGGTAGGTATGTGACGTAACCTCGAATCGTTTCAGCAGAGCCGTCTTTAACTCGTCATAATTTTTCTCATGTCCTGGTGGCAGGCGAGTATAAACCTCGTATCCCGTCCCGCGTAAACCCTGGGATAGCTTAAGATTCCATTGGTTACGCTCCAGACCCATAGCAACTGACATAGCCTCGAAGCGTTGAAGGTACTGGTCAATCTTCTCTTTGTCCTCCTCGTAGACCGCCAAAGGAAACTTCATGGCCTGGTACCCATGTCCACCTACTGGTGTTGATCTTGGGATGGAGGAACTTCCAACTGCTCCATCAGTTTCTCCATTAGATTGACTCTTGAGCTCGAGTTCCCGCATCCGGTACTCGTGCTCCCTCTTCTGTGCTTCTTGTTCAGCTTCTAATTTCCTAGCTGCTTGTTCAGCTTCAAATTTCCTAGCTGCTTGCTCAGCTTCCAATTTCCTAGCTGCTTGCTCAGCTTCCAATTTCTTAGCTGCTTGCTCAGCTTCCAATTTCCTAGCTGCTTGCTCAGCTTCCAATTTCTTAGCTGCTTGCTCAGCTTCCAATTTCTTAGCTGCTTGTTCCAACTCCATCCTTCTCAATTCCAGCTCGGCCTTTCGATCTTCCCTTTCTGCTTGACGATACTCTCTCTCCACTTCCTGTATGTAATCCGTTAGAGCAGAACCCCCCAATCCCATTTCTTCCCCCTTTGCCTTTAATTCTAACGTGGTTAGTTTAGGGGTGGCCATTATACAGAGAGGTAAGCTAGCAGGTCTAGTACAATATAACTGCAAATTACTATACAGATATATGAACAAGTACTATAAATCTAGATATTACTACACACAGCACATTCACTCAGTGACAAGAGTAGAATCAGGACCACAGACCTATGCAGACGTGTGAAGTGTGAACAGGTAAGATATTAGTCCTAACCCCTATCCACATTCACTCTAGCTGGATTCTCCAAAATGATATCTCCCTCTTATAACTAGGGATCCCGTGTCAAAAGACCCCGTTGTCAGAAGATCCCACTGTCAAAGGTTCCTGCTTGCAGGAGATCTCGCTGTCCAAGGATTCCGTTTACGGGAGATCCCGCTGTCCAAGGATTCCGTTTACGAGAGATCCCGCTGTCCAAAGATCATGTTTACGAGATATCCCGCTGTCCAAATATCACGTTTACGAGAGATCCCGCTGTCCAAAGATCACGTTTACGAGCCCCCAATAATGTCGTGTCCTTCTTTACAGTGTCGTCCCTGGAGTGAAGAGAGCCGACACCCACATTATAATATTTTTTCCCTCTCAATATTCTGGAGAATCCACCAGCTTCCGTCCAACACACTCCACCAGCCTATGGACACCTTTTCCTATCACTCTCTCACTGTCGTACTATGCCCCCTTCTCATACTTCCCCAACGCAACATACTCAACAACTCTTGCTTCTAGAAATTAATAAAGAGTAATTTATTAAAATAAAAGTGTAACGTATATAAGACGTGTATGTGAAGAAAATGTGTGACGTGTTCTATAAAGTGTGTAGACTCTGACTCTCAGACAGCAACCCAGTCAGCTGATCCCAGCAAAGATAGACCACAGCACGTTACGTCAGAACATGTACTTCTCACCCGTTGCCGAAACCATCTTGCCGGATACTGCTTTGCCTCTGTAGACCTCTGGTAATCCAATTTCATGAACATCCGAAATAGACACCGGTGGTATTAACAGTTAATCATGGACCGGTTGCACTCTACACAATGTCCGTTCCTAACGTTCCTTAACAAACTGCACAAGTCTTTTGTAGTGTGTACGCAGTTAGTTAGTTAGTTAGTTAGTTAGTCGACAGATCATCCTCGTTGCACATCGAACCATTCAGTCCATAAGTGCTAATTACTAATGTTAATTGTTACTGTACTAACACTAGGTACTCTTAGCCGGTTCTCGGTTCGTTACTACTGTATGATGCTGTGTGGTGCATCAGTATGCATCACTCTCTTTGATGAATCAATTTCCTTCTAGCGTAAGTTACGTTCTGTATGCAACTCTAGTGACTCTTGAACTGGTGTTCTTCCTAATGGGATTGGATTCTTTCCCAAAAACTTGTTGAGTTTCCTTGGATCTAGTAGGGAACCTAGGATAGAAACAACACATCTGGTGATAGTACTAGTCACTGATCCTTTCGGCTGAGTGTAAGCCTATCACCTTGCTTAATGATCTTTAGCTAACTAGAATTAGTCATAGAGCAGATTAGCTACCCACCTAGAGCCGAATCAGGCTATGACAAAGAAAAAATCAGCAAACAGAATGCGGAACCCCGCCCACCAGGGACACCTACGGGAAGATCCCAATTATCCCTCATTACTCAATTCTCAACTAGTAAAGCTTATCAGCACTTCACTAATCTATTCTAGCTAACAGTGCTAATCATCACACTATAGTTTAACAAGGCTACAGTCTATATTAATTAGAACTAATAGACTATATTGACTACCTTATGTAAAAACCGCCTCATTCCCGGGATGGCTACTACACTTTGCCATAACGGCACATGCTAGTTAATCTTAAATTAATCTAACACTGTAGAGCTCTCCCACAAACACGTCCATCATAATCCACGGTTCTTGGTCAACTCCCCATCTCCAATCATGGTTTTCTGGCAAACCCCTAAAATTGGTCACGTGATATGGGTGACATCCTGCAGGTGTTATTTGCGCATATCATCCATTGTCAGGAATCGATTTTTCCTGGCTTGAGTCATTGTCAAAGTTGTCATCAATTGTTTAGATTCCCAAAACAAGCCAGCGAGTTCCTGTATGATCCCAACAATAGTGGCAAATAACCAGCTGTCAATCTTCTCGATGTTCCGGAAACTACGAATTGACCTATGTACGGTTACTTCCGTGCTAAGTACTTCCGTTTTCCCTCTGATATGTTTTTGACTTGTCAACGAGATGTATGATTCAGCGCACTCACTTCCTCTATACATCTTCCACTTGTTAATTTTGTCCGACAGGTGACGGCCAATATCCGATTGCCACTATGACCCCACTGCTTCCATCTGTATTCAAATGTTGACAAACTTGTCAAGGCGATGTCGGGATTCGTTTCCCGCACTTCCGAGGGTGGCCAATCCGTCAACCATATGTACAAGTACAACTGTTATTTCTGCCCGACCTGTTTTTGGAAACACGTGCAGCCCCAACTATGAATGTTTTCTCTGTATTAGTTGAAACACTGGTTGCTTAGCAGATAGTCCGGTTAATCAAAAAATCCTCCCTAACAATCAGCTGGGTAAACGCACGGTTTCATTTTGTGACACCAGGTAGCTACAGATGACAGTCGGTGTCCGGCAGGAGGGATACAGCACTGGGTGAGATGGACTTGTTCTGACTTAACGTGCTGTGGTGTGTCCTTGCAAGGATGAACTGACTATGCTATTATCTGAGGGTCCGATCCTACACACATTATAGAACACATCACACATTTTCTTCGCATACACGTCTCACGTACATTACACTTTTCTTTTAATAAATTAATCTTTATTAATTTTTAGAAGCAAGAGTTGTTGAATATGTTGCGTGGGGAAGAATGAGAGGGGGCATAGTACGACAGGGATAGAGAGAGGAAAAGGTGTCCATGAACTGAAGGAGTGTGTTGGACGGAAGCTGGTGGATTCTCCAGGATATTGATAGAAAAAAAAATATTATAATATGGGTGTTGACTCCCCTCACTCCAGGGACGACACTTTAAAGGAAGACACGACAATGACAAAGGGCTAAGTTGGGGCTGTAAGGTGGATGTTCCAGAACTTCCCACCTTAGTTGGTTAATTTTCTAATGAGTTAATCAAGCCATATGAGGTCTGGCATTGTCATGACAAAGCAGCACTCCTCTAGTGAGTAGTCCTGGATGTTTTCTTAGAATTTCATCATGAATCATCGATAGAACTTGACAGTATGATTCAGAATTCACATTGTCACCTTTCTTCTTGAAATTGATTAAAAGCATGCCTTGACAATCCCAGAACACTGTCAGCATAACCTTCCCTGCTGCTGGCATAACCTTGAATTTTTGGACACAAGGCGAAGAAGGATGTTGCCATTGCATTGAAGCACACTTTGATTCGGGCTGGTAGTCAGCATAAACAGGAAGCATTTCCTTATGAATGTCCTTTGCAGGCAGTCCTTTTGCCCACAAAAAACGCACAACAGCACGTTGCTCTTTGGTTGTACACTCCGTAAGTACAGTCGCCATTTTGTTTATGCGATGCGCATGAGACAACTAGTGCCACCTGTTGAACGGGAATATAAAGTTCAATGTTGCTGTCACCTAATGACATCTGTAGAAAACACCAACTACATTTACCTGCCATCCCACAGAACTGTGTGACATACTTATTGACTCGCCCTCGTACTTGTAATTTACGTCCACAAATCAAGGAAGAGAAGTCAACATTTTAATCCTGCTGACCGGTCTAGGGGTTGAATCTTTGTGGGTTAACTTCAAGTATAAAGTTGATGATTCTTTTACATTTCCTTTCTAGTTGTGTATAAAAAATGGTAATGCATATAATAATGGACTCTGGTGATTGTGTAAGAAAGCAAAACATGACTGCCCACACTTAACGGCATGGCACATGATGATGATATAATAATGTAAACAACTAAGAACGTCTACACACACAGTTAATGACTTGCAAACTAACACACAATACTGACGAAGCAACACTAAGTATTGAAGTATGCTCGATGTGTGTATGCCGTAATCCACAAACAGGTGTTCAACCAACAACTGTGTGTCTCAATACAAGCCCAGAGTCTTCTTCGTACAGGGCAAACAGGAACAGAACACAAGGTACACGTGAAAATGGTGGGAATAAAAGATTACACAACCTTGATTACTTTATGTGATATCGATGTTTGTGCCATGCGTCTGCCTCCCGACGGCAATCGTTTACTTGTTTGCGCACCGCAAACAATCAGTTTTTATAAGGAGTCTCTAGGCTAATGGGAAATGTGATAAGACTAGTTGACACGCTTTACACAAGAGACCAGAAGATAAGGCTGAAATATCTCACTTATGGGGTACTGAGAGGCATGCTCCAGTGTAGTTTCCTATCATTCTTATCATAAGGCAATCTCTGTTTCTGTCTGTCTATCGCTATCTATCTCTCTGTCTATCTCATATTAAGGGGGAAGGTAATTCAAACACTATCTCAGTACGGATTACCTTTCCCCATGATAATAATAATCATTATCAAGTGCCATGCCGGCTGGCATGGCGTTCATGGCTCTCCACAAATCTCGGTCTTTGGTTTCCTGGATCAACTGCTGATGATATTCTTCCATGCCACCGTCTCAATCCATCCAGCATCATTTCTCTTGGTCTGCCTCTGCCTCTCTTCCCCTTGATCTTTCCAGTTGTCACGATGTTCTCCAATGCCTCTCTTCTCATTATAACCAAAGAAAGCTGTTTGTCTCTTCCTTATTGTTGTATATAGTATTCTAGTTTCATTAGCCTCTTTCAGGCAATCGTTGTTAGTTACTCTGACAGTCCAAGGAATTAGCAACATTCGTCTCAAAAACCACATTTCTGTTGCTTCTAAGTTCTTCCTAATTTGTTCATTTACATTCCAAGATTCACTGCCATACGGCAAAACTGGTTCTATATAGCATTTCAGCACTCTCTTTCTTACATTCATTGATAGTGACTTATTACATAAGATACTCTTCATTTTCTGAAATGCGGCTTTTGCCTGCCCTATTCTGCTCTCAACCTCTGTTGTACATCTTCCATCATGATGTTATAAATGCCCCTAGGTATTTAAAATTATCCACTTGGTTAAGAATTTTCCCTTCTATTTCTATGTCACATTTTGGTATCACCATTTTCTTTGATATCACCATTGTTACTGTTTTCTTGATATTCAAGGAGAGTCCTTTCTTTGCACTCTCTGTTACTACAATGTCCAACAATTGTTGTAGGTCTGTTGCATTATCTGCCACCAATACTGTGTCATCTGCATAGCGTATATTGTTTATATTATATCCTCCGATTAGTATTCCTGTCTTCTCTTTGATCTCTCTCATTATTACTTCGCTACAGAGTGAGATAATAATAATAATAATAATAATAATAATAAAAATAATAATAAAACCCTAGTTTAACAGCCAGTCCCCTTTTGGTAGACCAGTATATGCCCCATAGCTAATAACAAATGCCATATCATTAATTAATATTACTGAGTAGGTAGTATTGATTTTTGCATTTTCACCATGCCTTCATAAAGCATATCTTTTATAATGTTGTTGTTCTCAGTATGAAATAATGTATGAAAGAGGGTGATAGCAGGGCAGAATGTTAGACGGGCCTGCGTGCCCAATTCTTAACCCTTTGAAAATAAAGTTTGTTCTCTCTCTCTCTCTCTCTCTCTCTCTCTCTCTCTCTCTCTCTCTCTCTCTCTCTCTCTCTCATTCCCTGCCTCTCTATAATCTATCTTCCCCCCTCTCTCTGTTGGGAAAGGGGGGAGGGAGGTGTTTGGTAAACGATCACTTCTACTGCACACAGATATCTCCATCAGTGTTCCAGTCTCCTCCATAGACCACCCATGGAGAATCATAGCACAGTACACAAACACACATGGGTGAGAACTCACATCTGTATACCAGAATCACCCATGCTATAAATGTGTGGGTGCCTTTTTTATTGTTTCTCTCTTCTTTTTTTTTCTAATTCTGGAATTTAGACTGAACAGTGACCTATTTGGCATACATTTTTTTCTGTTTCCAACAGCCTGGGATTCTTAATTGATTCAGTGCCACGCAAAAAGTCGGTTTGGACCAAACATGGCACACAATTAAATGAACAAACATTATAATGAAATTTCCATTCACTTAGCATTGAAATCGTGGAAGATATTACGAAATAAAACATATAACAAGATGGCCATAGTAAGACGATATATTGTCCTTCTGTCTAAATGGGAGGTTAAATTTGGGAATATATTATCTTTCAGCATTGAATCAATATGCACACGTGTCCCGTGAGTTGTTCTACCCTTGTCTGAGCAGGGTAGACGTCCAATTCACTACCCCAAGATCAGGCGGGGAAATTGCAACACTTTTCTGTATAAAAATCCAAAGTTTGCAGGATCAACTGAAACAGGTCTGTATGAAGCACAGCAGACTTAGCAACCTCCAAGCAACTCTGCCTCCATCAGGCAATCACTCCATCACATCTCAGAGCTACCACTCCATCACATCACAGAGCTACCACTCCATCACATCACAGATCTACCACATGTAATCAATAGTAATCTAACCACAAACTTTCTCCTTCATAATCTCAGCGTGAGGCAACACAACACAGTAAGTGTTAGGAATATTCCATTCATGTAGGCCTGAGGGTATGTGAAGTGTTAGGACAATTCCATCTTTGCAGACCTGAGGTATTTAAAGTGTTACTTAGGACCATTCTGTTTTTTGTAGGCCTGAGGTATGTAAAGTGTTATGACCATTCCATTATTGAAGGCCTGAGTGCACGGAGGTAGGTGGTCAGTCTTTCCCTCTCACTGAAAACAACAAGAGTTGGCATCGAACCCTTGTTGGACCATGCTCATGTCATTTTCAGCGCTCTAACCCTAACACCAATGTGCCCGTGATTGTGATATCACATTCAATAAATGGTTTGACATTCATTACTTTTCTTGCGCTCGCTGGCTTTGAACACAAAGCGTAGTTCATACACACTACTTCTAGAGGCACTAGACTGACTTTTGCGTGTGGATTAGCTTTCCTTATTAACAGTGTACCTTGCCATCAGGTGAACCCACTCCGGCTTCAGAGGTAATTGTAATTTACATTCCCAAGTAAGGACGATAGGTCAACATTTTCGTCCAGCTGATGGGTCTAGGGGTTGAACCCCTTACCTCAGCATCAGCACACCGGATGTTTAAGAACTTACGCGTTCTTATCCATTCAGCCATGCTGACCTCTAATTCCTTCAATTCTCATATGTTTCATCTTTAGAAACCAAAGTGGCATCATAACAACTATTACAACCCCTGAATACATGACTATCAAGTATGTTAAATACACATTCAAAGTACGAAGTGATTATTCCCAAACAGGGCTGGTCACATGTTGTCTATATCTTCTATATTAGAGAGCAGTACAAATTGGCATATCATTGGGGGCCAGTATAATGTATTAAATATATATACACACATGTTATAGATGGCTGTAATATAATAAAGAAGGCAAGCAAGTGCTATTGCGTATGATTAGAGTTAGGGATGGGGTTAGGGTTAGGTTAGGGCAGTGGTTCTCAACTGGTGGGGAATTCCCCCCCAGGGGGGAATTTTAGGATTTCCAGGGGGGGGGGGAGGGGGGATGAAGACCATTTCAAGATCGCGTTAATACAAGAACCGATTACTTGATATTGTTTTTCCCTTCATACTTTACAGTTATGTACGTCTCATCCTTCTAAAATTCATTTTATAAAGTAAGTAGACCCACAAATCATGTTTTATGTGGATGTCTAGACTTGTTTTAGTATATGCTATTCAATTTACCTTCCATTTTTACGTGTAGGGGTGGGGGGATTTTTAGATAGGAAAAAAAAAAGGTTGAAAAACCAAAAAAGGTTGAGAACCACTGGGTTAGGGTTTGCGTTAGGGTTAGGGAATACATGTTTCAGGGCCCTGTTTGGGAATAAGGTTTCCCTTCAAAGTAAGTATCCATTGGGAAAGCCAGATTTCTTAAGATGTTTTGATCAAATCTAAACAAAAATGCTGGCACATTAAGCCACGGTTGAGAATCAAGTATCAAGGGGAAGAGCCATTCATACATTTAATTCAGTAGTTTGCCATTGCTTTCTGAACAGCCGACACCTCATACCATCGACATCAACGCAAAACGAACTCTTTTTCCAAATCTTCTGCGGCTGATTGCGAAACCTCCACCTTGTATGTCGGGATATTGTGAAACTGCTTTCAAGAGAACCATTAGCCACAACTTGGGAGTCAAAGAGTTAATACCATTCTTACTTTAACGCCCTCACAGCCGATAATGATATCTGTCCTTTCACGGTTCTCACAAAACGGCGTTACTACTTAAACTTTTAGTCTTTTCTTTAGTTTGAGACTCCAGTAACTTAACTTAACTCAGCACTAGTAGTAAGTAAAGCAACACCTGATTTGTTAAACTACCAAATAGCTCGTGCGTTTAAATAAGAATGCAATGACTGTAAATAAACATATAACCACAGACAAACAAGGAAACCTGATCTGAGGTAAGCGTATAATCCACATCATAGCGACGAGGACAGCTGAGACTGGGGTCTCTCACAACCCGCCCGCAAGCAGACGGCTTAGCTCGACTTGCAGGAAGTCCAGGCCTCGCTCATTTCTGTACTCACAAGGTGAGAGAGTGCCGAACATACTGAGCTATATCACTCCTGGGTACGGGACGCAGAGGTGTTTCCAAGGCACGGGCCGGGTTATATACTGGCCAAGACCTATTGACGCGTCCTCGTCGAGCGTCCTGGGCAACAGGTCTCTTCGGGGTCCTGGCTAAAGTCAGTAGGATCGCCGATTTCTCCGAACTCGGAGAGTGTCTGCCTGTACGGCGAGGAACCACCAGTCTGCACACCAATAAGCCAGACATGGGACAATGGATACTCACGCAAACCTCAGGTTCTGTATGACATCACACTGATGTTGGACAACAGGATGCCTTCATCCGACATACAGGACTTCGCGTTGGAGCTCAAGCCAACAAACACAAGCAAGCAAGCAAGCAACTCCTGGGTAGCATCTCGTCGCCCCGTTCGGCGCACGCGTGGCATTTGCATTTGCGAGCGCTATCAAGACAAGTCACCCGAACAAGTCAAGAAGCCTGATACGGGTGAGGAAAATGTCTCGCAAGAACAACATCAAGAAACAACAGACACAGAAGATGCGCAGCGTGGGAGCCGCCAAGACCTCGAAGAAGACGAACGTTGAGAGCCCGCCTGCTAGCTGCATCAAAGAACCTGAAACTACAGCCAATGGTGAAGTCACCACGTGGGAGACCGTCGACAGCCAACCACAGACAAGATCCAAGACAGCAGAGAAGAAGGAGGAGAAAGACACCAGAGTCGGAAACGCCGATTCAAAAACAGTCCGATGGGTTGTCAAGCGGATTCAAGTGGAGCTGTCAGACGAAGAAATCCAGAAGCAGTTACAAGAAGAGAATCTCAACATCATAATCTTGAAGGCGGAGCGGATCCTGACTTACTCAAAGATCCCTACGACGCTGGCGGTGGTGACGACCGAGGGATGCGAGATACCGACCACAATCTCAATCAACAAGAAAATGCAACAACCAGAGAGATTCATCCCAAGAATCACTCAATGTTGAAGATGCCAGAGGGCCGGCCACAGCAGAACAGCATGTCGCAGTAAGACGGAAATCTGCCGGTACTACGCCGATCACCACGCCTTTAAGGAGTGTCCGCTGGCCAAGCTGGACACGGGCTTCCGAGCACCCAACAGCAAAAGAAAGTGCGCCAACTGCCTGGGCAAGCATGGAGCAAGATACTTGGGCTGTCCGTACCTCCAAAGACACAGAGACGTCTTAAAGTTCGCCATTAACACACAGACACCATATAAAGAAGCAATGCGGAGGTGCGAGACGGCCACGTGTATATCCCAAGCTGAAAGAGATCAACTGCAAAACCAGATAGACGAGCTGAAGAAGCAAGTCAAGGCAATACTGACGCCAGCACCAACCAGCGATAATGAGAAGCTGCTGGCCGACATGAAAGAAATCCAGCACAACATCAAACAAGAGATGGAGTGCATGGTTTAGATGAAGAAGGAAAACGGGGAAATCCTACAAATGATCAAGACTGAAAGAGAAGTACTGAACGCCGAAAGGACGCAGCACCAACCCAAACCAACAGATGAGATGAAGCAAGATGAAGCACAAAAACATCGAAAAACTGATGTAGACAATGCACAAAAAAAGGAGGCAAACAAGCCACATGATGTAGCCAAGCCACAGACCAATCAGAAACAGCAAGCAGAAGCGAGTAGTCCAGCCACGATACCTAAGCAACCCGAGATGAAATCAGCATCCTGCCAGGTAGATGAATATGACCTAGAGGAGCCTGAAGATAACGGGAGTACAGACAAGGAAGACAGTCCTCTCTTAGCCCTATGTAAGAGGAGAGAAATATAGACTGAATATAACGGGAGTACAGACAAGGAAGACAGTCCTCTCTTAGCTCTATGTAAGAGGAGAGAAATATAGACTGAATATAACGGGAGTACAGACAAGCAGTGGCGTCACTGGGGTTGGTGTCACCCAGTGCGATAAACTCTTGGTGTCACCCCTCTAGACTTTCACCATGGTCTTCTTGCGAGTGTTCCTGTACCATATATAATCGCATATAGTAATGTTTGTAAAATAAGTCAAAAAGTTAATAAGGACATAAGAAAGAAAACAAATTGAACAATATAACTTCAATACTTCAGGTAAAACATAAATAAAGAACTTCGACAAACTCGGACAAAGTTAAATTTTTGTTATTTTGCTATGTCTGCTTTGTCAAATTTGCAATTTTTTTATTTTGGTGTCACCCCTTGATGGTGTCACCCGGTGCGGCCCGCACCCCCCCCCCCCCCCCGCATCCCCTAGTGACGCCCCTGCTGAGACAAGGAAGACAGTCCTCTCTTAGCTCTATGTAAGAGGAGAGGAATATATAAAGCTGGTCTCGAAGAAAGGGAAGGGCAAGCTAGACTACGATGCAAACAATAGGAAAATGACCTCCCCACACGGAACGATAAATATCATATGGAAAAGCAACTCGTCTGGAAACAAATAAAGGAAGAAACCCACAACATCTACGAGAAGGTGACACAAACTCAGAACAAAAGGACAGCTAACCAAACATCAAACAAAGAGTCCTTATAAGGACTGCACCAGTCAAGCCAGAAGAGCCAGGAGCCTTCACCAACAAAAGAAACCACCAGGAGACGGAAACAAAGGACAGCCGCCGACCAATCCCCCAGGTGACGTCACAGACACAAACGCTTAATAATCAGTCTGAGATAGGACCTATTCGTAAGAGCGCACAAGACAAGAAACAGGGTAAAAATACCCACAAAAACCACGGATCTCAACAATAACCAAAGCTGATGAGGTAGATTAGAAGAGACCGAATTTGGAATTTTTGTTTTGAAAATTGGAATTGGAGTCACCGTCTATTGAGTATATCACTCTTGAGTTGCATAGTCACAATCTATTGAGTATATCACTGCCGGGTCACATAGTCACAATCTATTGAGTATATCACTCCTGGGTCACATTGTCACCATCCTGTCTTTTCCACTTTTCACATTGGGCAGTGGGGAGCGTTTTGTGTGATATTCACTGGCACAGGAACGGAGCATAATGGGGACGACCCATTGCTGTGAAGTTGGAACTGCAACTAACTAACTAACTAACTATTGTCACCATCTATTGAGTATATCACCCCTGGGTCACATAGTCACCATCATGTGAGTACATCACTCCTGGGTCACATAGTCACCATCTATTGAGTATATATCTGGAATGTCAGTTATTCCTCCCCACTACACTCGAAGACGGAACACGTATGGGAATGTCCAGTGTGCTGTGATGTCAGTTCTTGACTCAACACATTAAAACCATAAGAAAAAGAGATGTCAAATTTATGTGGGTTGGAGAGGGGGTGCGGGCGGGTGGGAAAAAGAGGTGGAATGGAGAAACTTGTCTTGTTGGGGAAAATACATGACAAGAGAGACAGAGAAGGACAGATACAAATATATCCAGACAGTTAAACAGCTCGGCTACAAATAATAATATAAGCAACAACACATTCATCACAATTTTGATTGGCGGAGTAGTGGGGGAGGATGGTGGTGGTCGTGGGGGTGGGGGGGATGGTGGTGGTCGTGGGGGTGGGGGATGGTGGTGGTCGTGGGGGTGGGGGATGGTGGTGGTCGTGGGGGTGGGGGATGGTGGTGGTCGTGGGGGGGGGGGGGTTACTGTCTCCCATATATGCTCCAGGCTAGGCTCTAGGCAACACAATAAACAGAAAAAGAAGAAGAGGAAGAAGAAGAAGAAGAAGAAGAAGAAGAAGAAGAAGAAGAAGAAGAAGAAGAAGAAGAAGAAGAAGAAGAAGAAGAAGAAGAAGAAGAAGAGGAGGAAGAAGAAGATACAATATATTGAGAAATTAATTCTCATATATTGACTGGCCATATTGACTGGTATATTTCGGCCATGTTAAAAGACATGATACTCTTATAAAAACCATACTCGAAGGCACGGTTGAGGGCAAGCGAGCAAGATGTAGACAACGATACAAGTGGGAAGATAGCATCAAAAGATGGACGAACATCAGCCTGACAGAATGTACAGTCAAGGCGACAGACAGACAGTGTTGGAGATCCATTGCAGCCTACCTTCATTGTGGAGACGACACCTGATTGATGATGATGATTGACTCGCAGAAGGAAATGAAAGAACTAGCCACCAGAGGACAAACTAAACAATACCACAACAGCATGCGTTGAGCACATCTTCCGCCTTCAAATGACAACAGCACTCCCCTGAAGGAGTACATGTACTTCGACAAAAGACCAACTAGACACCTTGAAACTGGCGTTATCTTTAGGCCGGCCTAAAACCCACATGAACCTACAAATGGGGAATGGACAGAATTCATATGTAACCATTTTACTAACTGCAAATATCTCAGAATCTTACGTTATTCATTATTTTTATGTGCATTGTAAAATATCTTGTTCTACTTCCTCCTCTTTTTCTTCCCTTTTCCTGTCGTCTGCCACTTCTTCTTCGTCCCTTTCATCTTCCTCATCTTCTTCGTTTTCTGGCATGGAACCGTCGTCTGACTGTTCTTGTGACATTGTCATCTTAATGTAATGCTTGCTTGCGTTCGCTGGCTGTGAACTCCAGCGCGAAGTCCTGAATGTCGGATGAAGACATCCTGTTGTCCAACATCAGTGTGATGCCATGCAGGACCTGAGGTTTGCGTGAGTATCAATTGTCCCATGTCTGGTTTATTGGTGTGCAGACTGGTTGTTCCTCGCCGTGCAGGCAGACACTCTCCGACGTCGGAGAAATCAGCGAACCTACATACGTTAACCAGGATCCCGAAGGGACCTGTTGCCCGGGACGCTCGATGAGGACGTGTCTTGGCCAGTATAGAACCTGGCCCTGGTGCCTTGGAAACACCTCTGCGTCCCATCTTAATGTGATAACCCCCACGCCATCGCGAATCCCCAGTGGGTGATATTTCTTAGGGGACTAGGCATGCATGTGAATGTATTTCGTGCTAAGTGTTGGTTAATATCAAAGGGAGACAGTCGTGATATAAAATTTTTCTACAACCGACAGAGGTATCTCCCATGTCTTCAGATCTGCAAACATACGTCGTACATGAAAAGGGGGTGGGGGGTGGAGAGGATTTTTTTTTTTTGGGGGGGGGGGGGGGATAAATAACATTTCGGCCTTGTTCAACCTTTTTCTTCAGCACTGGTTATAATTGAGATTCGTTTTTTATTTATTTTTTAAAGTGAGATTTGAATTTTTTCTATTGTTACTCTCTTTCGAGTCTCAAGCAGGACTGGTTATATCCCCCCCCCCCCTCTCTGTGTTTAACGGTTACGATTGGGTCTTATGGGCTTCACGCTGACATTTTCTTTATTGCGTTGAGTTGGTCCTGATGAGGACTGGTCCTGAGGAGGACATACAAAATTCAGTAGCCTTCCCTTTGTTCGTTGCTTTCTCTACAAGGAATCGTCTCGTTTAGTCCTCAGAAGGACCGACAATAAAATGACAATAACAAAGTTTTATATATCAGCAGTGGACTGGCCAGACTTCCAGCTTGCCCGATGGTAAATGAGCCATGTTTGCCTTGATAAGTCGCCCCCGTTAAACATTAAACAATAAGTTAAACTTGTATTTAATCTTGTATTAGTTTCGCCACCTGGCAACCAGTACTTTGTTTTATGTTTAAAGGGAACCCATTTCATCAGGGCAAACAGGACTCACTTAAAAACGTCGCTTAAAAGTCGACAGGGTCGACTTCATTGCACCGGATGTTTATCCCATATGGCTCGGTCTCTTTCCTCAGCGCGGAAAGCGTCGCACAAAGCACGAACTACGTAGCTCTAGCGACGACCCACAGGAGTCTCCGAAAAATTTCACTCGAAGGAGGCGGCCCGGAATGGAACCCATAACCTTCGGAGTCCAAGTCAAACGGCTTGACCACATCGCCACGGAGACTCCCGACAGGGTTCACTTGCCACCCGGCAAGCTGACATCTTAGCCACTCCGCTACTGGTTACAAGACTGTGATATATTATTCCCCCCCCCCCCCCCGAGTGTCCAGTTCTTACGGTAATGAGGAAGATGTGATGCCCACCTGAATCACACCTTGGAAATATTGCTTATGGGGCAACACAGCAGCCGATGAACACTCGCATGTGGTGCTACATTGGATTGGGCCGATGAGTGAAGCCCAGGCGCCTAGAATCGATAACAACAGCAATATGGCAGACGCTTATAGAACCTGTTTTGCTGTGTGGCTGTGAATCTTGGATGAACAAATTAGGAAGAGATTGGATGCAACAGAGATGTGGTTCTTGAGACGAATGTTGCGAAATCTTTGGACTGCTGGTGTAACTAACAACGACTGCCTGAAAGAGGCTAATGAAACTTTAACATTATATACAACAATAAGAAAGAGACAAACAACTTTATTTGGTCATGTGATGAGAAAAAAGAGAGGCATTGGTGAACATCGTGACAACTGGAAAGATCGAGGTGAAGAGAGGCAGAGGCAGACGTGGCATGGAGGAATATCAACAGCAGAGTTGATATCTTCTTCTTCTTTGCGATCATCCGGAGTGTTTTTTCAGATGTGATTGCGGTGTGTCTGTTATGCGCCCTTGGGCCGAAACCCGTAGGCCAACACAACCGGCTTCAGCGTGCTTTTTTGACCAGGTAGCATTCCTGGGAGACTCTCACTGTTTGCGGTACCGTCCGCAACCCAGCTGGCCAAGTTGGAACGGGTGAAGACAACGGTCGTCCCTCAAAGGAAGGCAGAGACAGTCCATGGCATTTTCCGCCATCCAGGGTGGCTTCCATAATTGCAGGGCCGGCACATAGCGCCCTGGTGCTGGGCTCACCGAGGGAATCGTCACGTCCTGCTCATGGCTGCTTTAATTCCTCACTTCAATATATTGGGCATATCGTTCGCCCCGGGCCGTTTCCGCACAGACCAGACTGGCCTGCAGTTAATATCCACTCAGCGAGTTTTTCGGACATGTGCTTGTCGTTGTGCCCGTCAGAGCTGTTCCAGACACGTCGGACATTCGGAAACTACCTAGTCAGAGCTGTTCCGAACAAGAGCGGCATTCGGAGACTAGGTAGCTGTTCCTAGCACGAGGGAAGACTAGTTAGAGCTTTTCCGGTCACGAAAGACATTTCACTCGGACGTAATTGCGTAGTGCCATTTTTATTTTGCCGCCCGTAGGCTGGCACTTCCGTCTTCAGCGGGCATTTTTGATGAGGTTAGCCTTCCTCGGGTTTCGAGACTCTTATTTCGACTTCCACACAGCAAGCTTTTGCTTTGGGCTGCCACGTAATGGATTCGCAAGACAGGCGTTCCATTTCGTGTCAACGAGACAATTTTCCACTTTTGACTACACTCACTCCATGTGTACGGTTACAGACTATCTACGGAACGTGCGACCGAGGTGTTTTTCCACCTCTTGTACTCGCTCACGAGGTAGGCTACATGTGCTGCCGGCATAGCACCTTACCTCCGTGCGCCTGTGGGCGAGTAACGGTCGGGCCCTTTCATCCGGGGATACCTCATATCCCCCAGCTAAGAACCATCGAACGAGTATCTGCGCCAAGCATGTAGCGTGCTCAGCACCTCATCTCAATTTTGATGTAGGTATGTGTCGGCCAGGCTCTCACTTCCGAGGGTTTATGGCTTAGAGATGTTCAGCCATACACCTCGGCAGGGAGCCTTAGAGATTATGTCCGGACTGAGATTATTGGCATCGTTTGCCTGATTTTGACTGCTATCCTCAGTATACCTGCAGAGCAGCAGGTTGTGTCTCTCTTAGTCTGGTCCCTATCCCAAGAGCTGTCCAATATGTAGTTAATATCCATCGGAATAGCGCTTGGGGTCAGAGGGACACTCAAGCTCCCCCACCACGGCAAGGTGGAGACACATCGGGGGAGAGAGTTGATATAGAAAACCAAAGGTCGAGATCTGTGGAGAGCCATGAACGCCTAAGACAGCCGGCACGGCACTTGACGATGATGATGATCTATGTTTGTGCTTTCTTTGTAAACTAGACTTAAAAATGTTGACAATGACAGACACGAACAAACAGTCGCTAGTCGCAATTCCAACTTCATGGCAATGTGTCAGCCTCCTGCGCCAGTGAATATAAAAAAAAAAAATAGTGAGCCACGAAGATATAATCAGAAAGTTATAAAAGTTAAAGTTAGTTAATTTAAACAGGAAGCCACAAACAATAGTTCACACGATTTATTGCCTGGCATATTTCACTGCATTCTGTCAGGTGAATACCCAAGAGTTATATCACATGAAAAAGAATAAGTGAATTACACTTTGACTGACATACATAAAACACATAGACACTGATATTGTTCGAATGTGGAACATTTGTTATCGCCACGGTAATCGAAAACTTGCCGGCTTCGTGGCTTAGAGGTTATGACTTTTCTCCGTAATCTCGTATACTCTTGTCGGTAACGTGATCACGGTGAGAATCAGCAGTGGTTCGAATCGCATCGGTAACTTACGGGGTATGTGAGCCGGCCGCTCAGAAAGAAATGGCAAACTACTGAGCGTAATCTTGCCAAGAAATCAACATACAGCTAAAAGATGCTGGTGTTGACAGCGATGTCCTGTAAAGGATATGCAAAAAACAAAAACAAAAAATCGAAAACTTAAAACGAAGCCTTTCTGTCTGCACACAATTGTTTGGAACCGCCTAATTGCTAACGCCTCGGCATATTTGAACAATTGTTTATTGTCCGTCCCACAGAACGATTCACTTCTGTATTTAAATTCACCAAGGGGATGCATTGTTTTGAAGGTTTGCGGCCAACACCAGAGAATACCAAAGGAAAAACAAGGCTGGCAATATCTATCAGCCTTAACTGATTCAGTGGCAAACAGTAGGCCTGGGCCAAACATGGTGAATGAACAAATTATAATGAAAAGTTCCGTTCACCAAGCATGGCAATTGCTGAAGATTCTTTGAAATGAAACAAATAACAGGGTGACCCTAGTACAGCGATATATCGTCCTTCTGTCTAAATGGGAGGTCACATTTCATCGATATATTATCCTTCGGCGCTGGATCAGTTAAGACTGGCAAGCAAATAGAAATGCTTTGGTACATACAACAAGATGTTAAAGAGAGATCGCATGCATGTTACCGGACCCTTACAGGAAGACACCAAAAGTAACACTGCACAACGTACACACTATTCCGCAAGAGGCGACTCAGGAGGGTTGGTGTGTGGCTGGCACCTCGTCCAGTTGACAACTTGGCTGCAAACTCCGATGAAACCTAAACAAGACCACCATGGACTTGACGTGAGTTCGCTGATGGTCTATGAGTCATTGGGAGGTGAATGGCAGAAGAAGAAGAAGAAGAAGAAGAAGAAGAAGAAGAAGAAGGAGCAGGAGGAGGAGGAGGAGGACGACGACGACGACGAGGAGGAGGATGAACAGAAGAAGAGGAAGAAGAAGAAGAGGGGAACAGGATGGGGGGAGGAGGGAGGAGAATACATATATCTTGACTACTTGGTTGTGTTTGTTGAAAAAAATACATAACACTGTTATCAATTTTCATTGTTACAAACACTGATAACGCTGATGGTCTATGAGTCATTGGGAGGTGAATGGCAGAAGAAGAAGAAGAAGAAGAAGAAGAAGAAGAAGAAGAAGAAGAAGAAGAAGAAGAAGAAGAAGAAGAAGAAGAAGAAGAAGAAGAAGAAGAAGAAGAAGGAAGAGGAGGAGGGGGACGACGACGACGACGACGACGACGAGGAGGAGGAGGATGAACAGAAGAAGAGGAAGAAGGAGAAGAGGGGAACAGGATGGGGGGAGGGGGGAGAAGAATACATATATCTTGACTACTTAGTTGTGTTTGGTGAAAAAACTGTTATCACTTTTCATTGTTACAAACACTGATAACTCAATACCTACAGCCCAAGATAACACATATCATTAACGTTTGAAATCAACAAAGATTGCCGATTTATTATGAAAGGTTACACAATCTGACACAATGCATCCTTAACGCTCAGGAATATATATTATATATATTATATATACATTATGGTTACACAGTGCGACCCAATGCGCCCCTCACGCTCGTGCAAGGGATAAATGATGACTTCAGAGCCCCAACATAGACCGCCATTGTGACTCCCATGTTATGTTTATCGTGGCTCATTGAAGTCAAGGTTATCTCAGTAATCTACATACAATCTTCCTCGTGATATGTTCTTCATAGGCACTAAACAATCTTCGGTATGCTATCCACCTCACGCTATTTGCCTTGAACTCTTTATACAATCTTTTTCACACAATTTACACTGGAGACACTGTAAATCTTCTCCTCACTATTTACTCTGGAGACACTACAATCTTCCCTACACTATTTACACTGGAAACGCCCTACAATCTTCCCCACACTATTTACCCTGGAGATAGTATACAACCTTCCCCACACTATTTACCATGGAGACATTCTACAACCTTCCCCACACTATTTACCATGGACATAGTATACAATCTTCCCCACACTATTTACCCTGGAGACAGTATACAACCTTCCCCCCACTATTTACCATGGAGACATTCTACAACCTTCCCCACACTATTTACCATGGACATAGTATACAACCTTCCCCACACTATTTACCATGGAGACAGTCTACAATCTTCCCCACACTATTTACCCTGGAGACAGTATACAACCTTCCCCCCACTATTTACCCTGGAGATAGTATATAACCTTCCCCACACTATTTACCCTGGACATAGTATACAACCTTCCCCCCACTATTTACCCTGGAGATAGTATATAACCTTCCCCCCACTATTTACCCTGGAGATAGTATATAACCTTCCCCACAATATTTACCATGGAGACTGTCAGCGACTTGTGCGCTGCAGTTTTTCAAGACTCCGCTACTTTCGCACTGCACGAAATAACAATTCATGACATTTGCGAAAGGAATGCAATTTATTCAGAGCCGACATTTGAATGGCTCTACGAGCGTTAGGTTTCATCATTGTTACACAATATGCATACATCAACGTGATGATAGATGATGCTAGCATTACACAATCTAAATGAACAGCCCTATGTTTGCCTATGGCCTAGAAAGCTATCGTATTGGTCAAGGATACGTCTGCTCTCTCTACCGTCTCCAGTCAGTCTGTCCCGCAACACATTGCGTGGACAAGCACGGACACTTTACTTTCCGTGCAGTCGCTATTATTGCGTGCCTGGTCTTGCCAGCACGCTGGCTGGTGAGTTCGAGTAACCTGGATACCACGGTTACTCGCAAGGACCAGCAACCCAATTGCTTGGGGAAAGCCCTCGCTCATCGGTACTCGTTGACCTCTGGTCTGACACAATTGTGTCTCCCTGTGAGGTTATTAATAGTACTCGGTGTCTTCCCTGTCTGGTGTCTCTCTACTAGACTAGTGTTAACTCCTTACTCCTGTAAGGTCTTATTGGGGATGCTGACAGGGTCCCCTCCTCTCCGCGAAGTGTTACTTCCCTTTTCCTCATGTTTGTAACACTTCTTGGTCACAAAAGAAAAATTGGTTGTCCCAATTTTGTCAGATCTCCAATAAGTATCGAACTTTCTAGTTTGGGGATAAAACAATATCTTCTACCTTCATTCACAGTGTTCTATCTTTTCACTTGGCTAATTCAGTAGCCCATGTCTCAGTATAGTTGGTTCTATAGATATCTTAAGGATTGGTAGTGAACCGGAAACCGTTGTCTTATGACTTATGTCCTGGCTTCTGTCGTTTGACCCTATGTCTTTTGACTTCCACCTCTTGACTTCCGTCTTGACCTGTTCCTCCTATTGCCCAAAATGACAACCCACACACTAGTTGACTCTATTATGAGTACAACACATGAGCACCAAGTGTTCATGTTCCCATCAATATCCCCTCCAACTCTATACACATAGCTCTACTGTTCACCTTCTTGCTTCCGCATGTGAAAAAGCTATATTCACTGTTACATTTAGGTTTCTAATAATTTATTGTGTCCCCTGAATTTAGAGTTATTGTTCTTTGAATTGATTGGTGTGTGCAACTTTTATGTGTTTGTTTTCCTGTTTGTTTGCGTGTTTTCTAATAAACTAAAGTGTACTTAACTCTCTAACATGTGTATGCGTTAGTGTACTAAATGTGTGTGTTACTTCGAGCGCCGGAAATCGGTTTATTGTGGTTACAAACGTTCGTCATTTTTATTTGTGACCACAACTTCGTTTTCTGAAGCTCAAAGTACGTTGTCTATATACTCTGTTAAAGTGTGGCTGTAACACATATAAAAACCTTCGACAACACATTGGAAACACAGATGACACAGACAAGTCAAATAAGACTTTTCCAGCGGTGGAAAATTTTTTTTTTTTCCCCGCTGTCTTTCTCTTTCGCTCTCTTCCTTTCAATGTTTACTAAGTTTTTCGCATTCTCTCCTCGCATTTTCTCCTCTTTCATTCATCTTTCATTCCCTTTCATACTGTTCTTTCAATCAATCATTCTCTCGTCAGGCTGCAGTTCGTCGCTACTCTATTTACTGATTTCGTAGAATGGTGACATTGATGGCTGTATCACAAGCAATGGAATGTACACGGTGGTTACGATGGTAATGTTTACTGATGATTTTATGCATTTCAATTGCTTTTAGTATAATACCACACTTTCTAAATAATATTGGTAGAATTTCACACTTTACCGATCTAATTTGACTCAATTGTGGTTCACACTCCACAAATTTGGCGATCGTATAATTCACCACAAGGAAAAAAAATTATTTTATAGCATGTGTCATAAGTCGGGGTGCCCCACCGGCTAGATGAAAGTATTTTTCACTGGCGAGCAACCCCTAATAGTCAGAAACTGACTAGGGACAAAAACTATATGGCTGAACTATAGATTAAGCCCTGAATATCCAACGTACAGCTCCAAGTGGCTCGTTACAAAATGAAATGAACTGTGCTGAATATTCGCCAAGGAATGGGAAAGAGAAGTTTAGCTAAGATAGATGTTTAAGTCTAAATATATGAATATAGACGACTATCTCAGTACAGGTTTTTCTCCCTGACTGCTCCCTTCCTTGGTGTGTAAGTGAACCCCCACCAATGTACACACACAACACGTATGCACAATTGGAATTAAAATATAACGACCGAACTATGAGTTACAATACTACAACATTTATTTATTAATCATAATAATAGACATAGGATGATTGTCAATATTAGGATGATGAAATCATATACATATTGATATTGATGACAAACATTACGTAACTTTTACTTGTTACTCGATCTATCTGGATCTGTGGTCCAGATCCCCACTCTACAGTAGACACACACAAAAGAACAGCTTGCCGGTATTCTGACGATCCTGCCAGTCCTGACACTCCTAGTCGTCACTCGTTCTTGAGATCTACAACATAGGTGCTCCTTGTGAGAGCTTGAAAGAAAGTCAAGAATGTGTTATATCAGTTCTACATCAGCGCAATCCTAATTAAAACATATCATAACACAAACATATACAATGACCAGTCTGGCCAAGTTTATCTTCCAGCTCTACTGTGTTCACCATCCTCCTTCTCCCTACTGTCTTTAGTCTGGGACGGGCTTTTCAATTGTCTCACACGCCTGTAATGATTACATTTCTGCCGCCCCATGTCCATGTCGCTAATACAGAAATTCTGTGTCATACAGCCGCTCCGTCCAAAGTTAGTTTAGCAGCTCACAGGGTCGGTAATGGTATTATAATAATGCCTGATCATCCGGGCTTACAAGCCGGGACCAGTAGCTGTGCCAGACTTCCGTGAATTACCCTCCACCATATGATGAAAAAGGTTTAGCACCATATACCCCATAACACTTGTGGGTAATGTCTGTACTATTACACCTCTTCTACAAATGCAATCGATGGTTAGTGTACCAATGCGCACACCATAATATAACACGTCATATTGGTAGGCTTGCATATGACAAATCAATATACCAAACATGAAATACCCATAAAACATTAATTAAACTAGACATATTATGATACTTTAACATAATAGCATAATGCACTAGTTAGTTTGTAGGTATACGAAATGAGACGTATATACACAAAAAGAATATGTACGAAGCATATTCCTAGCATCGTATATTCATATGAAATTACACATACATACATCCAACATATCCGTAAACATTATATTACTTCAAGATGGACATCTAATGATACTCAAAATAATAGCATCCGGCATTATTAATGAGTACTAATATTGTATAGCTACAAAATGAGATATACAACAAGTCTAATTGAAGTTACCACACAGACCAGATATATTTGCTGAGCTGCCCGGTTTAATCACCTGCTGTTGTAAGAATTAAATAAATAGTCAGTTGACTATATTCTGTACAACAAATGCACACACCAAAACGAGACTAGTCTAGTTTAGAAAGAGATGGCAAGCATCTGCTACGACACCTCAAGTATATCTAGACAAGACCTGCCTTCCATAAGTTTCTACTTCTCAGAAGAGTAGCACTTACAGCACAATGATATTGAACACAGAACTCAGAAAGAACACTCAAGTAACCTATGACAATGATAGTTCTTGCAATAACCTAGATCAGATATAGACTGAAAATCACTAACTAAGAAATAACTTTTGTAGTGAAATCTAACATAATAATCATGCATATGACTACAGAACATTGAGATAGTTCCTACCTGTTCTGAAGTCAGACTTAATCTGAAAGGAAAAGGTCTATCGTGGGTTTTTATACCTAGCCTAGCAGTAGACACTTATCTCCCAGGAATTCCATTCCTAAATTCTTCTTATCTCCTCCTGACGTTAATTGCAATTAACTCCAAGTCTGTCCAGTCATAAAATTCTTTCTGCATGCACACTAGCCTTCACACCTGTGGGTCTGACAATTATTAGCCCACTGAGTCCTATCAGTGATTTCACACCTTGCGCCTCTAGTCTCTACCAGATGAGGTCAGCCATCGCGGTTGGGCGATTTCCTAGCTATTCTTATCAGGTGTCATGTCAAGGGAACAATTAGGTTCTCATGGTCAACAGCCAGTTTACAACTCTGTTGGTAATCCAGGTTTGCTTGCGTCATGCCTGGTTGGTTTTAATTACTATTCAGTCCCCTGAGTCTGCCCTCCCGTCTGGCTGGATTGATAAGACTGTGAAACTGATCTGGGGGGTGACCGGTACTGGTGTCAAATTAACTTCCCAAATAGAAAGCCATTCCTGGTGGTTTGTTTACTTGCAGGTTTTGCAAGCTTACGTCAAGACAGTATAGCCTTGGATATAGAGAAAACAGTTTTGTTCGTCTGTTGATCCTCTTCATGGCCCATCAAAAGTGAACCGAAAATTGTTCTGGGAAGTAAAGGCTGCCAATTCGTGACAGCATGTATCACAATAAATTTGTATTACTTTGCAATATATCATACATCAATCATGTTGAAACGTGCATTGAATTAATTCTGGTACAGAATTTTGTAATATCAATCGATAGCTAGCGTTCGTTCAGTGGTTTATAATACCACTTGTATGTTGGCGTTAACTGATCGTTGAATATTACTACAACTGCCTGCTATCACTGCTCAGAACCGTTCACTGAAATCTGACAGTAATTGTACTGCTGGCGTTCGTTCAATGTGTTTTGAGACCAATTCAGGGTCTATTGGTGTCTATTCTCTGTATTCTACCACCAATTCGCCGCTGGCGTTGATTCTTTGACCAATCTGACACCAATTCGTCGCTGGCGTTGATTCATTGACCATTCTGACACCAATTCGAGGTCTAGCCTGTCAGCGACTTGTGCGCTGCAGTTTTTCAAGACTCCGGTACTTTCGCACTGCACGAAATAACAATTCATGACATTTGCGAAAGGAATGCAATTTATTCAGAGCCGACATTTGAATGGCTCTACGAGCGTTAGGTTTCATCATTGTTACACAATATGCATACATCAACGTGATGATAGATGATGCTAGCATTACACAATCTAAATGAACAGCCCTATGTTTGCCTATGGCCTAGAAAGCTATCGTATTGGTCAAGGATACGTCTGCTCTCTCCACCGTCTCCAGTCAGTCTGTCCCGCAACACATTGCGTGGACAAGCACGGACACTTTACTTTCCGTGCAGTCGCTATTATTGCGTGCCTGGTCTTGCCAGCACGCTGGCTGGTGAGTTCGAGTAACCTGGCATACCACGGTTACTCGCAAGGACCAGCAACCCAATTGCTTGGGGAAAGCCCTCGCTCATCGGTACTCGTTGACCTCTGGTCTGACACAATTGTGTCTCCCTGTGAGGTTATTAATAGTACTCGGTGTCTTCCCTGTCTGGTGTCTCTCTACTAGACTAGTGTTAACTCCTTACTCCTGTAAGGTCTTATTGGGGATGCTGACAGAGACAGTCTACAATCTTCCCCCCCCACTATTTACCATGGAGACAGTATACAACTGTCAAAGACTGACGTAGAGGGTTCCTCGGGAACACCCTTAGATAGAGTAATAGGGAACATAGGACCCCAATTAGGGACAGGGTGGTTGTTAAAGAGGGGAACTAGTAACTAGTCCTCACATGAGAACACGGAGGCGTTGACTAGTGAGTTAGCACTACTGGAGTCACGCCTGCGTGACAACCACGAACGGTAGTAACCCCTAGCCAGCCAAGGGAAGCGTGCGGGGCAAGTTAGCACGCAAAGAGCCCAAGGACGCTTGAAGGTCCTTCCGCGTGGCGTGTAGCCGCGCAAGGTGAATCTAGTCAGACGGGGACTGACGGTCTAAGAGAGCACCTCGGTTCAGAACCGAGTTAGTTATTCGATAGCCAATTAGATAGGAATTAGCGCTAGGCTTTAGTAGAACTAGTGATAGATAATATTGTGATTTCTGTGTGATGTGATAGCGACTGTTCTGCAAATGTAAAAGAGCCAACGGCAATAAAATGTTCATTCCATGCCTCTCACACGACTTGCAAGTTCCTTGTATTGGTGTGCGGGAAGTAATCCGATGATGCCTAACAACTTGAGTTGTTGACAGGCAGTAGGATTAATTGTGGTGTCAGAAGTTCAGCTTGAACCTCAGTTCAAACGATAACAAGTATCCACGGCTCTAGACTAGGTTACAAATAGGATAATATCAGGATAGTTTAATTTCTGTTAGTGACATGACTTGTGCAGATTAGAACGACGTGCGGAGAAAATTGTGCCTATCGTGATGAAATAATGTTTATTTGTGTTTAATAGAATATTATATGTTTAAATCAGTGTATTTCAAAGTTGTAAGTATTCATATTACTATGTTTCTTCATTTCATTATGTTATTACTTATTTTGTTTGTGAATTATTGTTAAAATGATTCATGGCGGAGCAATACATCGGTCAGCGACAGTATTGATTTTTCCAGGCTAAAAATAGCGCTGCGCGTGTGACGTGGCACTGATTGACAAACAGTTGGGCCTCGCTACTGCAATCAGCTGTGAAGAATATACATTACGCCAAGCTGACGCTCGCCTGAATCTTTACGTTATTTTCATTAATATTGGTTTATTTCATTTAAAGAATGAATATATTTATTTATTTCCACATTATTATTGCATTTATATTTATTTCAAATGAATAATTGATTGTTTTCTGTACTTTTTCACCATTGTTTACCGTCACGAGGGCACTACTTTCATTATGCAAATTAGCTTTAGTCTGCACAGTAGCTACATAGATTAAACTAGGTTAGTAACGATAGGCATATTACTTTAGAACGAAGACAGGACATTGACATTAAATATTAAATTACTATATTATAGTTGTTCGTGGGCATGTCCTTGTCATTATATCAGATTGTCATGAAATTATTTATCGTTTGCCATATGTTAATTGTTGCTGCTCTGTAAACCAGGGTGAACAACAGCTGATTGAGTGACGTATGTGCGTGTCGAAGTACCAAACAAGGTGACCTGTGTAGATCACTCGTGTGTTTGCAGACGTACCAAACAGGGGAACCGGGTTTGCCTAGGGGTTGTTCCTGGGTCTCCGGAACATTGAGCTGAGTACACCTACATTTTTGGCTTGCATTGTGATTAATAGTGCATCTCTTTTTCAGCTTGTAATATATTAGCACATTTTTGTGCCCTGTTTTCTTCAGAACAAGACTTTGCCGAGCATAATCAAAGAATACATCTGCTAGTTCTCCAATATTTAGAAACATAATATAGCAAATATAAATAACTGATTAAAGCATTCAGTTCAAGTTAACGCTAGCAAATTACAGACAACATGGCTACTTTAGCTGACTTCAATAAAGCCGGCAAAGAATTGCAATACACAGGTAAAGACCTAGAAAAATATGCTGATCAAAAATTTAAAGAAGCAAAAGATGCTGAGAGAACTGAACGAGAACGAAAAGAAAATGCAGAGAGAACTGAACGTGCACTAGAAAGACAACACCAGATAGAACTAGCTGAGATTACAAAACAGAAAGAATTAGAAAGTAAACAACAGCAAATCGAACACGATAGGGAAATTAAACAAAAGGAACTAAAATTAAAGCAAAAGCAATTAGATCAGGAAAAGGAATTAAAGCAAAAGCAATTAGACCAGGAAAGAGAACTAAAGCAAAAAGAGATAGATGAGATGGCAAGAGTTAAGGAAAAACAAATACAGGTAGAATCAGAGACACAATTAAAGATGAAAGGTATGGATGTAGACTCACACGCAGAGATCAATGCTACTAAACTAAGAAGTCAACAAGAAGAAAATAAGTTCAACAAATACAAAAATATTATCAAACCATATTGTAAAGAAGATTCAATTTCTGCCTGGACAGAGAACGTCGAGTATCAATTTAGATATCATCAAGTTCCTTTAGAGATGTGGGCCATGCTTTATATGAAGAACCTGAGTGGTGAGCCCCTTAAAGTAATAGAATCTATACCAACCGATCTTAGATCTGACTACCAATACATCCATGATAGGATAATGCAACACTTTTTACTTGATGCCCCTGGGTATCAGGTTCAGTTCTCAAATTTAAAACCTAAACCTACTGAGACTTTTATTGACTACGTCTCAAATGTTCAAAGTGTTCTAAATAGGTGGCTGAAAGCATCTAACATAGGGAAAGACTTTGATAAATTAAAGAACTTAATTGCCATGGATAAAGTAATATCCACTATACCATCCTCTTTTGCTAAATTTTTGCAGCAGTCAGACATTGAAACCATAGAGCAATTTGAGAAAAAGGGATCGGCATATGTTTCTTCCAACAGAGATGTCTTTAAAACTTCAAATGACTCTGAAATAGTTTCCTTTGTCAAAGATCAATCAAAAAACTATCAGAGTAGTAGAAAACCATTCAATAAATTCGATAAGAAAGATCGAAAGTTAGTTAAATGTATCCACTGCCAATTATTGCATGACACTTATGCAATGTGTGACAAATCGCCAAATTATCAGGCCCATCTAGAAAATGTTATCAAAAAGCAGCAAACTAAAAGATCTGCATACAGGCGGGCAGTAAAATGTTTTTTTTGTTCCAGCTATGGCCACTATTCGAATAAGTGCCTGGGCCGCCAACGTATGAAAGCAAACAATGCTATTTTGTTAGATACATCTTCTGACAGTGGCAGTGAGACTGAGTGTGATGTTGAGAATGATTTACCTTTTACCCAAGCTGAAGATGTGTGCTGTGTGACCGATGTGTTGTGCTATGACAATTGTGACCAATGCTACCAATTTCATGCTGACGGCAAACTTATATGTGGGCATAATGTAACATCCTCCGTAGAGAATGTAAATGCAGTTACAGCCTCCAGAGGCAACCTAATGTTTCACTCTGCAATGGTCAATGAGAAGCCATGCCAATGTTTGCTTGATAGTGGAAGCTCTATTATTGGTGTAAGAAAGGAACTGGTTAACCCAACAGATTATACTGGAGACTCTGTAAAATGCCGTACTTTCTCTGGTAAAATAGAAACCTATCCTCTGGCAAGAGCCCGTATAAATACCCAGTTCCTGTCTGGGATCTTCACTTGTGCTATTCTAGACAACCCTTTTACTGACTTAATTCTTGGGTGTCTACCCCAGCTGAAACACTGTACAGATGAAGAAATATCTGTCTGGGAGGAAAAGAATGGTTTCACTCCATTAAACAGTGTTGATACCCGCAAACATCACAGCCCTAATAAAAGTGCTACACCTATACCACTTGAAGCTGATCAAGACGTAATGGTACTACTGCCAGACAAACATAACAAAACTGCAACTTCATGGCAAGGGCCTTTCAAGGTGATACAAAAACATTCAGATGTTGACTATGCAATATCAATAAACAGACACTTAAAGATATTCCATGTCAACATGCTGAAGCCTTACTACTCACGACTACAGACAGAAGTAGAAACTGACGAACATAATGCAATCACACCTGCTGATCAGACGACAGACGAACATAACGCAACTACACTAGTTAGTGAGACTGGCATATCCGACATGATGCATACATCTAGCGATAATACAGAATACACACTTAGTACCACCACTGTACTGAATCAGGTAGACGACGACGGAATGGAACTACCAGTTCCTATTGTGGACAAGACTGCCACATTAGAAAGCATACACATAGAACAGGGACTAACAGACAGTCAACGACGACAATTATTAGAATTAGTCACTGAATACAAAGACATATTTTCTGACATTCCAGGTAGGACGGACAGAATCGAGCACTCCATTCTACTTTCTGATTCTAAGCCTATAAAATGCAGGCCGTAATCCATCCCACTAAGTTATAGGGAGAATCTAAACAAAGAAATTCTTAATTTAGAGACTAGTGGGATCATCCAAAAATCCACCTCCGAGTACTCTTTTCCAATAGTCTTGGTTAAAAAGAAAGATTCAACAATTCGTCTTTGTGTGGGCTATCGAAAGTTAAACAACGTTACCAAGATCGACACAGAGCCTATCCCTTCCTGCGAAGATCTGATTCTTGACATGTCCACCTCTAAAATCTTTTCTAAAATCGATCTCACTAAAGGATATTGGCAAGTCCCAATGCAGTCTGAATCCATCCATCTTACTGCGTTTTCAACACCGTTAGGACTTTACGAGTGGCGTTTTCTTCCTTTCGGACTTCGAAATGCTCCTGCCACTTTCGTACGCCTCACTAGAGATCTACTTCATGGAGTGACGAATACTGTGACCTATATAGATGATATATGTGTGCATACTGATGACTGGACCACACACCTACTGAAACTGAGACACGTCTTTAATAGGTTGCGACTCTTTGGGCTCACTGTCAAACCGAGCAAAGTCGAATTGGGCCTAAAAGAAATTGACTTTTTAGGTCATGTCATTTCTGAAGGTCAACTAAAGACTGACCATAAAATCATCACTAAAATTATGAATCTGACCATGCCTACCAGCAAGAAGCAGGTCAGGAGCCTTCTTGGACTAGTCAATTACTATAATAAATTTATTCCTAATTTAGCGGAGATTACAAGTGTATTTTCCAATGTTCTAAAAGCATCTGTAAAATTGGATGTGAAAGATGCATTATTAATTTCTGCATTGTCAAAATTGAAATTTTTGTTTAGTAATGTTCCAATCCTCCGCTTGCCTAACCATAGGCTCGTTTATTATCTTAAGACGGATGCCAGCAGGATTTCCATCGCTGCAGTACTAGGCCAATTTTACGAGGGCATCTTCCATCCGATTTGCTACGTGAGCCGTAAGATCACACCCACCGAGTCTAGATATTCGATATCAGAGTTGGAAGCACTGAGCGTCATCTATGCGGTGAGAAAACTACATCGCTTCTTGGCGGGTGTTCACTTCATCGTCCAGACCGACAACTCCCCGATCACGGTCATACAGAATGGTGTTCATAGAAATGACCGGATATACAGGTGGTCGCTCATTCTGCAAAACTACACCTTCAGTATAGAGCATATTAAGGGGAAAGATAACATCTTAGCTGATACCCTTAGTAGACCGTCTGAGGTAGCAATACCAGAAATTGCCACAGAAGAGGGTAGTGTAGTACATGTCAACTTAGTGCAGTAAATTGATCTATGTTAAATATAAATAAGTGTAAATACATAGATATTATGTGCGTAACTAGGTACCAAGAACTGTGACCTTCTCTGTGTCCGTAAAGATCAAAAGTAAGAACTTTACTCTGCAACTAACATATCACTCTGTGAACTAGGACAGCTCATTATTACTAAGCTCCCTAGATGTTCCAGTGAATTACGTGTATGAAACAGAGAAAAACTGTGTCAAATGATTACATACATATAGACACTAAAACAGTGGTCTACTACACAAGTAACTCTACCGGTAAACACCAAGAAGACACAAATATGACTGTGGAATGAATTTCAAATACCCACAAATGTTGTTTAAATAATATGCCAATGAAAGTATTTTCTGAACATTGATGGCAACTATTAACGTGAGGTATCGAAAAACCATGTATATAAACATAGAATGTGATATGTACATTAATCGTTTTAATATAGTTATGACAATTATGTAGATTATGTGATTATATTTTATGTTTAAAATTAGACATTATAATAAGGGTCATTCTTGCGTAGATTAGCTAGATTAGTAATTTACCCATATATTTAGTTTAAAAGTAAATTAGAATAATAAGTTAAAAACAACAACTAATTTAGAAATTTAGAAAGTAACATTACCATTTAGTTTAATACATTTCACTTTATTTCATTCCATTTCATTTCATTCTAACTTAACCAATCCATTCAACAAACATTATCATTTAGTAGTATGAGTAGGTTACACTGTAATAGAATAAGTAGAATATACCATCAAACATATATCATTTACACTATTTAGAAAAACATCATCAATCATATAGTAGTTTCATTCAAAAACATGACAATTATGATATATTACATATTACCCATTTTAGAAAGGTACATAACTTATCCCATTTCATATTACCAATGTTAGAAAGGTACATAACTTATTACATTTCACCTTACCCATTTTAGAAAGGTACGTAACTTATTACAACTTCACATTACCCATTTCAGTAAGCTATATAACTCATCTCACATCATTTTCAGTTTAGATAGTTAGATTACATCCCTTACATTACATAAATAGTAACAGTAATGTAAGCCTGTTTGTATAATTAGAATAAGCAGTAGGATTAATTGTAGATTAGTTTTACCGCTAGGTTAAAATAAGTAACACCGTAAATATGTATTTCCAGAAATAATATTAGTATGGGAGTATTTAGATAATATCCCAGTAGAATACAGTGGTTAATAATACCAGGGTACAAACCATCAACCTTGATGTAAATGTGTTGTAAATACTTGACTTGTGTAACAAATGACGCAGTCATTAGGCTCAAATGTAACCAACTGAGCCCAAAAAAATTTGTACAGTGCCACTTCAAGATTTTTTTTCTTTTAAAATAACTATTTGGATCAAATACGTGTGACAGAAAAGTGAGTGGATGAGATATATGACATAAAACAGTGTGAAAAATGTGTGACAGAAAAGAGAATGAAAGATGTGTAACAGAACAAAAAGAATGAAAGAGGTGTGGCAAAGTTGAGAATATAAAATGTGTGACAGAAGTCAAGGTAGAATATGTCTGACAAAAGTCAGGTTAAATATGTCTGACAGAAGTCTAGGTAAAGATGTATGACAGAAATGAATGTAAGAAAGATGTGACAGAAGTCAACAGACAAGATGTGTGATAGAAAGTAGGGTGTAAGATGTATGACAACAGTCAGTATATAAGATGTGTGACATAAGTGAATGTGAAAGAAGTGTTAGCTATAATACACAATTTCATGATTTGACAGAAGTGTGAAAGTAAGAGTTAAGATAAAAGATGCAAGAGAGATGGTGACATCAATCTGCGGATCTTTCTGCCGCTCAGCAAGATTTTTTAATTTTCATTGCCATGATATGTTGGTTTCTATGTTGAATGCAGGTTGTAATGAATATGTTTTGTGTAGTTTAGTTTAGATTTTAGAGTATTTTAGGTCTCATAAGACGGAAACGTGGTTGCGGATTTGTACTATTCACATGTTCGTAACCAAGGTAACCGAATTATGACACTTGAAAAACTAACATACATACACATGATAGGTAGATACACGTGTTAGAGAGTAGATTATACTTATAATTACATTAAAACACGCAAACAACCAGAAAAACAAACATATAAATTGCAGACACTTTTATTAAATCCAAGGGAGATAATTTCGGGTCAGGGGACATAATAGACAACGAAACACTAACTTAACAGTGAAAGATGACTTTTCACGCGGAAGCGAGATAGGTAAAGCCTGTCGCTCACAGCTTGTATAATGGTTGTTTAATATTATATGGGGGACATGAAGCAATTCATGTGTTGACCCTAAGAAAGTCAACTTTGTATGGGTAGTGAGTTAATTTACTATTTGAGGGCAGGTCTTATATGACAACGGTCCGGTTCAGACATACCTCTAATTAATATTATATTGCGATTGAGAAGAGGGCTCACGCCAACCAGACAAGTTTGTGGCGATTGCCAGTAGCCAAGAAGAGTTATACTACATTGAGACTGTAACGGAGTGTTTCGGGTTCACCTTGGGTAGTGAGAGTGAACCACACCCGAGGTGTCTCTAGCACTCCCGTGTATTCTAGCCCCAGGGGTTGGACGAGCAGATACACTTTTTTTTACTCTGTGGTTGATCTCAGGTTATTTAATTACGTCTACACACCCCTCCAGATTCTAGACCCCCACTAACTACCTACACCTGTTGAACAATGAACACTTAGGCATCGTCCGAGACCACACTCAATCATTATACAAAGAGCAAGTCAACTTACATAAAGTTTATTCGACCCTTGAGAATATAGAACTGAAATGAACATCCTGATAGAAGAATCTATTTACACAAATAGAAGATAGAGTAGAGAAAGACTTAGAGATGTAGGTGTCTTCATCGAGTTGAGAAGTAGAGTGGATGCAGATGTCCCGTCCAGTCGGTCCGCCACTCACCCGGCTTCCTTCCAGTGAGATGACTAGAACCTTGGAGACCACTCCGTCTCCCGAACGTGGAACCACAACAATAGAGTCACTGCTGGGCCACACTTCACTGGACCAACTGCATCTATAACACTCCCACGGAGTCACTGGTAATACAGTTCTCGAACACTACCGAGTTGGAGACAATCTTCCTGGACTTGGCTCCAAGTATTGGTTACTTCGATGAACTAAATATCACGGACCAACCGAATGGTCTGTCACTCATAGCACAGTCCCACTGCAGAACCGATATGGCATTGACCAATTCAATGGTCTCTTACAGTCACACTTTGGCGGATCAGATATGGCTACTGAAAAGTTACTGAGTCCTTCTAGAACACAGTTGATAATCTGGATACGGAAACAGTACATTAATAGAATCAGACATCTATTTTACGGAAACAATTCAGGTTGGACTATAATCCATAGTCCCTTCCACCGGGTTACACTTGACACACGTCAATACTGGTGTAGTTCTTCTCAAGACCTGCCACTCGAGCTGTCCAAAGAACCATTCAAGTGTCTGAAGATTAGTTACTTCTGCGTTTAGGCAGAACCCCCGTCAAACCAGACGGACCGGTGTTCCCTGTCGAGCATGATTACTCAACATGCTGAAATGTTCCTGGCAAAAACAGAGTATCTTCTATGTTAAACGATCACAAACCATCACTTTCCACACGTGCACCTTCAGGGCAGTTGTATGTCTTGAAGCAAACTTCACGCCTGGTGAATCACATTGGGTACCTGGTGTGATGGAGTCTGGCGTGATAAGTAAAGAACTGAACCCTTCGCTCTGTCACACGAAGTGGTTTCCTGCCAACAACAATTATAGTTGACTGGTTCCTCAACAGGCAAACTCCTGAAAAGGAAGAGCGACCGGTGAGAGTACACTGGCCCAAACATTAGTTCACATGCATCCTACCAAAACTACTCAATTCTCAGTCATGCTAGTTAGTTATTCATATAACCAAAGCATTATCTCTATATGGAGAGTAGTAAAGCATGGGTTCACCAATGTCAGCTGGCCTCACAGAACAGCCCGTCAAACAGAGCAAGAAATCAGAATGACGAGTCTGATCATTGGTCTCACCTATCCCTAATCATCTACCAGTCGTCGCTAACGTCAGTAATGATACAAGGCTGTGATTGTTCTAATTTAATCGAACTAAACAAATAGGTAAAGAGTCCCTAGACTCGTTCCTAACATCATCAAGGTACATTAAGAAACATAAACTTGATCAATATACCATCCCTCGGGATATAGGAATAGTACATGATCACATCCAATATGTACACAAGCCTGTTTGCGGGTGGGACCACCTGCCCACGCCACAGCAAACTCTTCTTATCAGACTCTGCCTTAGAGTCAAGAAGCCTTCTTGAGAATACATGTTCCACCCATGTTCCAAGGGTACTGTTCCAGTTCTGTCCTCCCAAGTGGTTTAGCCTTGGCCTGGACTGAACTTCATCGTTGGTTTGGTCTACCAACACATACTTTCATAACTTGCTTTCACATCCCCCATATTCGATATTTCCCCAGTCTCATACAGCCTCCTGCATCCTTCCATACTTCCAGCACCTTAGCATTCACTCGCACTAGCGCCAGTATGCAAGAAACAGGATAGCTTAGACAAGATTTCAGAACGCATATTTACATCGCGACGGCACGCCGTGTTATCCCGCGTCGATCTATTCGGCGTTCGGAATTACCCCAGGAAGTATCACATGCCATGACCTAATATATATACACAATGTCACATCATATATATATAGATATAGCACCAAAGCCACTTACCTTTCCACAGAAATCCGCTGTTCCACACAATGAATTCACTATTAAGTTACTACACAATAGTTACATCATTCCTGGTGGCACAGAACTAAGTTCTTCCTTTACTTAGTAACTAAGCACATTTTTGTCTGAATCTCCACCTACCAACTTACCTGGTTTTCTAACCGTTCTTCTGGCTTCAGCAACTGACTGACATAATCTAAGTTTCCATCCGGCACAAGTAACTAGGTTTTATTCTAACCCAGCAACCTAATAGATGCAACGATTGGCAATATATGATACATATATTTGGAACCCAAATCGCCCACATCACATTACGGCGTTCCTAACAGCTGATTCGCGAGCACACGGTAAACAAACACACGCTTAATTGTCACCGGCGTTATCGATCGGTTTGCTAATTAGTATGCGAGGACATCCGCATAGGTAATGAGGTTAGAACAATGGCGTGTGGAACACACGTACAAAGTTAACTGATTTAAACAAATATCTACCTGGATGGTGAAACCAGCTCTCCAGTCAGCTTCCGAACTGTTCAAGGGCTTCTCAGCTTCCTTTTCATAACAGTCAGCCGAATCATGGTTGAGGTGAGACGCAACACAAAAATGGCTCACATTCAGGCCAGCGTCTGTTCTCTTCGAACAAAAGTAAGTGAATGGCTGGTGTAGCCAATTTCCCGCTTCGTGCCAACTCGATGCGCACAAGAAGCGAGTGCTTCTTGAGAAAAGATACTTTCTCGGGAAAACGTCATTCCCCGCCTAGAGTTTCTAGATCTCTCTGCACGGGAATTTAGAGCGATACCCAGCATCACGGGTTACTCGAATTCCGGTGTTTCGAGACGATTCTAGATAATAAGTCCTCCATCGGCTTCCCTCAGTCTATTTTTAGCTGGGAAAGTCCCCGATGACGCGCCAAAATAGTGCGGGTACTTGACGACCCAAGACAGATAAACGCGTTTCGTCACATAGGCCCCCACTTTAAGAGGATCGACCCCGTCGTTCCACTTCTACGCAGAAGCTGTCTATGTCGTTCGTTCCTCCTTCTAAGAGACCGGATGGCGGGTGAGGAAGTCTAACCCGTCAATATTGTATAGAATACTTGTACCACATTCGGTGGGGTGACAAGCTATTCAGTATCACGGGTGATTAACGCCTACTCCGCTACTGCGATCGGGCATCTCGCAGTATCCTGCGGACCAGAGCTCCCGTCTCGACCTGATTTAACGATCGTTCCTGCCAGAGTTTACTGGACTTCTGCAAATCCAGCTTCCCCTTTCGAGGACCCAGCTGGACTGCAGTCGGTCGGATTGAGGGACCAAGGGTATGTGTCCGTTCCGACACAACCCACCTCTTCCTACCTCGGTTCTCAGTGTAGCTAGCACTGCGGGTGTTCCTTTGGCCGGTCATGTTCCCCCGAGCACCGGGCTGAACCGAAGAAGGTACCTGCACATACATATAGGACTTCCTATGGTGTGACAGGCTTTCCGCTACCTGACCTGAACCCCGAACCGTTCTTTCAGCGAATCTCTGCGCCCTTGGGCTGGTGGACTTATCATCGGGCTTCCCCTCATAGCGCATGAGGAGACTGGAATGGAAAGTAGTAGACTTTCCCAGGATCACCACTCCATAGTGCTTGTGGAGCCCCACTTTATCCACTAGGAATGGGCCCTGCCACCCGATTTCGAATTCGTTCCCCTCGATTGGGAGGAGTACTAGAACTCGGTCTCCAACCTCTAAGGATATCTTCGTCTTCGTCCGTTTCTCAGGTGTGCATTTACGGCACTCCGGACAAGACCTAATATACCTGCGCACGTCGCCTGTCATTCCCGGCCACCAATAGTACCGGGATAGACATTTACTGGTTGTCCCTACAGTCAGATGTCCGGTTGGGGACCTGACATGTACCGTTCGCAGCAGATTAGCTCTGAAGCTCTCAGGAACCAACTTACGTTCCCTCTGCCTTTTCTCTGTTCCAGTCTGAATTAACGGTGACTGGTTATCAGAGTTGAACTTACCCTGAGTTAACGGGTTTTCATTGTTGGGCAACCCTTCCGAACAAGGACACTCCGTCGCATCCTTGCTCCGAGCATTACTCTTTCTATCCGGGTGAGGATTTCGGAGACTTACCTTTTCGAGACCCTCTTCCTCTGTATCTCTGACCTGCCTAGACTTATGGATGCTAGGGTGTTCTGGTTCGCCCAGAAACACGTACTTCCGGCCTAGAATTAGGGGATAGAGAGGATCCGGTACGACTGCCGCCTGAATGCGTCCAGTAACGTACTTGCTCCGAATCTCCACATTGGCAATCGGGCAACGTAACGCCACAGCACTCCTACTGGCTGGCTGTATCTCCGTCGTCTCCCCGGTGAGTTGCTCTGGGCCTGTCAGGTGGGATGCAATTACAGCTGAAAATTGCAATCCCGTGTCGTAGAGGCACGACACCTGTTGCCCATTCACTTCTACTTCCTCAACCACTGGAGGTCGTTCTGGTTCCCCATTCCCATCAACCGACTTCACTTTCCTGCAAGGTCTATCCCTAACCTCTGCAAGACAAGCAAAGTGAAAGTCCTTGGGCTTACTCTTACACTCACTCGTATTGTGAGTGCTGGACTTGCAGAATTTGCACCATCGTTCACTCCACTTCCTCTTTGGAGAACTAGGTGGGCTATTCTTACCTTGGTTGACGTTAGAGATCTTCTCTAAAGAGCCTACCTGTTTCTTTGGTTCATCAGAACCTTGGGTCTTCTTTGACTTCTTCTGTGACTTACCTTGATCCGGATCTTTCGATCTCGGATCTGTTGGACTGGTGTCCCCAGTCTCGCCATAGACTTCAACGTATCTTTCGGCTAACTTGGTGACTATATCCAATCTTTCAGCCCCATTCTCACCTAAGAAGTTTCGCAAGGGTTTAGACATTTGCATTCGCATCTGATCTACAACCATCAACTCACGCAAACTTTCATACTCCTCCTTAAATCCGGCCAAGGCCATCCATTTAAGAAGGTATGAGTTCAATCTCACACTGTATGCTGAAAACAGTTCACCAGGTTCTCGCTTCGCCGTTCGAAACTTCCTTCGGTATGAGTGCGCTGTGATCTCGAATCTCTTCAAGAGAGCCGCTTTCAATGCCGGGTAATCATTCTGTAAACCCGGTGGTAAGCGTGCATACACCTCATAACCTTCGGCACGGAGTCCCTGGGAGAGTTTCAAACACCATTTCTGTTTGTCTAGACCCATGGCAATAGACATGGCTTCATACTTCTCTAAGTATTGGTCTATCCGTTCCTTCTCGGGTTCGAACGGCTGTAAAGGCCATTTCATAGCCTGGTAGTCACGTCTACTGGTTGACTCTGAGCCAGGAGGTACACCTCCTCCCATAGCTCCATCAGTTACACCTGTAGCAGGCACTTGTGCCTCAAGTAGCTTCATTCGATACTCATGGTCACGTTTTTCTTTCTCGGCTTCCAACTCAAGCCGTTTCATTTCAGTATCAGCCGCTATCCTCTTTTCCTCCAGAGCCACTTTACTGGCTTCCAGTTCTCTTTCTGCTCTCCTCCTCTCTCTTTCCTCTTGGCGAAAATTTCTTTCCACCTCTTGGACATAGGATTTCAAAGCATCTCCTTCAAGACCAGACTTACGTCCAGTTTCCTGAACTTTGTCCAAGTCTAACTCTTGGGTAGACATGTTGACTATGATATGTGGGTACTCAAGTATGTGTGGGTGAAGCAATACAATGAATCAATAATCAATAGTACTAACTAATCACCACAACACAAATGTCCGTCAGACAGTTAGGAGATAGGTAGAAGTAGTAGAATCTTATGTAGACTGTAGTAGAGGATAAAGACAAAGTCCCTATCCCTATGTGAGAGGTCTACAACACACAAAGATCTTGGAATGATCCCGGACGGGCCCCCACTCTGTAACGGAGTGTTTCGGGTTCACCTTGGGTAGTGAGAGTGAACCACACCCGAGGTGTCTCTAGCACTCCCGTGTATTCTAGCCCCAGGGGTTGGACGAGCAGATACACTTTTTTTTACTCTGTGGTTGATCTCAGGTTATTTAATTACGTCTACACACCCCTCCAGATTCTAGACCCCCACTAACTACCTACACCTGTTGAACAATGAACACTTAGGCATCGTCCGAGACCACACTCAATCATTATACAAAGAGCAAGTCAACTTACATAAAGTTTATTCGACCCTTGAGAATATAGAACTGAAATGAACATCCTGATAGAAGAATCTATTTACACAAATAGAAGATAGAGTAGAGAAAGACTTAGAGATGTAGGTGTCTTCATCGAGTTGAGAAGTAGAGTGGATGCAGATGTCCCGTCCAGTCGGTCCGCCACTCACCCGGCTTCCTTCCAGTGAGATGACTAGAACCTTGGAGACCACTCCGTCTCCCGAACGTGGAACCACAACAATAGAGTCACTGCTGGACCACACTTCACTGGACCAACTGCATCTATAACACTCCCACGGAGTCACTGGTAATACAGTTCTCGAACACTACCGAGTTGGAGACAATCTTCCTGGACTTGGCTCCAAGTATTGGTTACTTCGATGAACTAAATATCACGGACCAACCGAATGGTCTGTCACTCATAGCACAGTCCCACTGCAGAACCGATATGGCATTGACCAATTCAATGGTCTCTTACAGTCACACTTTGGCGGATCAGATATGGCTACTGAAAAGTTACTGAGTCCTTCTAGAACACAGTTGATAATCTGGATACGGAAACAGTACATTAATAGAATCAGACATCTATTTTACGGAAACAATTCAGGTTGGACTATAATCCATAGTCCCTTCCACCGGGTTACACTTGACACACGTCAATACTGGTGTAGTTCTTCTCAAGACCTGCCACTCGAGCTGTCCAAAGAACCATTCAAGTGTCTGAAGATTAGTTACTTCTGCGTTTAGGCAGAACCCCCGTCAAACCAGACGGACCGGTGTTCCCTGTCGAGCATGATTACTCAACATGCTGAAATGTTCCTGGCAAAAACAGAGTATCTTCTATGTTAAACGATCACAAACCATCACTTTCCACACGTGCACCTTCAGGGCAGTTGTATGTCTTGAAGCAAACTTCACGCCTGGTGAATCACATTGGGTACCTGGTGTGATGGAGTCTGGCGTGATAAGTAAAGAACTGAACCCTTCGCTCTGTCACACGAAGTGGTTTCCTGCCAACAACAATTATAGTTGACTGGTTCCTCAACAGGCAAACTCCTGAAAAGGAAGAGCGACCGGTGAGAGTACACTGGCCCAAACATTAGTTCACATGCATCCTACCAAAACTACTCAATTCTCAGTCATGCTAGTTAGTTATTCATATAACCAAAGCATTATCTCTATATGGAGAGTAGTAAAGCATGGGTTCACCAATGTCAGCTGGCCTCACAGAACAGCCCGTCAAACAGAGCAAGAAATCAGAATGACGAGTCTGATCATTGGTCTCACCTATCCCTAATCATCTACCAGTCGTCGCTAACGTCAGTAATGATACAAGGCTGTGATTGTTCTAATTTAATCGAACTAAACAAATAGGTAAAGAGTCCCTAGACTCGTTCCTAACATCATCAAGGTACATTAAGAAACATAAACTTGATCAATATACCATCCCTCGGGATATAGGAATAGTACATGATCACATCCAATATGTACACAAGCCTGTTTGCGGGTGGGACCACCTGCCCACGCCACAGCAAACTCTTCTTATCAGACTCTGCCTTAGAGTCAAGAAGCCTTCTTGAGAATACATGTTCCCCCCATGTTCCAAGGGTACTGTTCCAGTTCTGTCCTCCCAAGTGGTTTAGCCTTGGCCTGGACTGAACTTCATCGTTGGTTTGGTCTACCAACACATACTTTCATAACTTGCTTTCACATCCCCCATATTCGATATTTCCCCAGTCTCATACAGCCTCCTGCATCCTTCCATACTTCCAGCACCTTAGCATTCACTCGCACTAGCGCCAGTATGCAAGAAACAGGATAGCTTAGACAAGATTTCAGAACGCATATTTACATCGCGACGGCACGCCGTGTTATCCCGCGTCGATCTATTCGGCGTTCGGAATTACCCCAGGAAGTATCACATGCCATGACCTAATATATATACACAATGTCACATCATATATATATAGATATAGCACCAAAGCCACTTACCTTTCCACAGAAATCCGCGGTTCCACACAATGAATTCACTATTAAGTTACTACACAATAGTTACATCATTCCTGGTGGCACAGAACTAAGTTCTTCCTTTACTTAGTAACTAAGCACATTTTTGTCTGAATCTCCACCTACCAACTTACCTGGTTTTCTAACCGTTCTTCTGGCTTCAGCAACTGACTGACATAATCTAAGTTTCCATCCGGCACAAGTAACTAGGTTTTATTCTAACCCAGCAACCTAATAGATGCAACGATTGGCAATATATGATACATATATTTGGAACCCAAATCGCCCACATCACATTACGGCGTTCCTAACAGCTGATTCGCGAGCACACGGTAAACAAACACACGCTTAATTGTCACCGGCGTTATCGATCGGTTTGCTAATTAGTATGCGAGGACATCCGCATAGGTAATGAGGTTAGAACAATGGCGTGTGGAACACACGTACAAAGTTAACTGATTTAAACAAATATCTACCTGGATGGTGAAACCAGCTCTCCAGTCAGCTTCCGAACTGTTCAAGGGCTTCTCAGCTTCCTTTTCATAACAGTCAGCCGAATCATGGTTGAGGTGAGACGCAACACAAAAATGGCTCACATTCAGGCCAGCGTCTGTTCTCTTCGAACAAAAGTAAGTGAATGGCTGGTGTAGCCAATTTCCCGCTTCGTGCCAACTCGATGCGCACAAGAAGCGAGTGCTTCTTGAGAAAAGATACTTTCTCGGGAAAACGTCATTCCCCGCCTAGAGTTTCTAGATCTCTCTGCACGGGAATTTAGAGCGATACCCAGCATCACGGGTTACTCGAATTCCGGTGTTTCGAGACGATTCTAGATAATAAGTCCTCCATCGGCTTCCCTCAGTCTATTTTTAGCTGGGAAAGTCCCCGATGACGCGCCAAAATAGTGCGGGTACTTGACGACCCAAGACAGATAAACGCGTTTCGTCACAGTGACATTGGTCAGTAAGAGTCTGTTTAGTAGCCCAAAGCCAGGTTATCTACAGTCTTTGACAAAAATTAGAGAAACTAATTTTTTATATTCCCTTGCGTCACAACCGGGTTAAAGTTGATGACGCAACACAAGAGGGGAGGGTGTGTGTCAAAGACTGACGTAGAGGGTTCCTCGGGAACACCCTTAGATAGAGTAATAGGGAACATAGGACCCCAATTAGGGACAGGGTGGTTGTTAAAGAGGGGAACTAGTAACTAGTCCTCACATGAGAACACGGAGGCGTTGACTAGTGAGTTAGCACTACTGGAGTCACGCCTGCGTGACAACCACGAACGGTAGTAACCCCTAGCCAGCCAAGGGAAGCGTGCGGGGCAAGTTAGCACGCAAAGAGCCCAAGGACGCTTGAAGGTCCTTCCGCGTGGCGTGTAGCCGCGCAAGGTGAATCTAGTCAGACGGGGACTGACGGTCTAAGAGAGCACCTCGGTTCAGAACCGAGTTAGTTATTCGATAGCCAATTAGATAGGAATTAGCGCTAGGCTTTAGTAGAACTAGTGATAGATAATATTGTGATTTCTGTGTGATGTGATAGCGACTGTTCTGCAAATGTAAAAGAGCCAACGGCAATAAAATGTTCATTCCATGCCTCTCACACGACTTGCAAGTTCCTTGTATTGGTGTGCGGGAAGTAATCCGATGATGCCTAACAACTTGAGTTGTTGACAACAACCTTCCCCCCACTATTTACCCTGGAGATAGTATATAACCTTCCCCCCTGTAGCATAACGCTAACAACCATTATTCATTTACCAACACCTGCCGCAAAAAGAGGAAACAACCTTAAAAGAAATTGACTTCACAACCGCAAACGGAGACTAGGACTTAAAACTTAACATCGAAACTGGAACTGCATAAGTGACAAATGACGTGGATTCTTAGAAAGATTTCATCAGACCAAGCTCGGAACCCCATTGGTTGGGAGAGACACGTGACACCGCTTTCGCGCCAACGCCGGTATAGATTATGATAAGCAGCGCACTCCTGCGAAAACATGCCTGGCGAACAGACATCAGAAATTGTGTGACCAAATTTTCAAATAGAGGAGGCAGAATGTCTGAATTTCGGGTGAGCTTGTTAGTCCCGAGATTAGACTAAGAACCCGATGTATCAGGTATCAGGTAATGGTAAACCGTGTTTGTAATGTCAATTGAAATGTATTATTATTAATTAAAACCTCTGAAATATAAAAATGCTCGACTGTAGATTCTAACGACGCAGAGCCGTTCCCGGGCAAAATGACTCTCCAATACTCTCTTCGATTGCAATCTCTGATATTCTTAGAGATAATTATTACCTTTAAGAAGTGCATTATACTACTACATTCTATTCTAAACAACTGTGAGGAGTGATGATTCTAAAGCAATCTTGTGCATTTCACCAGAAACACTGATAAAAGATGCTATCACTACCTACAGCTGAAATGACAGTTCGTGTACTAGAATAAGTGCCTTGTTCTAAAACAGACTTATCTATGCCTATTTACAATCTAGAAAGCTGAAAGAGAAATCAATCTTTCCTTTCTCCTTCATCTATTGAATCAATAGGGTTTGACGGAATAAATATTTATATTTATGTCAAATTTTAATTAGATAAGAGCACTTATGAACTGCAATACATGAGAAAGTTGTGCTTCGCGGAACACCATCACGCGCAGCGAACTTAACTCATTACTCAACATAACTTAAAACTCAACACCACTCATCACCACACAACCCAACACTCAACATCACAACAACAACAGATAATGGGAGAGAGTTATTAGACACAAGAAGAACAAGAAGAAGTTGGTTAATTGGGAAAACACAGATAATTATTTATACATATTATAAACACCATTTAGTGGAAGAAATGTTATAAATGTATGTCATTTATTTACATGCATCTTGACATATTCTCACTCTTGTCAATGTCTTACTGTACACGTTCACTGACCCCAGGTCAAATGAGAACTTACATACAGCAGGTACCAACTGAGACAAGGCGTACACCGTGTGATAAACTCTGACCACCCCAAATTAACCCAACACTAGCTTAGAGAGAAAAGGAGGGGAGGGGAACTAGTTCCTACTTCAGGAATTTAGATTTCTTCCGACCTACTTCTAGAATAATGTATTGGTAGGAATGTATATATTTATGTGAATATTCATCAGTGATCTTGGTGGCTACATACCAACAACCACCCAACACATCAGCAAACTAACCACCTAAATCAGACCTGAAAGAGGGAAGCCGAGAGAAAGAGATGAACCACAAGTGAGATGGAGGATGACTTGGCCATGAGCAGAGCATCGGGAGGCCTTCAGTGGAACTATACGGGCAGACCTGAAGTGGATCCATCAGTCAATGGACCCTGGCTTACCTAATCTTCCAGTCACCAGGTTACTTTTCTCATTGGTACACACCACACCCAATTTCAGGAAACTGATAGTTAATTGTTGAGTCATCACCATCACACTTAATATGTACAACATCAAAATGTTTACTATGTTTCACACTTGTTGACATCTCATATATTGATGCTTGATTGATTGTCTGGGACAATGGTCCAATGTGCAACTTTTCTATTATCTTGTGTAAATCACAATAGAGATGTATGTACTGGCCAGAAGGCTCAGGCCCAGTCAATAAATGATTAACATGAATTGACCTTCTGTTAATTTATCAGTTCAAACCTATCTGTGAGTCAACAACTTCTTTGTACATCATGTTGTCAGAATCTAATGTGATTGATTATGTGTTTGATTGTTTACAATATATCCACTCATAATGACTTATAAAAATGGGGGAGAGAAGACTCTAGATCTATCAACTGCTCAATATCCATGTTTTCTTCATCTAAATCAGGCTGAGAAAATTCTCCAGACTTTCCTCAGATTTGATAACCAATAAGGGGGCTCCAGAGCTATCAGAATCATTGGAGAAGGGGCAGATTCCCAGTTAGTAATTACCATTCTCACCAGGGCCATAATCTATATCTCCTAGACATACTTAATAGAACGAGGCCTGCAGATAACTCAAGGTTCATATTCTGGGGTTATTGAAGATAGAAGAGGATGGGGCTCTACTTCTTTTGTTAGAGATGGGGCATGCACTACAGTGATCTCCCACTCCCTTCAAAAATATATGACACCCCCACTATTTACCCTGGAGATAGTATATAACCTTCCCCACACTATTTACCCTGGACATAGTATACAACCTTCCCCACACTATTTACCATGGACATAGTATACAACCTTCCACACACTATTTACCATGGAGACAGTCTACAATCTTCCCCACACTATTTACCATGGACATAGTATACAACCTTCCCCACACTATTTACCATGGAGACAGTCTACAATCTTCCCCACACTATTTACCCTGGAGACAGTATACAACCTTCCCCACACTATTTACCATGGAGACAGTCTACAATCTTCCCCACACTATTTACCCTGGAGACAGTATACAACCTTCCCCCCCCCCCCCACTATTTACCCTGGAGATAGTATATAACCTTCCCCACACTATTTACCCTGGAGACAGTATACAACCTTCCCCCCACTATTTACCCTGGAGACAGTATACAATCTCCCCCCCCCCCCCACTATTTACCCTGGAGACAGTATACAACCTTCCCCCCACTATTTACCCTGGAGACAGTATACAACCTTCCCCCCACTATTTACCCTGGAGACAGTATACAACCTTCCCCCCACTATTTACCCTGGAGACAGTATACAACCTTCCCCCACTATTTACCCTGGAGACAGTATACAACCTTCCCCCCACTATTTACCCTGGAGACAGTATACAACCTTCCCCCCACTATTTACCCTGGAGACAGTATACAACCTTCCCCCCACTATTTACCCTGGAGACAGTATACAACCTTCCCCCCACTATTTACCCTGGAGACAGTATATAACCTTCTCCAAACTATTTAACCCCGGAGATACTCTACAATCTTTCCCATACTATTTACCCTGGAGACTTTACAATCTTCCCCACACTATTTACCTTGGAGATACTCTACAATCTTTCCCATACTATTTACCTTGGAGACACTCTACAATCTTTCCCATACTATTTACCATGGAGACACTCTACAATCTTTCCCATACTATTTACCATGGAGACACTCTACAATCTTTCCCATACTATTTACCATGGAGACACTCTACAATCTTTCCCATACTATTTACCATGGAGACACTCTACAATCTTTCCCATACTATTTACCATGGAGACACTCTACAATCTTTCCCATACTATTTACCATGGAGACTATACAATCTTCCCCACACTATTTACCCTGGAAACACTCTACAATCTTCCCCACACTATTTACCCTGGAGATAGTATACAACCTTCCCCACACTATTTACCCTGGAGACAGTATACAACCTTCCCCAAACTATTTAACCCCGGAGATACTCTACAATCTTTCCCATACTATTTACCTTGGAGACATTACAATCTTATCCACAATATTTACTCTGGAGACCTAATAATCTTCCCCACACTATTTACCATGCAGTCAGTCTACAATCTTCCCCACACGATTTACCCTAGAGACACTACAATCTTCCTCAGACTAATCACCCTGGAGAGACTACACAATCTCACCACACCATTTAACACACAGAAATATCAACTGCGAACCCTTGTGAGGCCACCAGGACACATGTATTGTTTCGCACTCATTGAAGTAGAATAAAGAAGGAGAGTCTAAATGACACACTAGACAACATATAAATTGAAAGCCAGAGTTACCTCATCAGGATTAGAACGGATCACCTCCAAACGACGACAGCGCCTCGCTGTACGAACAAGTGTACTTTGATGCACGACCAACAAGACAGCCAAGTAAACGCAATACACAGAAATATCAATGGGGTGTCTGGTTGACTATACGCCATTCACTGCAGATTCCCGCGCAGATTCCCCCCCCCCCCCCCAATATATTAGGACATTTCTGTCTATAAAAAGTCTCTTTTGCTGTCATGCATGTGAATTATCTGTCGCATCTTGGATCCATTTACGTTGTGGCCCTCTTCTTCTCCACCTCCGCGGTACACATCCTTCCACGATGATCTTGTCTAAACTCTCCTGTCTTCTCCATGTCCACGGTACACATCCTTCCACGATAATCTTGTCTAAACTCTCCTGTCTTCTCCATGTCCACGGTACACATCCTTCCACGATGATCTTGTCTAAACTCTCCTGTCTTCTCCATGTCCACGGTACACATCCTTCCACGATGATCTTGTCTAAACTCTCCTGTCTTCTCCATGTCCACGGTACACATCCTTCCACGATAATCTTGTCTAAACTCTCCTGTCTTCTCCATGTCCACGGTACACATCCTTCCACGATGATCTTGTCTAAACTCTCCTGTCTTCTCCATGTCCACGGTACACATCCTTCCACGATAATCTTGTCTAGACTCTCCTGTCTTCTCCATGTCCACGGTACACATCCTTCCACGATAATCTTGTCTAGACTCTCCTGTCTTCTCCATGTCCACGGTACACATCCTTCCACGATAATCTTGTCTAGACTCTCCTGTCTTCTCCATGTCCACGGTACACATCCTTCCACGATAATCTTGTCTAGACTCTCCTGTCTTCTCCATGTCCACGGTACACATCCTTCCACGATAATCTTGTCTAGACTCTCCTGTCTTCTCCATGTCCACGGTACACATCCTTCCACGATAATCTTGTCTAGACTCTCCTGTCTTCTCCATGTCCACGGTACACATCCTTCCACGATGATCTTGTCTAAACTCTCCTGTCTTCTCCATGTCCACGGTACACATCCTTCCACGATAATCTTGTCTAGACTCTCCTGTCTTCTCCATGTCCACGGTACACATCCTTCCACGATAATCTTGTCTAGACTCTCCTGTCTTCTCCATGTCCACGGTACACATCCTTCCACGATAATCTTGTCTAGACTCTCCTGTCTTCTCCATGTCCACGGTACACATCCTTCCACGATAATCTTGTCTAGACTCTCCTGTCTTCTCCATGTCCACGGTACACATCCTTCCACGATAATCTTGTCTAGACTCTCCTGTCTTCTCCATGTCCACGGTACACATCCTTCCACGATAATCTTGTCTAGACTCTCCTGTCTTCTCCATGTCCACGGTACACATCCTTCCACGATAATCTTGTCTAGACTCTCCTGTCTTCTCCATGTCCACGGTACACATCCTTCCACGATAATCTTGTCTAGACTCTCCTGTCTTCTCCATGTCCACGGTACACATCCTTCCACGATAATCTTGTCTAGACTCTCCTGTCTTCTCCATGTCCACGGTACACATCCTTCCACGATAATCTTGTCTAGACTCTCCTGTCTTCTCCATGTCCACGGTACACATCCTTCCACGATAATCTTGTCTAGACTCTCCTGTCTTCTCCATGTCCACGGTACACATCCTTCCACGATAATCTTGTCTAGACTCTCCTGTCTTCTCCATGTCCACGGTACACATCCTTCCACGATAATCTTGTCTAGACTCTCCTGTCTTCTCCATGTCCACGGTACACATCCTTCCACGATAATCTTGTCTAGACTCTCCTGTCTTCTCCATGTCCACGGTACACATCCTTCCACGATAATCTTGTCTAGACTCTCCTGTCTTCTCCATGTCCACGGTACACATCCTTCCACGATAATCTTGTCTAGACTCTCCTGTCTTCTCCATGTCCACGGTACACATCCTTCCACGATAATCTTGTCTAGACTCTCCTGTCTTCTCCATGTCCACGGTACACATCCTTCCACGATAATCTTGTCTAGACTCTCCTGTCCGTTTACTTGTCTACAATATTTTATTATCTTTATTGTTGTTTGTCTTAACCCATTCAATGTTGAAGGATAATATATCGCGACATGTGACTTCCCATTTGGACAGAAGGGCGATATATCGTATTACCAGGGTTATCGTGTTATTTGTTTTCTTTCGTGGCATCTTCCCCAGTTTCAATGCTCAGAGAACGGACATTCATATTATAATATAGGGTGTATTTTTAATGACTGCAATGTTTAAAATTATTGCCGGTCCAAGTTTTGTATTCATCCTCTGTAAAGTTCATGCAACATAATAGGTAAATTCAAAACTTGGACCGGCAATAATTTCAAACACTGCACAGTCATTAAAAATACACAATGTACATGCTCATTTGATTAAGCACCATGTTTGCTCCAAACCTTGTTGTGTTTGACAATGAGTCATTTAATAACCAATCTTCGTTATTACTGAGCTTTTTTTTTTTTATTGGACAGATCTGCTTGTTCGCTATTCCGTCGAATGGATTTTCTGTACTAGACTTGTTCTATACTCGATGAACAATAAACGTTTGCTCAAATATGACTGGTACTTTGCCGTCTTGACAGACGATAGTTTGTAAATTGGAGTTATGCCTCTCCATTTCACAAAGCCTGAGATGAATTTGGAGACCATGTGTTGCCCATGCAGCATGATCTGTCTCTCGGCCTGCGTAGTTTAACCTAGATGGATCAGCAAAGCAATGCTCAAACTGTCCACCTATCGGAGCTTCCAACCTAGACCAGTTGCCGACCAAGGCTTAGGGTCTGATCTGCCTTGCCGTGGCATTTAGTCTTTAGGCTGTATTTCATCGCACTAGGCTAAGGCTTGTACCCTCCCATTTGCACTCCTCCACCCGAAGCCGTTGGCACAATGATGGGTGTCGGCGCTAACAGAAAGCAGGTAGTACCGTCTACTGTCATATGGTAGCTCAGTTATATCTGACTAAGACCCAACATTCGGCGCTAACAGAAAGCAGGTAGTACCGTCTTCTGTCATACAATAATAGCTCAGCCATATCTGACTAAGACCTGATACCAAATATACTCGTTAGCAATTAGTCGGTTCAAGCGCAAACAGAAAGATGTTGTATTGAATTTGAAATTACCGTGGGAATAACAAACGTTCCACATTCGAACAACACCCGTGACTATGCGGATTCATTGTTTCAGCTTATGCATTATTTATTTATTCACTTCATATGATAAAGTCTTTAAAAGTTTTAAAAGTAGGGAGAGGATCGACTTCATTGCCGCGGGTTTTATCCCATATAGCTCGGTCCCTTTCCGCAGAGCAGCCCGCCGAAAGAGTCGCACAAAGCACGAACTCCGTAGCTCCAACGACGACCCCCAGGAGTCTCCGAGAAAAATGCACAAGTGAACCAAAAGATGTGTCCCGGAATCGAACCCCCAACCTTTGGAGCGTGAGGTAGACCGCTTGACAACTTCACCACGGAGGACCCCAAGAAGATCGCCCAACGTGCGGCTCGAGCCCACGAGCCTGAGATTAAGAGTCTCATGCTCTACCGACTGAGCTAGCCAGGCAATTCATGTGATATATAACTCTGCAGTATGCACCTGACGAGATGCAGCGAAATTATGCCAGGCAATAAATATATGGAAATATTCTTCAGCAAGTGAATCGGTACAATTATCTCGGAACAGTCATAACATCTGATGGGAGATGCCTTGTAGAGATTAGAACAAGAATCGCCATGGCGAAAGTAGCCTTTAGCAAGATGAAAAACATTCTGACCAATAAAATGATGTCAATTGAAACGAGAAAAACACTGTTGAGTTGCCACATAGAGCCTGTTCTTTTGTATGGATGTGAAACTTGGACAATGAGCAGTCAAGCCGAAAAATAGCTGATGGCTGCAGAAATGTGGTTTCTGAGGAAAATGCAAAGAATACCATGGACAGATAGAAAAACCAATGACCAAGTACTACAGGAGACAAATGAAAATAGTAGACTGATTAGAGAAATTAGACGAAGACATTCAAATTTTTTTGGACATGTAACGAGAAGAAATGGATTGGAGAACTTATTGACAACTGGCAAGATCGAAGGGAACAGACCAAGGGGAAGACCGAGTAGTAAATACCTGGATGACTTGGCCACGTGGCATGGTCGAGACAGAAACGCTGAGCGGATCCACGACTTTGGTGATCGAGTGAAATGGCGAGTTATGACCGCCCACGCTTTCCGGCATGGCACATGATTGATTGATTGAGATTGTCACCTCCCTTTCTGCATCCTTAGTTAGTTAGTTAGTTAGTTAGTCGATAGATCATCCTCAATGCACATCGAACCATTCAGTCCATAAGTGCTCGGATCCCCTCCTCAGCAAATCCCGCAGCGTGTAGCGGCTAACGACGCCAGTTCTGTGTTGGTTTATCAATCTTCTTTGGCTTCCTGCGTAGTGTTCTTGTTTGGCCACACCTCTTTTAATTTGCTGCTCTCGCAGTCTGGCCATTGTTGTAGATTCACAGTCATCACTTGGTTCTCGCAAAAGTCTTACTTCTCGTAGAGCATTCAGAATGTCGGCCTGGTCCATGGCGCGCCCGCCCTCCACAGTAGCCTCACCTGCGAGCTTGTCAGCCCGCTCATTTCCTTGTACTCCCGCATGCCCTGGCACGAAGATGAAACTAATCTTTGCCAGTCGAGACCGCTCCAGAGGCAGCAACCATTCTCTTCGGATCGACCCCTCCTCTATCCTCTTGATCATGTTCATTGAGTCGCTAAGGAAACAAGCCCTAGTGAATGTCTGTGTCTCGAGCCATGTTATTGATTTACTTACTGCCATGACTTCCATGGTCAGGCTACTTGTGGTTTCAGTAAAAGCACCAGAGTCCTCCTTCACAATTCTCCCTCCGGCCCGAGCTGTAAAGGCCCATGAGCTTCTCACATGTCGGACGACCGACCCATCTGTGTAGATGACCGCGTCACCGTCTAGCGAATTATCGAAAATCAACGCTTGTACTTCAGCCTCAACAGCTGCCGGATTTTCTTGTCTGCATTTTCTGTCAAGTTGGATGCAAACTGAAAAGGATGTGCAGAAGTCTGTTGGCACTTGCACCCACTCCTCGCCAGGTTCTAAGTCCTCAAGTGAACACACCTGTTGAAGAATGTATTCGGCTTGACCCATCCACGACCGTCCTCTTTTTAACCTGCTGCCCTTCACCTTCCTAATTTCACTATGCAGTGGATGTTGTGTGTTTGAGTTAATTCTGAGGTAGGCGCGTGCCCTGCAATCTTGTATTCTCTCTTCAATGGTTGGAAACCCAAGAAGGTAGCGCATCGCCCTGCATGCTGTATCTCTTGTACATCCAAGAATAATGCGCATAGCTTCATTCTGTATCCTTTCCATCCGTTCTATCTGCTTATGGCTGAGAGTCAGGATTGCCATTGCATACTCCAAAACAGACATGACCAACCCCTCGTACAGAAGACATAGATGGCGCTGCTCACAGTTTGCTGCCGCCATCACCCGCATCGCTGCCAAACCCCGCTTGGCCTTTGTTATCACCTGGTCTATGTGCACATTATAAGCAAGGCTTCGATCAAACCGTATCCCCAGGTAATTCATTGCCTGCGTTCTTTCCACCATCTCTGAACACAGCATTACAGTTGGTGTTGGAGTGTTGACAATATGATTATTCAACGAGAACCAAGACACTGTTGCCTTTGTTGGGATGACCATTGCCCCAGCTTCATCACACCAAGTACTTATGCGATTGAGTTCGGTTTGTAGTTCCACAGCAACCTCCTCTCTATCCTTCCCCTGACGATACACTAAAACATCATCGGCATATGACAATGTCCTGCCAGGTCCAGTGATCTGCTCACTGGTGATTCTCACTGTGTAGGCGTTGAACAGTACCGGAGATAATGGTGATCCCTGTGGTAGGCCAGGATATATTGTTGTTGGTTCCGAAGTCCAACTGCCACATCTAAAAACTACTTTCCGTTGGAAGAGGGCTGCAGCGATCCAACTAAGGAGGAATGGACTTATGTTTAGTTCGAGAAGCTGAAACATTAAAAAATCCAGTGGTACTCTGTTGTATGCGTCCTCAAGATCAATCGCTGCAGCAACGGTTTCAGTGCCTGAGTGGAAACCTTCATAGACATCCTGGGCAAAGACTGCTGCATTGGTCCAGGTTTCCCTTTTTGGACGGTACCCACCCAGGGTGGGTGGGAAAACACCTTGCCTCTCTAGTTGGCTTGATATTTTCTTGGCAATTACCTTCTCCAGCAGCTTGCCTATTGTATTCTGCATGGTTATAATTCGATATCCCTGAATTTTTTTTGTGGTCTTTGTCAGGCTTCGGCAAGGGAATCAGATAGCTGTGTAACCATTCCTCCTTGATGCTAGCACCCCCTATACTGTTGTTGTACATGTCTGCTAGTTTCTCTAGCTCATTGTCGGTACACCTATTAATGTCATCGTATCTTATGCCATCAGGACCTGGAGCACTGTTTTTTGATCGTCGAAGCACAGCCTTGATTTCTTTCACTGTCACTGTGTCTTCATCCGAAGTGTCCTGGGCCTTGCATCTGTCTGAGGTGACCTCCTTGGCCAGATTTCGGCCTCCCATGTCTGTCTGGTTGCTTTGCTCAAGGTAGCGTTCAAAGAGGGCTTTGCCCTTGTACTCGTCAGTCCTCTGCCAGATGAGGTCAGCACCTTGGAAGTCAGAAATGCTCTTATTCTTGACTACACCACTCATGCTTTTATGTAGTCGCCAGAACAATTTCAGTGACTTGTCTGTGCTTACTCTTTGACACACCTCTGCCCATTTTTCGCTTTTAACAACCTTGACCAGTTTTTTGAAGTAGCTTACTTTTGTGTGCATCTCTCTTTCTAAGTGCAAGCAGGGACTAGGATGACCAGCTCTGTTCTTCTTGGCATTTTGCCATCTCCTTACAGCACTACGCTTATCCACCCAAGCCTTCTCCACCTCGAAACTCCACCACGGTGGCTGCTCCCAGCTTTTTTTCCTGCCCTGAAACGTTCTGCGCTTGTCACGTCTTATTTTACTCACCACATCTTGCCCTGTACTGTCATACTGGAACGTCTTTACCTTTAGCTTGTGCTGCCTGGTTCTGCCTTTCTCCACCAGTATGCTGCACGGGTGGTGGTCGCTGCCATGGTGTCCTAGGACACCCCATCTACACACTGTAGTGAGTGAAGGTGAAACTAGCGCCAGATCAATAGCACTGTCCTCATCGCCCGGACGGCTTGCTGTTCTGGTGACACAGCCACTGTTGATACAAACCAGGTCGATGGTTTCCAGTGCAGTCTCGAGCTCCTCCCCCTGTTTATTGGATGAAGTGTTTCCCCATGATCTGCCTTTAGCGTTGAAATCACCACAGAAAATAACATTTCTCTCGTGGCCTAATATGCCACTTAAGCACTGCCACTTCTGGGCGTCCACACTGACATTGCGGGCATAAACATTAACCACCACGAATGGTATACTGGAATGAACTCTCAACGCCTGTATTTGTATATCGTCACTGTCCCAACTGGACATGTCTAGCTCTGACGCCACCATGCTGTCGCGAACGAGAATCGCCATTCCCAGATGTCGTCTGTTGTAGAAACATTTGAAGCCGGCAATCTGGAGTAGCTGATCGCCCAGTCTCGTCTCCTGGAGTGCTACAATGTCGTTCCTGTAAACTAGGGTTTCTAAAATAGAGCCCCGTTGTTTTACACTGGCACAGTTCCAATATAGAATACGGATATTCCTGAGTCCTAGACGGTGACACTTGAGTCTAAAACGCCTCAAACCTCCACGCTTACCTTGCTTCTTTTTCCCTGCGCGGCTACCCCGCCGCTTCGGTATGTTGACTGCAGACCGCACGAAGAACACACGTTGTTCCGCCATGTTGAAAAAACGTAAACACAGACTTTGAAAACCACACACGCTGCTGAAAATTCACTCAAGGATGGCTTCGCTCGATGCACGAACTCCGTAGCACCCGCGCAGATCTTGAGTAGAAACTCCTGGTTTTACATCCTGGCACACCAATTACACGCAAGAGATGAATAAATCCATCCCCTACGCGAAAAAGGTAACGAACACAAAACAACACGACCGTCCGTCGCCATCTTGAAACCGGAACATCTCTGCATCCTTAAAAGGAGTTTAAAGGCCTGAGGGTCGATTCCATTGTGCCAGGTTCTACCCCATACGGCCCGGTCTCTTTTTGCACAGCTGTCTGCTGAAAGCATAGCACAGAACACGAACTCCGTAGCTCCATCGACGACCCCCAGGTGTCTCGTCGAGAAAACTACACCCGTGAGCCGAACGACGAGGTGCGAAGACGAACCCACAACCTTTGCAACGCGAAGCAGTCGGCGAAACCCCGTCTGTGTTCTGAACCTCCCAGATGTCTAAGAGGGAGGGGATGTTTATCACAACAAGGTGCTCACAAGGAGAGTTGCCCAGGACTAGTCAACGATTAACGCGCAAACACAAATGGCTGGGACTTCCGGTCCAATATGGCGGATAGACTGTTAAGGCCTCAGAATGTTTTTGCTTCTGGCTACGGTGTTATTACGCATTTTGGACTGGTAGTAAATATTTCCATCGCCAAGCTACTGAGTAAAGTGCGTGGAACGACACCGTGAGCTGTGAATTTCATGTGCAATGTTTTAAAATCTGTTTGCGGTGGTCTGTATTTGTAACTGCATGTTCAGAAAAATGGCGGACGGTCGGTTGCTGAACTAGTAGTTATACCTGATGCAGTAGTTAGTTAGTTAGTTAGTTAGTCGCAGTTCCAACATCACAGCAACGGGTCGTTCCCATTATGCTCCGTTCCTGTGCCAGTGAATATCACACAAAACGCTCCCCACTGCCCAGTGTGAAAAGTGGAAAAGACAGGAGTCTCGACAAACAACAGCCCGCACAGATACCTGATGCAACTGCTGGTTTTCTAGTGACTGTCGCTTCCATCGACGATGAACTGTAATTTGTGTGGCGGACTGTTAGTACTGGCGTTCTGGCTGCGGCTTTTTGCATGTACACATTTGCGTGCTGTTGGTTTGTCAATACTCTGTCTGTTCCACTTTTCACAACTAGAATAATATAATTAGGATGAAGAAGAAGAACAAAATGATACTCATGATAATTATGTAAGTCCCAATACACCGTTCTTCATAAACTGACAAACGATTTATTATTTCTGAAACATTACGCCGGATTATTATATGAACTGCCTGTTCTGTTATTGTTAATTAATTTTCTTTTCAAACAAAATTATACATAAATGTTAACAATAATTAATAGTCAAATTGTACATTACTAAATGAATTTAAACACCAGCCATAAATTAACTGAATGCTGCGCGGATCATAATGAACTGATGATGCCATCGGCAGTAACTAACACATTCCTCATACAAGTTTGTGTTCGGTCGTAGGGTTGTGTCTGAACTCGTAATCCACATGGACAAATGCTCTCTCCACCTCGGGCACGGCTTCCAGGCGCTGCTGAAGTGTCTCTCCGATGTTGTGGGCCTCCTCCACCGTCATCTTCTCAGGCAGGACGATGTCAACCTCCACAAGAAAGTTGCTCCCAAAGTGGAACGCACGAACCGTATCAAGGTGTTTGATTTTTGGATGGTGGTTGATACAAATCCACGTTATCTGACTAAGGAAGTTCGGTTTGGCCGTATGCCCCGACAGCATCCTGATCTGCTCCGCTCCGGTTTGCCACCAATTGAATATGATGTACAGACAGATGAAGATGGCGCCACTGGGGTCGATGTATGAAAACCCGTATTCTTCAGATATTTCCATGAAGTTAGCAGACCCCAAGTAACCACAGATAATGGCTACAGAGTTGGACAGAACATCGTTTCTGTGATCTTGGGCTAAAGCCTGTACTATTGAGGAATTGACACGTCTGCAAACTAACCAGAGGACAAGTTTTGTCACAACAGTGCTTCCAGCGATAGCAAAAGTGACGTAGTCAACATTTGGTAGCGTGGAATTCTGATCCAGCAGTGAAATGATCTTCTCTATGGCTTCTCGGATTAACTGCATTGAACAAAGGCCCATAACCACCGACAGAATCACGACTGCAATCGGCTCCAGTTTGGTTCGGCCTTGTGGATAGTTGTACGGATCCCTCTTTTTAACAGATCGTGTTGCCCACCACATGATAATGCCGCTGAAGAGATCCAGACAAGAGTCCACCAAACTGGAGATGATAGAAATGGATCCCGACAGAGCACTGGCGACTGCTTTGGCAATCAGCAGAAGTACATTCACAAGCAGAGTGATCTTTGAATAAATCAGCGCCTTGTCGTAGCTGTTCTGCAGGTTCAAGGACTGAGCGTCAGATTCCGCGGGTTGAATATCCAAAGCCAAGGTCTCGTAAGCTGAAATGAGTTCATTCTGTGCCTCGTAGTAGGCTTTGACACGCCTTGGTTTGTCCCTAAGGTCGACTTGCCTCTTGGAGGTAAACGCGATCAGCGGCGACTTCCAGTTTGGGTCCTCTTCTGCCGACATAAACACACGTTATGTTACACTTGTCTCTAGTTCAATGTTACAGTGCTATCAACAGACATAAATAAACACACGTTATGTTACACTTGTCTCTAGTTCTATGTTACAGTGTTAGCAACAGACATAAATAAACACACGTTATGTTACACTTGTCTGTAGTTCTATGTTACAGTGTTAGCAACAGACATAAATAAACTCACGTTATGTTACACTCGTCTCTAGTTCTATGTTACAGTGTTAGCAACAGACATAAATAAACACACGTTATGTTACACTTGTCTATAGTTCAATGTTACAGTGTTATCAACAGACATAAATAAACACACGTTATGTTACACTTGTCTCTAGTTCTATGTTACAGTGTTATCAACAGACATAAATAAACACACGTTATGTTACACTTGTCTCTAGTTCTATGTTACAGTGTTATCAACAGACATAAATAAACACACGTTATGTTACACTCGTCTCTAGTTCTATGTTACAGTGTTATCAACAGACATAAATAAACACACGTTATGTTACGCTCGTCTCTAGTTCAATGTTACAGTGTTATCAACAGACATAAATAAACACACGTTATGTTACACTTGTATCTTGTTCAATGTTACAGTGTTAGCAACAGACATAAATAAACACACGTTATGTTACACTTGTCTCTAGTTCTATGTTACAGTGTTAGCAACAGACATAAACACACGTTATGTTACACTTGGATCTAGTTCTATGTTAGTGTTATCAACAGACATAAATAAACACACGTTATGTTACACTTGTATCTTGTTCAATGTTACAGTGTTAGCAACAGACATAAATAAACACACGTTATGTTACACTTGTCTCTAGCTCTATGTTACAGTGTTATCAACAGACATAAATAAACACACGTTATGTTACACTCGTATCTAGTTCTATGTTACAGTGTTAGCAACAGACATAAATAAACACACGTTATGTTACACTTGTCTCTAGTTCTATGTTACAGTGTTAGCAACAGACATAAATAAACACACGTTTTGGATGCACAAAGGTATCAGGTATGGGTATATCTTGCATGCACACATGTGTAAAGTATGGTACTATTTCGATTACACAAAAGTGTGGCAATATTTTGGATACACAAAACTGTGGTAATATATTGGATACACGGTAGTGTTGTTATAGTTTCGATACACAAACGTGCGGTAATATTTTAGATACACAAAAGTATGGTAATACGAAAGCGAGTCAATAAGTAAATCACACAGTTCTGTGGGATGGCAGGTAAATGTAGTTGGTGTTTTCTACAGGTGTCTTTAGGTGATAGCAACATCGAACTTTATATTCCCGTTCGCCACGTGGCGCTAGGTGTCTCATGCGCAACGCATAAACAGAATGGCGACTGTACTTACGGAGTGTACAACCATAGAGCAACTTGCTCTTGTGCGTTTTTTTTTTTTTTTTTTTGGTGTGCAAAAGGATTGCCTGCAAAGGAAATTCATAAGGAAATGCTTACTGTTTATGCTGACAAATGTTTGTCCCGTAAAGCGGTGCATAGCTCGGTAGAAAAATTTTCTCAAGGTCGCTCTAAAATTGTTGATGAAATCCGATCTGGTCGTCCTGTTGAGATTGCAACAGAAGCATCTGTGCAGTGGGTGAAGGAGATGATTAGAGGTGACAGGCAAGTAACGATAGACTCTGTAGCATCTGCAATAGGGTGCTCACATGGTTCAGCATACAGCATAATGCATGATCGATTGAAATTTAAGAAAGTGTGCTCAAGGTGGGTACCCAGATCATTGAAGGAGGAATACAAAATGAACAGATTTGGCCTTTCCTTGTATCATCTTTGTCGATACGAAGATGAAGGAGAAGACATGCTGAACAGGATTGTTACTGGGGACGAATCATGGGTGCATCACTATCAGCCCGAATCAAAGCGTGCTTCAATGCAATGGAATCATCCTTCTTCGCCTTGTGTCCAAAAATTCAAGGTTACGCCATCAACAGCTGGGATTGTCAAGGAGTGCTTTTAACCAATTTCAAGAAGAAAGGTGACAATGTGAATTCTGAATCGTACTGTAAAGTTCTATTGATGCTTCATGATGCAATTCGAAGAAAACGTCCAGGACTGCTGACTAGAGGAGTGTTGCTTCTTCATGACAATCCCAGACCACATACGGCTCGATTAACTCAGGAGAAAATTAACCAACTAAGGTGGGAAGTTCTGGAACATCCACTTTACAGCTCCGACTTAGACCCTAGCGATTTCCACCTTTTTGGTCCACTGAAAACCCTCCTTGGCGGGAGACATTTCGCGAATGACGCCGACGTTGAGTGTGAAATGAAAACGGGATTTAGAAAAACAGAGCACGCAGTTTTATGTAGCCGGTTGGGGGGGGGGGGGGGGGGGGGGAGCTGATAAAACGATGGGATAAGTGTATGCATCAATGTTGGTGGAAATTATGTTGAGAAATAAAGGGACAATGTATGTATACAAATAAACTGATTTCAAGTTGTCATCATATTTAGTTATTTTTCTACAGCCATTTGTGACTTACTTTTTGAGTTCCCCGCGTTTTTGGATAGACACAGTGTGGTAATATTTTGGATACACAAAAGTGTTGTTTTAGTTTGGATAGACAAAAGTGTGGTAATATTTTGTAATAGACAAAATTGTGGTATTATTTTGGATACACAAAAGTGAGATAATATTTTGGATACACAAAAGTGTTGTTTTAGTTTGGATAGACAAAATTGTGGTATTATTTTGGATACACAATAGTGGGATAATATTTTGGATACACAAAAGTGAGATAATATTTTGGATACACAAAAGTGAGATAATATTTTGGATACACAAAAGTGAGATAATATTTTGGATACACAATAGTGTGATAATATTTTGGATACACAAAAGCGTTATAATAGTTTGGATGCACAAAAGTGTGGTAAAAGTGAGAGGTTCAGAGCAACCTACCTACGGACGCGAGAGAATGGTGACCAGATAACTCTTTCATTCTCAGGTTGCGCATTTTCTTGGTCGCCCGATCTACCAGAGCTGTGATCTCTGCGGCATCATCGTCCGCCTGTGATGGAAATGTCTACACTTAGGTCAGATTCCCCTAAATATCATAGTTAGGTAAGATTCTCCTAAATGTCCATAGTTGGCTCATATTATCCTAAATGTCTATAGTTAGGTCAGGTTCTCCCAAATGTCCATAGTTAGGTCAGATTCTCCTAAATGTCTATAGCTAGGTCAGATTATCCTTAATGTCAATAGTTAGGTCAGATTATCCTTAATGTCTATAATTTGACAAGATTATGATAAATGTCTATACTTTGATAAGATTATCCTAAATGTCCATAGTTAGGTCAGATTCTCCTAAATGTCTATAGCTAGGTCAGATTATCCTTAATGTCAATAGTTAGGTCAGATTATCCCTAATGTCTATAATTTGATAAGATTATCCTAAATGTCCATAGTAAGGTAAGAGTATCTTAAATTTATATAGTTAGGGAAGATTATCATAAATGTCTATAATTAGATAAGATTATCCTAAATGTCTCTAATTAGGTAAGATTATCCTAAATGAATATGATTAGGTAAGATTATCCTAAATGTCTATAATTAGGTAAGATTATCCTAAATGTCTACAATAATGTATAATTAGGTAAGATTATCCTAAATGTCTATAATTAGGTAAGATTATCCTAATGTCTATAATTAGGTAAGATTATCCTAAATGTCTATAAATAGGAAAGATGATCCTAAATGTCTATAATTAGGTAAGATTATCCTAAATGTCTATAATTAGGTAAGATTATCCTAAATGTCTATAATTAGGTAAGATTATCCTAAATGTCTATAAATAGGAAAGATGATCCTAAATGTCTATAATTAGGTAAGATTATCCTAAATGTCTATAATTAGGTAAGATTATCCTAAATGTCTATAATTAGGTAAGATTATCCTAAATGCCTATAGTTACGTCAGATTCTCCTAGGTTAGGTAAAGGGAGGGATTAGTAGAAAGGGAAAGAGATGAGAGAGAGAGAGCGAGAGAGAGAGAGATAGAGAGAGAGAGAGAGAGAGAGAGAGAGAGAGAGAGAGAGAGAGAGAGAGAGATTAACAAGAATAAGGAAAAGAAGGAGACAGTTAAAAGAGGTTACAGAGGAGGGGGAGGGAGGGATATCTAGAAAGAGGAGAGAAGGGATGAAGAGACCGGAGAGTGAGAGAGGTTCATAACTACCTGTTTGACTGCAAGATCGCCGTTTCCATAGTGATTTGGCGTCGGTTTGGAAGTGTTTGTGATTTTTCCCGCGTCCCTCTTTCCAGACTTCTTTTCGGCCGCAGTTGAGTTGGGTTGCTCGGATGTAGAAGCATCAGAACTCTGGTCGAACTGGGAGAACAAGTAAAGACAAAACGTGACCTAATTGTCATCAAATCACATACCGACAGGCCATGGCGATGACGGTTCATCTTATCGTCAGTCTTGCATTATGTACTGTTATTGTCTACATTATGTCACCTGGTCAAATCATATTATCTCTGATCTTGACGAGGACGGTTCATTTAGGTTAATCTTACCCCCCCCCCCCCCCCGGGACTGCTTAATCCTACACCACCAGGCCGTAAGACGAAAACGCTTATCTTCAGGAGTTGAGGTGGGATGAAGAAGCGACTGTCTTATTTTCAAAGCAGTTTCCTCAAAAGTGGAGTCATGCAGCAGAAACAAACTGTTTCACATACAAGTCAGACACATACAGCGATCCAGGAAGAGATATCGGTCACACAGAATCTAAAGTTGCAAACAACTACAGCTGTTGATTAAAAAGGAAGTGACCGCTCACAATTAACAATACACGCCATGTTCTTTACCGGGTGATGGAGAAACTAGCGAAAGTAAACTACATGAACTTCAACAGGGATTGTGAAGCGAACATTTCTCTTACAAACTGTAGACGTTCGAGAACCAGATAATCCCACACTGTGTTGTGATCTAGCAGTGCCAGACAGAAACTTTATACACTGTTTATGAATAGAGCTATATTTACAAGGCGTTTGTTCACTGATTTCATCAAGTAGAGAAATTCAGCAGTTCTGAGAACGACCAACGTAACTGTAGAGAGCCAACAAGAAGAAGCCTACTCCCCTGTCCTGAATTATAACAGCGCAACATAAAGGTCGAGTAGCCACAATTGTGGCATCAAGTTAACTCTCAGATTCAGTCGAGTCTACTTTACATAAGTAGTTAATTAGTTAGACTGAAAGTGAAATACTGTCAGCATAAACCAAATATTGCAGGATTACTTGCCTAGCATATTTGGCTGTGTACCGTTTGGTGTATACTGCAGAGTTATATATCAATATCATATGAGGTGGAAAACTAAATGATGCCCTGGCTGACATATGATGTACACCGGTACTAATATTGCGGGGGAAGTCTAACACTTAACGGGAAGTCCTTCTCTGTACATAGTAATATATCATCCCGGTCGGTAACTATCTATAGCTTTCAACGTGTATATTATCTAGTACTCTAGCGCGTCCTCTGGTCTCTACATCCACATGGATGCAAACTTCAACAGCCTGTACGCTTTATAATAGAAAATGCGCCAACTGCCTTAACAAAATATCTGGGCTGCCCGTACCTCCAAAGACGCAGAGACGCTATAATAAAACTTCATAACAACAAACACTCCTTTCAAGGAAGCACGGCGGAGGTAGGACAGTCTCAGACATTCTACAAAAGGACAAAAGCAGCTTCAGGGACAGAAAGCTGATCTGAAGAAATGCATCAACAAACTTCTACTGACACAGAGGCTAACAAATGAAAGCCAAGAAAAGAACACAGAGGGCAATGCAAAACTGCTGGAAGAAATGAAATAAATTTAGCGCAGCATCCAACAAGAGATGAAACGCATGGCCCAGATAAAGGAATAAAACGAAGAGATACTCCACTCAATACAAGCAGAAAGATAACAACTTACAAGAGAGGTAGCTGGACAGGAACAGGCCAGTAAAAGCAAAGCCCAAACTCACAGATCAAGCTAAAGCCAGCAGAAATTCAACAAAGACCAACAAGTCTAACGGCAGGCCAGTGTCTATCCTTTCAAAAATCCCGAAGGCGAATTCGGAATGGCAAGCTGATTGCGGAGATAGGAAAGACTTTCCGAGAGATGCAAAAAGAAAGAAAGGAACTACTCGGACGTACGAATCCTGCTAAGAGCTACGCCCGGAGCCACATGGAGCCGTCACTGACAGACTGAACAGAACAGTGGAAACCGCACCTGTTGACGTCACATGCACGACATTTAGCACACGAGAAAACAGAATTAAAACAACGCAAAAGGAAAGAATATAGGACCGCTAAACCCGTACCCCAATTATAACTAACGCCGCATAATTCAGCTTGAACGTGGTCGAATTTTAATTTAATTTTTTTTTTTTCAAACGAATGAGGTCAAGAGAAAAACAACGTTACTTGTTGATAGTAATGATAGACAAGATCCAGAGATTAGCTGCAAGAATCTAGTTTGAGTGCAAGATAATGATACAGAACAGAGAGTGCTAAATTCTCATTACAGATGACCCCCGATTGGGAGATGGTACTTGGAGATAATTATAATTTAACATATGTTATTAAATTGTTTAGTGATGACTTACACATTAAATAATATGCACTTGCCTTCCTGAACTGAAAACACCGGACTGACCCCTTGCCGTCTTGATAGACGATAGCTTGTCAAATGGAGTTATACCTCTCCATAACACAAAGCCTGGGCTGAATTTTGAGACCATGTGTTGCCCATGCAGCATGATCCCTCTCTCGGCCTGCCTTGTTTACTCCAGAGGAAAGGGAACACCAATACATCTGGAACAAGACAAACTGTAGAAACTGCTTGATCAGCAAATAATTGCTCTAATTTGAATTCGAATTGCTTGTCAGAGCTTCCATCCTAGACCAGTGTCGGCGAAATCTTAGGACCTGGTCTGCCTTGCCATGACATTTCATCTTTAGGTTGCATTTCTTCGCACTAGAGTAAGGCTTGCACCCCCCCCCCCCCCCCCAACCTCCCAATTGCTCTACTCTGCTAAAAGCCGCTGGCACTTTCTGAAGTGTCGGGTTTGGTGTGCGCCGCCCAACATTCGGCGCTAACATAAAGGAGGTAGTACCGTCTACTGTCATACGGTAGCTCAGTCAGACCTAAGACCTGACTTTCAGAGGGCACGTATGTTGTGATGAAACCACTTTGTTCTATTAATTTCACATTGTAATAAATTAATATAAACTAAAAGCATTGCGGCATGCTTCAGTTTAAAACTCAAAGATGGAGCTTCTACTGGATCTTTTCCTCAGGGCATACTGGTGTGTTAGAGAACGAGCAGGCGTACAGATTGTCTGGGTCATGGGTGGGAGAGCAGTCGGGCAGATTGTCTGGGTCATGGGTGGGAGAGCAGTCGGGCAGATTGTCTGGGTCATGGGTGGGAGAGCAGTCGGGCAGATTGGCTGGGTCGTGGGTGGGATATTGGTGTGCTATAAGACAGATATGGTCAGTACCATTTGCAGTAATGTGTATGGTGTGGAAGAACAGATACACCAACATTGCTCGCAGAGTGTTGTTCTATAGGAAGTTGCCAAAACATCTGGCTGATACTCAGTTTTCATCTTGATTTATTTGGTTGTTTCGGGATTTGAGATTTAAATATTGAGCACAACCCACTTCTGATCGTATTCTGGTATGAACCTAAGGCCCATCCCTGTCAATGAGAAAACTCTAGACTCGAGTTTCGCTCTCATTTGAGCTCGTCAGCTGATCCTTGACCAGACCCGGAAACAAACCCCGGATCACTGGCGTGTGAAGCGGGTGTGTAACCACTAGACCACGCGGCACACGCTGGACACGACCAAATTATCACAGCAGAATATTACAACGTCACCCATCGTATGCTATAGCTCAAGATTTGCCCGATCGCCGCGACTGACATCCGTCAATCGATGTGGCCCCGAATGATCAGGTCTTCTCACTGGCAAGGCACACCAGGCCGCTTAAAGTCCAGCCAGCAGTCCAACTCAGTTTTCAGTTATGGGAATATCGATACATGAAGCCCATAAGCGGGCACTCTCCCGCTGTGTATACTTCACCTCGACACCGCAAGGTACAAGAGGAACAAGATAAGATGGGACTCAGTTTTCAGAGGAAAGGCCAGACGGATAGATATTCAGACGGCCAGAGGAAAGACCAGACGGTCAATAATCAGATTGCAACTGATACCATTAGCATTGGGACTCTTCGCTGGCTATTGAAGATGAGGACATAGCACGTATGGGAAAGTCTCGAATACAGTGGTGTCGGTTCATAACTCAAATCAACATAAACTAATATATACTTGCCTTCCCTGAGCTTACAGCACCGTTGCTGTTTTCCAGTCCACGTTTATCCGTCTCGTTTTCCTCTCTATAATTATCTGTTGGCTTGTCTCTGGCTTCATCAATGTCTTTCCCGGAAAAGGAAGTGCATTCGTCATGCTCGTTGACTGCAGTGCCTGATTTGTCAGACTTGGTACTCAGTGTCAGATCAATGTGGACACTGTCTAATTCCTTATCGGCCATGTTTAGAATGTTGGGTTGAGGTTACTGTCAGGATATTTCACTCGACATCTGGAATTATGGATTAGACATAAATTTACGGTTAATTCAGGATTGAAACTACAGCACTCCGTGCAAACTTACAGGTTCTCAGTCTCGCCAGGCAAGTAACTTTAAAATGCTGCATGTCTTTTGCGGGACTTTGCTATCAACCTTATGTTGATTTTCTAAGCAGTTTTACCTTCAGTAGTTTGCCATTGCTTTCTGAACGAGACGTCCACGTTTGTAAGCCCAACTGTCTGGGGTGTGGAATGAGTCCACTATCCGGCCCTCACCACATATGAGATGACCTCTAGGCCACGCTGACCGCTCAATAAACACACAAAGAAGACACGACCAACAGATTGCACAATTCATTACAGTTAATGCTTGTCCTTCACCGGACGTCTCGATCAAGCCCACCATGGACTGACTATGCGATTGTCTAGGTAATTTCACCTTCAGCAGCTTGCCATTGCTTTCTGGCACGGCCGACGCTTAACTGATTCAGTGTCGAAGGATAATATATCGCCTTATGTGATCTCCCGTTCAAACAGAAGGACGATATATCGCCACACTAGTCATCGTGTTATTTGTTTCGATCCGTGGTATCTCCTTCAATTTTAATGCCCAGTGAACGGAAATTGACATTATAATACTTGTCCATGTGATTGTCTGCCATTTCTCGTCCAAGCCTACTTGTTGTCTGTCACTGAATTAGTGAAACCATTGTGATAATCAATCCAACGTCATCTGTCTCCAAATCACATGAAGTGGACTTCGAGGCTGTTATGTTGGGGCTGTGAACCTGCTATCACTACCCCCAAACCAGCGACGATATAGCACCATTTATTGCCTGGGACATTTCACTGCATCTCGTCAGGTAATATGAAATGGAAACAAATAGGTATTTTAAACTTCTGCGAGCGAGAAAAAATGTACTGAACATCACAACGTTGCACATACCTTACAAGGAGATCCACGTGTCACGAAATACAGAAAAGCTTTTCTGCCTCACATGTAAATATCAGGTTGTGCATCATAAGTGATAGGTCGTGTGTTTGTGTTTTGTCGTTGTTTGTCGTTAACTATCTGTGTTGTCATTGACAAAGATTCTGAGAATCGAAACGTCTGTGTGTCGTATTGTACGCGTTCGTGTGTATTTTATTTTATTTTATTATTCATTTTTTTATATTTATTGAGTGCTTCTGATTTCGGATTTTTCACCTGTATTTCGCGATACGTGGATCTCCTTGTAAGGTATGTGCAACGTTGTGATGTTCAGTACATTTTTTCTCGCAGGAGTTTAAAATACCTATTTGTTTCCATTTCATATTGTTATATCCTGCTGCAGCCGCTGCTTTTTCTTTCTATTCCATATCGTCAGGTAATACTCATCATCATGTTGTGCCATGCCGATAAGCGTGGGTGATCATGTTTCGCCATCTCGCAGATCATCACAATCGTGGATCAGCTCTGTGTTCTTGTCTCGACCGTGCCACGTGGCCAAGCCATCCAGATATTTACATCTCTTTTTCGTTTCCAATTAATCTTGCCAGTTGTCATTTTATTTTCCTCATAACGTGTCCCACAAATCATGACTGTCTAAGTCTGATTTCTCTAATCAGTTTATGGTTTTAATTTGCCTTTTGAAGGACTTGCTCTTGGTTTTTCTGTCTGTCCATGGAATTCTTTGCATTCCCCTCAGAAACCACATATCCACAGCCATCAGATGATTTTCAGCTTGTCTGCTCATTGTCCACGTTTCACATCCACACAAAAGTACAGGTTCTATGTAGCACTTCAACACTCTTTTTCTCTCTCCTTGCAGTTGATATCTTTTTATTGAAACAATGTCTTCCAGTAGTGAATTTGAATAACGAAGACACACCTGACGAGATGCAGTAAAATATGCCAGGCAATAAATCGTACAATCTATGGTTTGTGTCTTTATTATTCAAATTTTTTTATTGGTCAGTATGTTTTCCACCTTGCAAAAGGCTACCTTCGCCATGTCGACTTCATTGCACCGGGTTTTATCCCATATGGCTCGGTCTCTTTCCGCAGCACGGAAAGCGTCGCACAAAGCACGAACTCCGTAGCTTTTAGCGACGACCCACAGGAGTCTCCGAAACATTTAACTCATAAACCGAAGGGTGCGGCCCGGAATCGAACCCACAACCTTCGGAGCACGAGTCAAACGGCTTGACCACTTCGCCACAGAGACTCCCAATTTGCACAGTTCGCACTACACTAGCCAGGCGACCTTAATTCCTCAGGCTCAAGACCCCCGTGCCATACACCGCAAGGTACCATATTGGCAGCAAATAATAGTTTTTATTGCCTAAAATGTTAATGGCTTCGAGAGGATGTTCCCATTGATCTTCATCTCATCTCATCTCAGTTTATCTCATCCTGGTCCTTTTGTACATTGCGGTGTCGATGTAAAACATACACAGCGGGAGAGTGCCCGTTTATGGGTTCCATATATCGAGATTCCCACAGACTCTGCTATTCCCTCTGTCCATCGTTTACATGTATACCTTTTCGTCTGGTTCCATTTTGTCTGTACATCATTGCTAGTTGTGGTATACTGTCAGTTGCTACTTGTGGGGTCCGCCAACTTCATTTGATGTTTTCTAATGAAATCTAACACTGCTATTACACTCCCTTTCTTTAGTCCTGATTTCATCTTTTCTGATTTTTCTCATTGTTACTTTCCCCATCACTTTGTCAGTGTTCCTAAGCTTTCAAGTTTCTTTGTCCATCCAGCATATATATATATATATATATAAGTGTGTGTGTGTGCGTGTGTGTATGTGTGTGAGAGAGAGAGAGAGCTTTTGTATGTGTGTGTGTGTAATCAACTAGTGAGTTGTATATTGGTAATCAACCAATTTGCTGTGTGTGTGTGTGTGTGTGTGTGTGTGTGTGTGGTAATCAAGAATTGAGTTATGTGTGTATATGTGGTATTCAACTGATGAGTTATGTGTGTGTGTGGTAATCAAGAATTGAGTTATGTGTGTGTGTGTGTGTGTGTGTGTGTGTGTGTGTGTGTGTGGTAATCAAGAATTGAGTTATGTATGTATGTGTGGTATTCAACTGATGAATTATGTGTGTGTGTGGTAATCAAGAATTGAGTTGTGTGCGTGTGTGTGTGTGTGTGGTAATCAAGAATTGAGTTATGTGTGTATGTGTGGTATTCAACTGATGAGTTATGTGTGTGTGTGTGGTAATCAACCAATGTGCAGTGTGTGTATGTGCGCGCGCGTGTGTGTAGTAATCAAGAATTGAGTTATGTGTGTATGTGTGGTATTCAACTGATGAGTTAGTGTGTGTGTGTGTTTGTGTGTGTGTGTGGTAATCAACCAGTGAGTTGTATGTGTGGTAATCAACCACTTAGATTTGTGTCTGTATGTGTGGTAATCAACCAATTAGCTGTGTGTGTATGTGTGTGGTAATCAACTGGTGAGTTGAGTCTGCATGTGTGTGGTAATCAACTAGTGAGTTGTGTGTGTGCGTGTGTATGTGTGGTAATCAACTAATGAGTTGCGTGTGTATGTGTGTAGTTATCAACTAGTGCGTAGTGCGCGTGTGTAAGTGTGAGTACGTGTGCGTGAATGTGTGTGTATGTAGTGTGGGTTCTAATGTGTAAGTTCAGCTATACACAGTAACAAACTTCTATACTATACTCAAGACACTATGAAAATATACTCACAGATAAAGAACTCACGAGAGAGAACTATACGTTGGTAACTTGAACTAACCTACTCAAACTGTCTACAGACTAGTCGGGAGTTAAGAATCTAACTTATACTGAAGGAAATAAGTTCTGATTGTGGCAGTAACAATCGCTTTTAAGTCGCATGTGAAATCAATACAACCAGGCGCGTTTGCATCACAAAAAGATAACACAAGCTAAGATTAAAATCAAGCTATATCACACATGAATTATATCATATATACGATAATGTTGAATTAACGGGGCGTGTGCTATACAATACAGTATCTATTAATTTGCACGTTTGGGCGTTTAGACTTACAATCTGCCACATGACAAGTACAACAATGACGTCGAAGGACGACCAGCTAATCAGGGTTTACTAATGAGTTTGTTGCAAATTTGGGTTAGCGAGATAAGAAAGTATAGATACAAGAAGCAGGAGTGAATTCGGTTAAATATAGTAGCCAATATATGGCGGGCAAGCTGCGACAGATAACTGCAGCGACTGTTGACGCCTCTTGACGCCTTAACACCTGAGAGTGTTACCGCGTGTGCAGAGACTGTCTCCCACTCTCTGTTGCACGAACTGTCGTCTCTTTCTATCTTTCTCTATGTCTCTCACACTCTCTTCTCTCTCTCTGTCTCTCACTCTCTCTCTCTCTCCTTCTCTCTCACACTGTCTTCTTCTACCTGTCTTTGTGTCTCTCACACTCTCTTCTCCCTCTCCCCTTTCTCACTCTCTCTCACTCACTGTCTTTTTACCTTTCTCTACTTCCCTCACACTCTCTTCTCCCTATCTCACTATTTCTCTCATCTCTCACATTGTCTTCTCCTATCTTTCTCCATTTCCCCAACACTCTCTTCTTCCCCTCTTTCACTCTTTCTCCCTTCTCTTACACTATCTGTCTTCTCTTTCTACCTTTCTCTATTTCTCTCACACTCACTTCTCCCTATCCATTCTCTCACTATTTCTGCCCTCTCTCACATTATCTTCTCCTTCTAGCTTTCTATTTTCCCCTCACACTCACTTCTCCTTCTCTCTCACTCTTTCTGCCATCGATCACACTGTCTTCTCCTTCTACCTTTCTCTATATCTCTCACACTCTCTTCTTCTTTCACTCTCAATTGAATTATTTCTTTCCCCCATCTCTCTCTCTCTCTCTCTCTCTCTCTCTCTCTCTCTCTCTCTCTCTCTCTCTCTCTCTCGCCCTGTCTCGCTTATCTCACACTCTCTTTCTCCCTCACCCTATTTCTCTGTTGCTACTAAATGTTTCTCCGTTTGCCCGCTTATTCACCACGGATCACATACATACAAGTACAGCAGTATAGGATATATAACATTTGAACGCTTGTTCCCCTCACTGCAAGCTTTGTATTGGTATCTTTTTTATCTTGCTAAAGGCTACCTTTGCCGTGGTGATATTTGTTCTAATCTCTTCAACATGAATAAGAGCGCTCGTTCTTAAACACCCGGTGTGCTGATGTCGAGGTAGCGGGTTCAGTCCCTACACCGGTCAGTTGGATTAAAATGTTGAATTTTCGTCCTTGACTCGGGGACGTAAATTACAAGCAACTATAAAGTCGGGGTGGGTTTGCCCGATTTGGAGGGACAGTGGTAATAGGGAAAGCTAATTCACACACACACACACACACACACACACACACACACACACACACACACACACATCAATCCAGTGTACATTAACAGTAGTAGCACGTGTGTGGACTACACTTGAGTTAAAAGCAAGCGAACGAAACAACAAAGACATCTTCCATCAGATGTGATGACTGTTCCAAGATAATTGTCTAAGATGTCCCCGTTTATTTCCTTGTTACCGTGTGGTGTTTATTTATTTATTTTGTGTGTGTGTGTGAAGAATATAAATTTCTTCCAGTTTAATTATAACCGTTGTTGCTTATTGTGTACAACAATATCATCAACAAATGCTGCAGATACTGTTCATTATCTGTAATCAATACTGTACCATCTGCACACCTTATATTATTGATGTTATGTCCCCCGATGGTGATCAGTGATTCACTCATATCCTCTACATTTCTCATAATAGCTTAACTATATAGAAAACACAGGCCCAAAGGCATAACACATCCCTGTCGCACACCTCTCTTTATTGCTTGGTTTTGACCTACTTCATTATCAATTTTTAAGGCAGCTGTTCTTTCCAATATTTGATCTGTACAAGCCTCTGGTCGTTCCCGTCGATTTGGAGATCTGCAAGCATCTTTATCATGTCGACGTTGGATGATGCAATCAGTATAAATTTCATGTCTTGTATCTAGCTTGCATGATGGAAATACACAACAAGACATAGACAATTGAGCGTCAAGATCCAAGATGCCTCGCACCCCGAGATTTTGAAAAAAAACATAAACAGGCTAAATATTGTTTTAAGGTGGGGAAGGCTTCTGGCGATCAGATACTATCTGATGTGTTTGTTCCACTGTTGATTGTTACTTTTACAGGTAAAGATAGAGGTTGATGAGTTAAGACGACTAACATTAAACTAGTTGTCCTCACTTGTGGCAATAGCAGGCCTGATCGCAAGCAGGGGACAATCTATCAGCTGCCGTCTCCACAGTGAAGGTTGGTTGCAATGGATCTCCAAAACTGTCTGCCTCTCGCCGTGATTGCACATTCTGTCAGACTGCTATTTGTCAATCTCTTGATGTTATCTTTCCACTTGTATCGTTGTCTACCTCTTGCTCGCTTGCCTTCGACCTTACATTCTAGTATGGTTTCTGTAGAGTGCTGGTTTTTATAACAGATTCAGTGTGAAACAAAACATTGGTTTGGACCAAACAAAAATAGATGGCAGAAAATGGGTAGTGGAGATGTGTCACAGTTATGACTTTAAAGTTGTTAATATGGTAGCAGACACGTTGTATTATATATCAAATTAAAGGGGTTTGTAGAGGGGAAACTACTGTATTATTATTTTAACTATAGTTTGATTTATAAGCCCATGGCAGTTACGCGAAGATGAATAAGACGATTTCTCATCCCAAGGCAATTAATCAGTTACCAGTGTTAGATGGGTATGTATCTGACTGTGATGTCTACTCATGTCTACTGTGTTCGTGCATATTTAACTCTTTCCTTTCTCTGATGCGTCTTCACAGAGATAGAGATAGATACGCTGGCGGGTCCCAATGACCACAGGAGCTATGCCAACGACAGCACAGCTATAATTAGAGTCTCCCGTTTCGGACAGGTCAAAGGATAGGGAAAAGACGAAGAGACAAACCAGCTGTTTTATAGGTACACGGAAATATCATATATTCTCTAGTCTCTACTTCTTTTTTCTGTTTATATGAGCGATAAACAATACATGTATGTTTAGTTATACCTTGTAGCTACACTGACCGGCTCTGTGGCTAAGGGGTTACGGACGCAGTTCGTAATCCCGCATACCGTGTTCAAAACACATCTGCAGGCTATTTGGCAGCAGACTCTCCGTGCGTTGGTTTGTTACGATATGGTATATGGCTGCCAGTCGTTCAGACAGCAATGACAAAGTACTGAGCGTAAACTTGCCAAGAGATCACGAACAGCAAAACATGCTGGGGTTGACTGTGACGTCCTGTAAAGACATACAACTAACTTTTTGTGGGTCTTTAATCATTACCACTGACTGCCTACAAGTGTGTGTCTCCTTCTTATTTGCTTGCTTGCTTGCTTGTGTTCGTTGGCTTGAGCTTGTATGTCGGATGAAGGCATCCTGTTGACCAACATCAGTGTGATGTCATACAGGACCTGAGGTTTGCGTGAGTATCCGTTGTCCCATGTCTGGCTTATTGGTGTGTAGACTGGTGGTTCCTCGCCGTACAGGCAGACACTCTCCGACTTCGGAGGAATCGGAGATCCTACTGACTTTAGAGTTTAGCCAGGACCCCGAAGGGACCTGTTGCCCAGGACGCTCGACGAGGACGCGCCAATAGGTCTTGGCCAGTATATAACCCGGCCCTGATGCCCTGGAAACACCTCTGCGTCCCGTCTCCTTATTTAACTCAAGAGGCTACAAAGCTACCCCATTTGTCCCTTTAATGCGAATCCGAAGCAGGACGAAGCGGAAACCAAACTGCAACAACAAACAGCATTGAGAACAGGTCCAGCAGACAGGGGACACACACTGATTCCTGGTTCCCCAACCAATACAAGGGTGTTGTCTCTAACCCTGCTAGTCTAGGGTCCTCATCCAAGTAGACAGGGTCAGTGTTAACTCATCTAGTAATAAATAATGTGACAATGAAGGCATAATATTAATATCATCACTTCCCTGCCCTATGACGTCCCCCCCCCCCCACGATAATCTGAATCACTGATGAATTCATCTGAATTGGGACGCAGAGGTGTTTCCAAGGCACCAGGGCCGGGTTATATACTGGCCAAGACCTATTGACGCGTCCTCGTCGAGCGTCCTGGGCAACAGGTCCCTTCGGGGTCCTGGCTAAGGTCAGTAGGATCACCGATTCCTCCGAAGTCGGAGAGTGTCTGCCTGTACGGCGAGGAACCACCAGTCTGCATACCAATAAGCCAGACATGGGACAATGGATACTCACGCAAACCCCAGGTCCTGTATGACATCACACTGATGTTGGACAACAGGATGCCTTCCTCCGACATACAGGACTTCGCGTTGGAGCTCAAGCCAACGAACACAAGCAAGCAAGCAAGCACTGATGAATTGATGATTTGGACTTCTGTTAGTTAGTTAGTCTTTCCTCTTGAGCCCAAGGCGGCGCATAGGGCAGAAGTCATGGCTCTCCGTGTTTGGCGGTTTGCTGCTACCTGTTGTAGATCTTGTAGCAAGTCTATCATCTTGGATGTTTGCTTGTCCGTTATTATACATGAGCCTTCTGTGATGATGGTGATGGGTCTGCTAACTTCTACTTCTACGCAGGGTCTCTCTTGGTCTTCCCCGTTTTCTTTTCCCTATCCGTGACTATATGAAGGCTTGGTAGGGGAGTCTTGTCTTGTCCATTCTGAGTACAACTTCGGTTACGTAATAATAATATCATTATTATATCACCATATGCCCTGACCAATGTGAAATAGATCAACTCTAATGATGATTACTAAGGACTCTGAGGAAAGGCCAGACGTACACGTAATCAAACTAGCTGGAACCATTAGTATTGGAACTCCGACTGTTGAGGATGAGGTTGAGGTCGGAGCACGTATAATTTAGGTTTTTCGATCTGATTTTAAAATTGAGTATTTACTAATGAGACCACCACAGATAGATTGGCCTTGAAAAACCAAATCTAATGGTACCCCAATGCCTATATGTCAATTATAAGCGGAGATATTCATATATGAGTATCGGTAAATCCGTATACAAATTGAAATTTGATATGATTTCCCTAATTTCAGGAAAAAAAAGTGTGTCCATTTTTCCCCACTTCCGATTTATGCAAGATTGTCTCAAATGAGTCACAGACAGATATGAAAACTGACTTCAATAATATGTTCTGTCATGTTAAATGATAAAAAAAGTAGTACAAGTATACAAATAAATTATTAATAATCTTTAAACTTATATTTTCTTTAACTTTAGTAGTTCAAATTGCATGTTTGAGCGTCAAGGCTTGCTACGGCTGGCTGCTGCCATCTTGGAGTTCCATTCAAACATCTCGCAGACATATTTTTTTACGACTTGTAATGCGATATAAGCTATGAAACTCACCAAAAATTTGTAAAAATGAGTGCTGAATTCGAATATCCATCTAAAAATATCTTAATATTAAATAAACAATCTCTAGAAAATAAAATTACTTACTTTTTGCCAAGTAATTCAATTTATTTAAAATGTCACGATAATTTCAACCAATTGCTGTGCACAAAATATTAGATATTTTCTACACAACCTAAGATGTCGTCTGTTATTGTCACATGATATTTAAATGAATGAATGACGTAAGAAGTATGAATGGTCTTGACAGCAGCTATTTTTGAGGACACAATGAGTCAAGCCAGGTGGCGCGGTATATGACTTCTGGTTTCATTTCAGGTCGCGGCACGATAAAAAATCCTTGTATATGGGAATGTCGTGAACGTTGTGATGTCATTTCTTGATTCAACTCAACTCTCTAATGACGATATTCCTCCCTGCCACCATCTCAGTCCATCCGGCATCATTTATATTAGACTACCTCTGCCTCATCCACAGATCTCTCTAGTCGTCACAATGTTGTTCAATGCCTCTTTTGTATAGCCAAGGAACTATGTCAGTTTCTTGTAGTTCTATAAAATGTTCTGCTTTCATTAGCTTCTTCCAGACAATGATTATGTTATATGAATGGCAATAATAATAATTTTTATTTTTATAATTGTATGATCACAGACTGTGCTGTAACTGGCTGGAAACCAAGGAGAAATGGATCGGTTTCTGTTCAGGTCATTGACAGGATGTTGTCGATATTGTCTCCGTACATTGCGTCAGAACTACCACAGCCATGCGGTTGTAACTGGTACAACAAGGAGCAAACATCAGGTTCGTATCTCTTTAAAGTATCCCTTCCTAAAGTTATGAGAGATGTTGGTTTAAAGATATTTTCATCAAGTCAGCATTCAAGTACTGTCTCTGTGGAGACACGATGTCCATCCCTTCTCAACGCCCTGACACCAACATGGTGTGCAAGACTGGCACTGGAAGTTCCCATCTGTGCAGAGAAAAATTAGGATGTAACCTAGTTCAGCACAGCACGTACAGACTGGCGCGGATTAGGCTGGTAATTGTTCCTCCACAAGTTTTTGATATTCCGTTGTCAGCAGTCTCTAATTCTTGAAATATATTCAGGTTGTCATCTCAAGTTGTATGAAGAGAAAGAAGAAAAAAAAAAGAAGATTCCATTCCAATGGCCAGGAATGGACATCTGACAAAATATGTGGCTTGTGACAAAATATGTGACACATAACAAAAGATGTGATAAAGAGATAAGGAAAATAATCGCCATATCCACAGATTCTTTTACTAGAATATGGAATGTTAGGAGAAACATATATTCTAAAAGTTAAAAAAAATTATTTACTGAAAAGTTATGTATGGCCTATGCTTCTGTATGAAAGCGAATGACGGACAATTGAGAAACAGAATGGTGAAAAAACTGGAGGCATTGGAGATGTGGCTTTTGAGAGAAATAATGGGAATATGATGGACAGAGACAAAAACAAACCCCGAGATACTGATAGCTGCAGGTGTTGGAAGAATACTCATCAAAACCATTAGTAAAATACAAATGAAATGTATGGGGCACATCAACAGAACAGGAAGACAAGACAAGACATTAGCCTTTGTAGGAAAATAGTGGGCAAGAGATGAAGAAAAAGACAGAGAAAGGTGCATATGGAAACATGTAAACAGTTTAAACAAATAATAATGTAAATAACATTAACTTCTTCAAAATAACAAATGTCTGAGAAGATTGGAAAATCAGGATAGCCAATGTCTGCAGCAGACAAGGCAGCTGAAGAAGAGTAGAGGAAGAAGAATAAGAAGAAGAAGAAGAGGAAGAAGAAATAGAAGAAGCATTGCATATCAAATAGTCATGGCCAGAGGAAGGCTAACCTCAAGAAGCCGGAAGTGTCGTCCTACGGGTGGCAAACTAAAAATTGACACTACGCAATTACGTCCGAGTGAAATGTCTCGTCCGAATGTCTCTCGTGCTAGGAACAGCTCTGACTACCTAGTTTCCGAATGCCGCTCTTGTTCGGAACAGCTCTGACTAGGTAGTTCTCTGAATGTCTGTCGTGCCTGGAACAGCTCTGACGGGCGCAATGACAAGCACATGTCCGAAAACTCGCTGAGTGGATGCCGTCTGCAAACCTGTCTGGTTTGTGCGGGAATGGCCCGGGGCAAACGAAATGACCAATATATTGAAGTGAGGATTTAAAGCAGCCATGAGCAAGACGTGACGATTTCCCTCGGTGAGCCCAGAACCAGGGCACTATGTGTCGGCCCTGCAACTATGGAAGCAACCTTCGATGGCGGAAAATGCTATGGACTGTCCCTGCCTTCCTTTGAGGGATGACCGTTGTCTTCGACTGTTCAACCGTGGCCAGCTGGGTTGTAGATGGCACCACAAAACAGAGTCTCCCAGGAATGCTACCTGGTCAAAAAAGCACGCTATTGTCGGATGTGTTGGCCTACGGGTTTCGGCCCAAGGGCGCATAACAGACACACCGCAATCACATCTGAAAAAACACTCCGGATGAACGAAAAGAAGAAGAAGAAATAGTCATGGTTAAACAAGCAGGCAGACTTGTGGCCTTGCAAAGGTGTAACTAAGATGCACCCACCACGTTTCCATCTTGATCACTGTGTTTGAGATCTAAGGCTCCATCTCATCATATCAGAATATTTAAACAATAGATCTTATTTTGGGAGATAACTGTTGTAGTGGTGTAAAATATTAGGCCCTCACATATATTTAAACAATAAATAGATCATATTTTGGGAGATAACTGTTGTAGTGCTGTAAAATATTAGGCCCTCACATATATTTAAACAATAGATCATATTTTGGGAGATAACTGTTGTAGTGCTGTAAAATATTAGGCCCTCACATATATTAAAACAATAGATCATATTTTGGGGGATAACTGTTGTAGTGCTGTAAAATATTAGGCCCTCACATATATTTAAACAATAGATCATATTTCGGGAGATAACTGTTGTAGTGCTGTAAAATATTAGGCCCTCACATATATTTAAACAATAGATCATATTTTGGGAGATAACTGTTGAAGTGGTGTAAAATATTAGGCCCTCACATATATTTAAACAATAGATCATATTTTGGGAGATAACTGTTGTAGTGGTGTAAAATATTAGGCCCTCACATATATTTAAACAATAGATCATATTTTGGGAGATAACTGTTGTAGTGGTGTAAAATATTAGGCCCTCACATATATTTAAACAATAGATCATATTTTGGGAGATAACTGTTGTAGTGGTGTAAAATATTAGGCCCTCACATATATTTAAACAATAGATCATATTTTGGGAGATAACTGTTGTAGTGGTGTAAAATATTAGGCCCTCACATATATTTAAACAATAGATCATATTTTGGGAGATAACTGTTGTAGTGGTGTAAAATATTAGGCCCTCACATATATTTAAACAATAGATCATATTTTGGGAGATAACTGTTGTAGTGGTGTAAAATATTAGGCCCTCACATATATTTAAACAATAGATCATATTTTGGGAGATAACTGTTGTAGTGGTGTAAAATATTAGGCCCTCACATATATTTAAACAATAGATCATATTTTGGGAGATAACTGTTGTAGTGGTGTAAAATATTAGGCCCTCACATATATTTAAACAATAGATCATATTTTGGGAGATAACTGTTGTAGTGGTGTGAAATATTAGGCCCTCACATATATTTAAACAATAGATCATATTTTGGGAGATAACTGTTGTAGTGGTGTGAAATATTAGGCCCTCACATATATTTAAACAATAGATCATATTTTGGGAGATAACTGTTGTAGTGGTGTGAAATATTAGGCCCTCACATATATTTAAACAATAGATCATATTTTGGGAGATAACTGTTGTAGTGGTGTGAAATATTAGGCCCTCACATATATTTAAACAATAGATCATATTTTGGGAGATAACTGTTGTAGTGGTGTGAAATATTAGGCCTTGTCATATACTAGATCACTTTATTGTGCGCTGGCGTGCCCAGCTGCAGTGATTGCTGCCTTCACTTGTGAGAAGATCTGTGGTGACCACATACATGAGACCGGTGGTCATCAGAGCCTTGCTGATCTTGTGAGTGGATGGAGGTCAGCTTGGCTGAATGGGAAAGAGTGCCCACTCTTAAACTTCCTGTGTGCTGATGGTCAGATAGCGGTTTCAACCCCTACACCGGTCAGTTGGACTAAAATGTTGACATCTTATTCTTGACTTGGGGATGTAAATTACAAGTACCTCAGAAGTCAGAGTGGGTTCACCCGATGGTGAGGGACACTGGTAATAGGGAAAGCTAACCCACACACAAAAATCACTCCAGCGTGGAATACGCTTGATTTCAAAGTAAGCAAACAACCATCCAGAGGTCCTGTGTATACCACGTGACATGGCGTCTGGTATTTGTATACCACGTGACATGGAATCTGTTATTTGTAGCTTGAAGTGTCCCCCACATGAGGTGACTAACATTTGAATTGTCATCCAAGGCTGCCCAAAGTCTTCAGGCTCCGGTGTTCTCTTCGTCTGCTGGTCTACCCCAGGTACGTCTCTCCTTGAGAAGAAGATTTGCAACACAGACAGACAACACAGGAGAGAAAGTGGAAACAGGAGTAGTAAATATTGTAAGTTATTAGTTTGTTGGTAGATTGCCAGGGAGTCGACTCGTTGTCTTCCTTCAGCTGTCCCTGGCGTTATTTACTGTTGGTCAGTGGTGGTGACATTTGAAATACTCCTTCTCTTGGGCCCTGTGCGGTGAGATAACTTCACCGGCCTGGACAGCAATCTCATCTTGACACGCTTCTTCAGGGGCGCTTCATTGATATCTCTGGAGATGCTTATTCTGTATCTGGTAGACATCTCTACTTCTACTTCTGATGACCATTAAGCCTTTTTATGTTATACAGGCTAGAGTCGTTAACTACTGGAACCGAACTTGCACAACACGACACGGAGATGGGTTTTTCACAGTCTACTTTACTAAGACTCTACACTTGACATGTCGATAACGCAATCAGTTGCTCCACAGAAGATTCACAAAAATACATAACAATGTCTACACATTCTATTATAAAAGAGCGGCATAATCTTTGCCATGCTCTGTTAACACAGAACTAGGTCCGATTCTGACATTAGCTCTCGTTTAACTGTTTTCTTGCGGGAGAGTTGTCTCCTACCAGGTGATACACTTTGCTATTTCCGTACAAAGTGTGACCTACAATCCTCCCGATTTTCCCGTCTTGTCACAGAGCTGTGCAAGACTCTTAAGTTACCTGTCGTCACTGACCCATGACATATTCATTATCTGTTTTCTTGTTTATTTCTTATTTCTTATGTGTAAGATAAATCATCTTCAACACTTTCATTCCCAGAAGGCTTAGCAGCAAATGACCAAAGGGAAATTACTCTAAGAAATCACAAGTCCATGAATTTCAGAGAGGCTAAATGCATTGGTACCCATAAAAGTTAGTTGCATATCTTTTACAGGACATCACAATCAACCCCAACATTTTTTGGCTGTTTATGATTTCTTGGCAAATTTACGTTCAATAGTTTGCCATTGCTGATCTCCATGGTAAAGGGCTTATGGACACGATTCATAAGCTCACTTACCCGCGTTCGAAACACAGCTGTGACTGATTTGGCAGCAGACAGCGCTGCGCTGGGTTTTAACGAGTTTGGTATGGATGCCGGTTGTTCATAAAGCAGTGGCAAACTACTGAACGTAAACATGCCAAGATATCAACAACAGCAATAAAATGCTGGTGTAGACAGTGATGTCCTGTAAAAAGGATATGCAAAAAAAAATTAAAAAATTTGCTATTGCTTTCTGAACAGCCGACACCTATCCCATTAACTGACATTTATACCATTGTATGAAAAAACACAAAGAGTTCTGCTTCCATCAGGGAAGAAGAGAATAGTAACACTGTAACCTACTAAGCATGACATAAGATGTGACCGAGGAGGGTTGGCACCAGACTGGCTACCTGATCTCATGGAAAACTAGATCTCCAAATTCCAACCAATCTTAATCAAGTCTTCAGAGGGCTTGAAGTGAGTTGGTTGTGGGCTGTTGCTCCATGGGAGACGACAAGCACAAAAATATAAGAGGAAGGAGAAATACAAAATAGAAGTTGCCACTGGGAATGCCAGATTTTTGTAGTATGCTGTGACCAAATACAAAGAATTCAAGAACATATTATATATTGATTGGGATTCATAGGAAACAGCCAGTTTCTCATGAATTTATTGACTTTGTTTATGTAAAGGTAAAGTTTAGGCATTGAAAGTTCTGATGTGTTATGTCTGAGGTTGAAATTAACTGTTGAAATGTTTTCAGCCATTCTGGGGAAGGCTGCTCATTGTCTCTGGCATTGGCGGGCTCGTCTATTACATGTATCACAGCGCACAACAAATCAAGGATTTAGGTGAGTCTGCGCCATTTTATTCATCATAATTATACATAATTTCTGGGTAAAATGCACGGAATGCCATGGACAGACAGAAAAATGAATGAGGCATTCCTTCAAGAAAACATAAAAACAGTAAATTGTTAGACAAACTAGATGCAGACAGTAAATTGATTAGAGAAACTAGATGCAGACAGTAAATTGATTAGAGAAACTAGATGCAGACAGTAAATTGATTAGAGAAACAAGATGCAGACAGTAAATTGATTAGAAAAAGTAGATTCAGACAGTAAATTGATTAGAAAAACTAGATTCAGACAGTAAATTTATTAGAAAAACTAGATGCAGACAGTAGAGATTGTTTGGCCACGTTATGAGGAAAAATAAACTTGGAAACTTCATGACAACTGACAAGTTTGATGATAACTGACAAGCTTGATGACAACTGACAAACTTCATGATAACTGACAAGCTTGATGACATCTGACAAACTTATGAACTGACAAACTTGATGAGAACTGACAAACTTGATGAGAACTGACAAACTTGATGACAGCTGACAAACGATGACAGCTAACAAACTTGATGACAACTCACAAGCTTGATGGGACAAGAACAAGGGGAGTTAGTTTGTTAGTTGCATATCCTTTACAGGATGTAACAGTAAACCCCAGCATTGTTTGGCTGTTCGTGATTCCTGGGCAAGTTTACTTTCAGTAGTTTGCTATTGCTTTCTGAACAACCGGAACCCATACTATTTCATAAAAAACCAACGTTAAGGCAGTATGCTGCCAAGTCACCCGTAGCTGTGTTTGGAACTCGGTATGCAGGATTACGAACTGTGTCTGTAACACCGTCGCCACGGAGCCGGCAGGAAGATAAAGAGATAAATACCTGGACGACTTGTCCTCATTGTATCTCATCTCTTCTCATCTCATCTCATCTCTTCTCTTCTCATCTCATCTTTTCTCATCTCATTTCTTCTCTTCTCTTCCCTTCTCTTCTCTTCTCTTCTCATCTCATCTCATCTCATCTCATCTCTTCTCTTCTCATCTCATCTCATCTCTTCTCATCTCTTCTCATTTCTTCTCTTCTCTTCTCATCTCTTCTCTTCTCATCTCATCTCTTCTCATCTCATTTCTTCTCTTCTCTTCTCATCTCTTCTCTTCTCATCTCATCTCATCTCTTCTCTTCTCATCTCATCTCATCTCATCTCTTCTCATTTCTTCTCTTCTCTTCTCTTCTCTTCTCTTCTCTTCTCTTCTCTTCTCTTCTCTTCTCTTCTCATCTCATCTCAACTTGTTCCTCTTGTACCCTGCAGTATAAGAGGAACATTGTATAATCAGGACAGATTTGTTTTGCTTGCTTACTAATTGTCCAGTATTCACAGCCATGCGTTAAAACTGGTTCCACATAACATACAAGAATTCTTTTTCTAGCCTCCAGTGACAGGAATTTATTGCATAAGATGTTCTTAATTTTATACAAGGCCGTTGTTGCTTGTCCTTATAGTATACTTTATCAGTGTGATATATCTTCCATCTGATGTTATCCATGTGCCTAGATACTTTAATTTCTGTACTTAAATGTGGGGGGAAAAAAGAAAATTAAAGAGCCTTTTCACAGGCCTTAAGGTGCATCAGACATGCGGTGCTTGACCCATATTTTTATAGACCGATCGTCAGTCGGTGGATCATGTGATAAGAATCGTACAGTCTGTGGTTATTTGCCATAGGTTAATACCAATTAGCCAGCTCTGTTACAGGGGTTACAAATACAATTTGTAATCCTGCATACCGTGGTCGAAACACTGCTGCTGGCGATTTGTAAGCAGACAACCTAGCATTGGTTTCCCATATAAAGGTATGAATGCCAGTCATTCAAAAAGCAATGGCAAACTACTGAACGTAAACTTGCCAAGAAATCATGAACAGCCAAATAATGCTGGGGTTGCCTGCAGTGTCCAGTAAAGGATATGCAATTAACTTTTTTTTAAATAACCATTGACATTAAATTATAATGTACACTGTTTTATTTTCAGAGAATGAAGAGTACAGGTACAAAGAGTTGAAGAAAGTCCAGCTGGGAGGGGACTGGACATTGACAGATCACAATGGCAACATCCGGTCCAGCACAGACTTCCGAGGCCAGTGGGTTCTCATGTACATGGGGTTTACCCATTGTCCAGACATTTGTCCCGAAGAGATGGAAAAGCTCAGCAAGGTTGTTGAAAATTTTGGTAGGTTCTTTTTATTGGCATTGTTTCACAACAATGGAAATAAATATGTTTGTTTGTTTGCCTGGTAACAAGTTATTCTTGTTTACTTTAATCATGTCTGACAGATGTCTCTATTTTGAAAACAATTGGTGGTTGTGCCTCATGAGCATTCTGTTGCCATGAAGTGGTATATTATGCTAGAGTATTCAGTTGTTGTGCCTCATGAGCATTCTGTTGCCATGAAGTGGTATATTATGCTAGAGTATTCAGTTGTTGTGCCTCATGAGCATTCTGTTGCCATGAAGAGGTATGTTATGCTAGAGTATTCAGTTGTTCACACTTGCAGACTCACCCCTAGTTAAAACCATAGCCACACAAGTCATGACCCCAAGGAAGGGACACAGTAATAATTGTCTAACCCCATATGGAAGTAACTTGTGGTCCACATTTGCCATTAAGTGTAGGGACATTTGCCATTAAGTGTGGGGACATTTGCAGTTTTCCATCTTGAACCAGGTGTGTTGCCTGGACTGTGTAAGTTTGTGTTTGATGGAATCTAACCAACTGATTCTTGGTCTAGTTTTTTAGCTTGCTCCTCTTGGACTGTAGGCCCAAAGAGGTCATTGATTGGACTTCATTCTCACAAGATATCTGAAGCACTTTATTTGCTGCCTCTCAGTAAATGCAATTGACCTATGCTATTTCTAATGTCATAATTTATAATTTTGTCCTTTTTAGTGAAACAAGAAGCTATTACGCCAGTATTTAATGTAATGTGTAATGAGTATAAAAGTCGGTGCCTGCAAAAGAAGGATAAAACAGCATAACTAAGCCATTAAACATTCCAGTGTAACAGACACCAAAACTTGTAGAAGAACTTTTTCTATACTGATGCTGACAGGTTAAAAAAGTAAAGAAAAGAAGAAGGCAAAAGCAATATACAAGTAATTTCATAGTGTTGAAGAAGAAAGAAGGATAATCTAAAGCTTAATTTGAGAGAAATAATTATTGTAGACTAACCAGATCATCAAGTGTTGAGAAAGATGGAAACAGATTCTTCTTGCAGCTCACAGACTTGTAAAAAAGAGGAAGAAGGATGAGGAGGAAGATGAAAAAGAAGGAAGAATGCTATTTACTGTTCTTCCTCTTCTTCTTTCGTTCGCTGCTATTTGTTGTAAAATTTGTACGTTGTATGTTTCAGATAGTGATCAGAAGCTACCCAACTTACAACCCGTGTTTATAACATTAGATCCGGAGAGAGACACACCATCGGTAATTAAAGATTACTTGCGAGGTAACCAGGAGTTTCATCACATTTCATTCTAAATGTCTGTCTTGCGAAACTTGTCATTTTACTGACTACAGATCTCAAGATCTTGTCCAGCCACATGTAACATTGTCTTCTTCTTGCATGCTTCCCTTCCACTTTCCACCCAGAAAATCCTTTACTGAGGCGTTGTGATTCTTCTTGCAACCGAAGTTCCTTAAACGTAATTTTCTGTAAGCATGGTACTGGGGGTTAGGGGATAATGAGATGCAGTTTCATAATTCTCTGCCATACTGAGTTGTGGGTTCAAAATCAGCTGTGGGTGATTTGCAAGCAGACTGCTTTGTGTTGCTTTCAGTGGTTTGAGGCGTCTACAGTTAAGAAAACAATGGCAAACTACTGAACTAGCATTGCCATGTAAATCATAACAGCCAGTAAATGCTGGGGTTGATTGCAGCATGCTGTAAAGGACATGGAACTAACTTGTTAACCATACACGTAATTGTCTGACCTTGTCTCATTGAGTAATGTCCCCTTCACTTCCAGTTTTTGTAATACTTATTTGTTTTCTTCTCCTTCCATGATATTCCCTCTGTTGATCTAAATAACTACACCTTAAAAGCTTTAGTTTTACCCTCATATTGTTTACTCATTATCCATGATTGTCCGCTGTACAATAATGTAAATTAAATTTAACACTCAATCATACTTAGTTTTAATTCGTAACTTAACTGTTTAAATGTGAGAAACTGTTTCATATTGTTGAATGTTACAAAGGCCACTTCTATTTTCTTTTCTCTGTCTCACATCTGCCATGAAATATGAATGTGTCATAAACTGTAATATTCAACATGTATAATGATATCTCATATTTAGTTTGTGTTTGATGGATTCAAAAGTGTAGTGAAGATATCTTAAAAGAAGTTAACTCTCAAAGAGAATTGTTTACTTGCATCTAAAGAAAACAGTCCACATTCTTTGGGTATGTCATGAGAAGGGAGAAGCTGGAGTATGTCGTGACAACGGGAAGGTTGGAGAGGAAGAGAGGCAGGGGCAGACCAAGAGAGAAGATGCTGGATAGTTTGATATCATGGCATGGAGGAAGATCAGTATCAGAAATTGGCAGTACTTGAGACAGAAGGTTGTGGACAGACAGGGTAGCCACGACAAATGACATGGACTATGTGAAGGGAGTCTCCATGGCCAAATGGTTAGGCCATCTGCCTCGTGCTCTGAAGGTTGTGGGTCCAATTCTTGGCCACGTCGTTCTGTTCACAAGTGCATTTTTCTCTGAGACTCCTGGAGGTCGTCGCTGGAGTTATATAGTTTGTGCTTTATGTGATGCTTTCGGCAGGACATCCAGCAGAAAGAGACTGAGTGATATGGGATCAACCCGGTGCAGTGAAGTTAATCCTCTCACCTGTTACACATTTTTTTTCTCTTGATTTGATTGGCATATGCCAGTGTTAATCACTGTGTGTGTTATATTTTGTATCATAATTTCTCATGCTGAGATCACTGTCTCAGAGTTGTGTTACATTTCATGTCATAGTTTGTATGTGTTATGTTTCAGATTTCAAGCCGCCTCGAATTGTGGGCTTCACAGGAAGTGATGATGAAGTACGAGAAGTGGCCAAAAAATACCGGGCTTATTATGGGAAAGGAGAAAGGAATGCTGAAAATGACTACATTGTACGTGTTTTTCTAGATCTACCTATTACTACTGACTATATTGTGTTTGTGAAGATTTCCCTGCTGACAGTGACTATATTGTGTTTCTCTAGATCTCCCTGCTGACAGTGACTATATTGTGTTTCTCTAGATCTCCCTGCTGACAGTGACTATATTGTGTTTCTCTAGATCTCCCTGCTGACAGTGACTATATTGTGTTTCTCTAGATCTCCCTGCTGACAGTGACTATATTGTGTTTCTCTAGATCTCCCTGCTGACAGTGACTATATTGTGTTTCTGAAGATCTCCCTGCTGACAGTGACTATATTGTGTTTCTGAAGATCTCCCTCCTGACAGTGACTATATTGTGTTTCTAAAGATCTCCCTGCTGACAGTGACTATATTGTGTTTCTCTAGATCTCCCTGCTGACAGTGACTATATTGTGTTTCTCTAGATCTCCCTGCTGGCAGTGACTATATTGTGTTTCTCTAGATCTCCCTGCTGACAGTGACTATATTGTGTTTCTCTAGATCTCCCTGCTGACAGTGACTATATTGTGTTTCTCTAGATCTCCCTGCTGACAGTGACTATATTGTGTTTCTCTAGATCTCCCTGCTGACAGTGACTATATTGTGTTTCTGAAGATTTCCCTGCTGACAGTGACTATATTGTGTTTCTCTAGATCTCCCTGCTGACAGTGACTATATTGTGTTTCTCTAGATTTCCCTGCTGACAGTGACTATATTGTGTTTCTCTAGATCTCCCTGCTGACAGTGACTATATTGTGTTTCTCTAGATCTCCCTGCTGACAGTGACTATATTGTGTTTCTCTAGATCTCCCTGCTGACATATTGAGAGCCATGAACACCTACACCAGCTGGCAGGTCACATGATGATTATGTGTAGATTATTCAGTACTTTAATATAAATAGAGACAAACACAGATATAGATTTTTCAAAATCTCAGCTCTGAACAGATTACTTATAAATGTTGTTACCAAATAGTCATATGTACATTTTGCTAATATGGAAGTTTTTTACTTATGAGGGTTTATGTAGCGAAATGGTCAAGCCACCTTCCTCAAGCTCTGAAGGTTGTAGGTTCGATTTCAGACTCCGTTATTTAGATTCACTGGTGCAATATTCTTGGAGACTTCAGGACGTCATCGCTGGAGCTAAGGCATCGGTGCTTGGTGAGACACATTCGACAGGCCACCCTCAGGAAAGTGATCGAGCCATGTGGGATAAAACCAGGCCCAGTGAAATCCATCTTCTCATCTTTGTAAAACACAAGACACATGGTCCTAGACCAATCAGCACTCAGTGGGTTGGTCCTAGACCAATCAGCACTCAGTTGGTTGATCCTAGACCAATCAGCACTCAGTGGGTTGATCCTAGACCAATCAGCACTCAGTTGGTTGATCCTAGACCAATCAGCACTCAGTGGGTTGATCCTAGACCAATCAGCACTCAGTTAGTTGATCCTAGACCAATCAGCACTCAGTGGGTTGATCCTAGACCAATCAGCACTCAGTTGGTTGATCCTAGACCAATCAGCACTCAGTGGGTTGGTCCTAGACCAATCAGCACTCAGTGGGTTGGTCTTAGACCTATAGGCACTCAGTTGGTTGATCCTAGACCAATCAGCACTCGGTTGGTCCTAGATCAATCAGCACTCAGTGGGTTGGTTCTAGACCAATCAGCACTCGGTGGGTTGGTCGTAGACCAATCAGCACTCGGTTGGTCCTAGACCAATCAGCACTCAGTGGGTGGGTCCTAGACCAATCAGCATGCAGTGGGTTGGTTCTAGACCAATCAGCACTCGGTGGGTGGGTCCTAGACGGATCAGCACTCAGTGGGTTGGTCCTAGACCAATCAGCACTCGGTTTGTCCTAGACCAACCAGCACTCAGTGGGTGGGTCCTAGACCAATCAGCACTCAGTTGGTTGATCCTAGACCAATCAGCATTCAGTTGGTTGGCCGTAGACCAATCAGCACTCGGTTGGTTGGTCCTAGACCAATCAGCATGCAGTGGGTCATGTGGTCTGTATCATGCCAGCCCCCTTTGCTTCCCAAGGCATCTTCTGGTACCCATGTTAGGCTGGCTGGACCTGGGAACCAAGGTCACATTTACACATTTGAATCTACATTCCATGTTTTTACCTTTTAACCTTGTATAAATCAGCACTCAGTTGGTTGATCCTAGACCAATCAGCACTCAGTGGGTTGATCCTAGACCAATCAGCACTCAGTTGGTTGATCCTAGACCAATCAGCACTCAGTGGGTTGGTCCTAGACCAATCAGCACTCACTGGGTGGGTCCTAGACCAATCAGAACTCAGTGGGTGGGTCCTAAACCAATTAGCAGTCATTTGGTTGGTCCTAGACCAATCAGCACTCAGTGGGTTGGTCCTAGACCAATCAGCACTCAGTTGGTTGATCCTAGACCAATCAGTACTCAGTTGGTTGATCCTAGACCAATCAGCACTCAGTTGGTTGGCCCTAGACCAATCAGCACTCAGTTGGTTGGCCCTAGACCAATCAGCACTCAGTTGGTTGATCCTAGACCAATCAGCATTCAGTTGGTTGGCCGTAGACCAATCAGCACTCGGTTGGTTGGTCCTAGACCAATCAGCATGCAGTGGGTCATGTGGTCTGTATCATGCCAGCCCCCTTTGCTTCCCAAGGCATCTTCTGGTACCCATGTTAGGCTGGCTGGACCTGGGAACCAAGGTCACATTTACACATTTGAATCTACATTCCATGTTTTTACCTTTTAACCTTGTATAAACTTTGCATGCTTTATGATACTAACCAATGGTCATTTCTTCACCAGGTGGACCATACGATCATCACATACTTGATCAGCCCGAAGGGAGACTTTGTCAACTACTATGACCGCACCAGGTCTGCGGAGCAAGTGACAGAGTCCATAAGAAATCATATACAGAAATATCATGAAATCGAGCATCGTCTTTAATGACTTTTCAAAACTCTTGATGTTGTTGCAGATTGCAACATCCCATAATGTCTGGATTTGTTGTGATATGTTATTGATATGTCCAAATAGTTTTATTCCTGAATTGTAATTTGTTTTTAAAAAATGTTTATCAGTAATGACAGAATTTTCATTGTTTTCAACACAATGTTTTTGATTTTGTTTGTTCATAATTATTTGTGATAATTTATTTTGTCTCTTCTGCTTTGGTGTTTCAACTGTTTGTGATTGTTTATTCTGTCTCTTCTGCTTTGGTGTTTCAACTGTTTGTGATTGTTTATTCTGTCTCCTCTGCTTTGGTGTTTCAACTGTTTGTGATTGTTTATTCTGTCTCCTCTGCTTTGGTGTTTCAACTGTTTGTGATTGTTTATTCTGTCTCTCCTGCTTTGGTGTTTCAACTGTTTGTGATCGTTTATTCTGTCTCCTCTGCTTTGGTGTTTCAACTGTTTGTGATTGTTTATTCTGTCTCTCCTGCTTTGGTGTTTCAACTGTTTGTGATCGTTTATTCTGTTTCTTCTGCTTTGGTGTTTCTACTGTTTGTGATTGTTTATTCTGTCTCTCCTGCTTTGGTGTTTCAACTGTTTGTGATTGTTTATTCTGTCTCTTCTGCTTTGGTGTTTCAACTGTTTGTGATCGTTTATTCTGTTTCTTCTGCTTTGGTGTTTCTACTGTTTGTGATTGTTTATTCTGTCTCTCCTGCTTTGGTGTTTCAACTGTTTGTGATTGTTTATTCTGTCTCTCCTGCTTTGGTGTTTCAACTGTTTGTGATTGTTTATTCTGTCTCTCCTGCTTTGGTGTTTCAACTGTTTGTGATCGTTTATTCTGTCTCCTCTGCTTTGGTGTTTCAACTGTTTGTGATTGTTTATTCTGTCTCTCCTGCTTTGGTGTTTCAACTGTTTGTGATCGTTTATTCTGTTTCTTCTGCTTTGGTGTTTCAACTGTTTGTGATTGTTTATTCTGTCTCCTCTGCTTTGGTGTTTCAACTGTTTGTGATTGTTTATTCTGTCTCTCCTGCTTTGGTGTTTCAACTGTTTGTGATCGTTTATTCTGTTTCTTCTGCTTTGGTGTTTCAACTGTTTGTGATCGTTTATTCTGTTTCTTCTGCTTTGGTGTTTCTACTGTTTGTGATCGTTTATTCTGTCTCTCCTGCTTTGGTGTTTCAACTGTTTGTGATCGTTTATTCTGTCTCTCCTACTTTGGTGTTTCAACTGTTTGTGATCGTTTATTCTGTCTCTCCTACTTTGGTGTTTCAACTGTTTGTGATCGTTTATTCTGTCTCTCCTGCTTTGGTGTTTCAACTGTTTGTGATTGTTTATTCTGTCTCCTCTGCTTTGGTGTTTCAACTGTTTGTGATTGTTTATTCTGTTTCTTCTGCTTCTGTATTTCTGCTGGAAAAAAACCTAATATCTAACATTAGCATACTCTTAGTCCCGTAGAGTTACTGCTGTTGGAGTCTGAAATGTTGAGCCTTCACATAATATGGGCCATGGCATATGAGGTGGAGTGACCAGTTACCTTCCTTGCCACCTTTTATTCCTAGAAAAATCTGACAATTTTCTTGTACCCATGTTTGTGAGGATATGTTGGACGAGAGCCGTACCAGCCAGAAACAACTACTCTTGTACCCATGTTTCTAAGCATATCTTGAAAGAGAGCTGTACCAGCCAGAAACAACTAATCATGTACCCATATTATGAGGATATGTTGCATGAGAGCTGTACCAACCAGAAACTACTACTCTTGTACCCATGTTTTTGAGGATATGTTGGACGAGAGCTGTACCAACCAGAAACAACTACTCTTGTACCCATGTTCATGAGAATATGTTGGACGAGAGCTGTACCAGCCAGAAGCAGCTACTCTTGTACCCATGTTTTTGAGGATGTGTTGAACGAGAGCTGTACTAACCAGAAACAGCTACTCTTGTACCCATATTTATGAGGATAGTTGAACAAGAGCCATACAAGCCAGAAACTACTCCTGCATTTGCTTGATATTTAACCTGGGTCACTAATAAAGTTAGTTGCATATCCTTTACAGGACATCACAGTCAACCCCAGCATTTTTTACCTTTGTGTGATTTCTGGGCAAGTTTACGTTCAGTAGTTTGCCATTGATTTCTGAATGACCGACACTCATGCCAATGTCTGGAAACCGAGGCAAGGTAGTCTGCTTCTAAATCGCCTGCAGCTGTGTTTCGAATGCGGTATGTGGGATTACAAATTGTATTTGTAACCCCTTTGGCACAGGGCCACTAATATCTTGTGTATTTAGCAGAGCCCACCCAGACCTTTTAACATAGACGTTATTCAAATATATGCTCCAAATGGGAGAAAGCAGTGAAGACAGTGTAGAGGAATTTTATAATGACATGGAGAATGCATTGAAGAAATGTAAAAATTCAGAAATAAACATCATAATGGGTGACTTCAATGCAAAAGTAGGAAATCAAGGCGATGGATGCACAGTTTGAAACCATGGTTTGGGAGAGCGGAACGAAAGATGATACAGACTTGTAGAATGGGCAAAAGAACAAGAAATGATTGTAGGAAACACCTGGTTTAAACAGCATCCTAGACGATTATGGACATGGAGGAGTCCAGACAGCAGGATTAGAAACTACATCGATTACATCCTGATTAACGGAAGGTTTCGAAATGCGTTAATAGTCGCAAAAACAGTTCCAAATGCAGACTGTTACAGTGATCACAGATTGATTATCGACCAATAAAAAGATGTCATTTGCAACGAGAAAAAGAGTGTTGAGCTGCTACATAGAACCTTTGCTTTTTTATGGATGTGACACGTGGACAATGAACAGACAAGCTGAAAAACATCTGATGGCTGTGGAAATATGATTTGTGAGGAAAATGCAAAGAATACCATGGACAGACAGAAAATCCAATGACCAATTCCTACAAGAAACAAATGAAAACCGTAAACTGATTAGAGAAATTAGATGTAGACATAAGACAGTCACGATGTTTCGGTCACGTTATGAGAAGAAATAAATTGGAGAACTTGGTGACAACTGGCAAAATCGAGGGGAAGAGAACTAGGGCAGGGCAGAGAAGTAAATCCTGGATGGCTTGGTCCCGTTGTATGGTCGAGACAAGAACACGGAGCTGATCCATGACTCTGGTGATTCAGCGAGATGGCAAAACATGACAGCCCACGCTTACCGGCATGGCACATGATGATGATGACCCAGACACTATCTTTATTTGTCAGTTTATCTTTGTCCTGTCGTCGTGTCAAGAGGAAATGCTTTCACAAACCCAAATGACTAACTCACTAACACGCACATGCTCTTTGTTTGTAATAAATATATGTGAAACATTTGGTGCGTCTGCTGTGAACTCCAAACTCCACCATTTAACACTTAGTCTTGCCAAACTCCATTATTCCACACTGTACTGACTCCACCATTCAACACTCATCTGTACAAACGCCACCATTCAACTCTCTTGGTCTTTACAAACTCCAACATTCAACACTCATCGTCTGTGAGGGGACTTCAAGATAGAGCAAAGAATGGAGAGAGTTAAGCATGAGATGGTTCCTCAATTTGAGACAGTATGGAGTATGTGCAGAAAATAGGTATAAGTATCTTATACTTAAGTACATCTCATACGGACTATATTTGGCAGACATAATGCTACCAATGCCAAACATGGATGCTTACTGCGGCTATTGAACGCAAAATCATAACACAGATGGGATACCATAGACCAGGGGTCACCAAACTACGGCCCGCGGGCCAGATCCGGCCCGCGACGTCATTTCATCCGACCCGCCAACGGTACTCGAACTTGCTTGATATAACGTATGGAGCACGAGAGATTCTGATATAATTTAAATGTAAATATTATTATGTTTAGAATAATGAGAGATCTTCACATGTGCGCAGACCTCCTGGCTACTATGTGTCTTAAATTTACTATTGTCAATTATAAATTATTGTACCTATATTTTCTTGTTTATTGTAATGTTTGCTTATTTCGCGCCATCCCAAGTCCTTCCCCGGCTCATGGTAGCGCCGCCTACGCTCTGATGTTACCATGGTTTCCATGGCAACACACACATCTTTCCCTCGACAGATGTGTCAACACGGTCCGATGCTCCAGAAATATTTACTTCTGTTTGCCAGTCATCCATTTTATAGGTATGCAACAAGGATTTCTTTGTTTGACAGTGATACGTAAGTGAACTACAAGTGTGAATAGAGGTAATAAAGTAGCAAACACAGAATAAAAATGTCATAGAAGCCTCGTGTTATTATGAAAATATTATTCCCAGCTCAGAAGAATTCCCCGGTCAAGGTGTTAATCGAGCTGGTCTCTAGGCCAGTGTTTTTCAACCTTTCTGTTGGAGCAGATCCTTACGCAAATGTTTACGTTGCTCAGGGAACTCAGTGTGATGATCCAGGTGTCTGTTCTACTTTATGTAATAAACCAGTTGGGCAGAAATGTTGCATTTAGGTGATTTAGATCTGTTTCGGCAGAACCCCTGGCTGCCACTCGTGGAACCCCGGTTGAAAAACTCTGCTCTAGGCTGCTTATTTAGGCCGGCTCTATTTATATAGTTTGCGAACCTTATTATGAGATAAATTCTATTACCAAAGGTACCTATAAACTTTATATGTACCTTTGGTGAGCCGTAGCTTCACCAGTGACACATAGGATTTTAATTATGATTCGAATTCAATGTCTTCTTCATTTTAAGATCCCGTGTACTTCACCCTTCATTATGGATACTAAGAAAAGAAAAGTGGACGCCGAGTGTCGCGTTTTCAATTAAGAATGGGGAGTAAAGTACTTCTTTGTGGAAACAAAGGACCAGAAAATCAGTTGCTTAATATGCAGCGAAAGTGTTGCCGTTTTAAAAGAGTACAATCTTCGGCGTCACTACGAAACAAAACATCTATCAACATATTCACAGTTTTCTGGAAAGTTACGCTCTGAAAAATATATGAGTCCATGAAACGTGGTTTAGAAACACAAAGAGATCTCTTCACGAGAAAGTTTGCTGAAAATGAATCTGTCACTCGTACAAGTTACAAAATAGTGCATAAGATGTCGGAACGAGGAAAACCGTTTATTGATGGCAACTTCATCAAAGAGTGTATGATGGAAGCAGCAAATAACTTGTGTCCCGAGAAAGCCGATTTGTTTGGAACTATCAGCCATTCAGCAAGTTCAGTTGTGCGAAGAACAAAAGAACTTTGAGAGAACATAGTGCTACAGATACGCGAGAAAACTAGGAACTTGTTGTGATATTCTCTGGTGCTGGATGATTCTACTGATTTCTCGAGCACGTCACAACTTCTCGTGTTCATTCGTGGTGTCAATTTGGACTTTCAGATAACGGAAGAGTTGGCATCCGTTTGCAGCATGCATGGAACAACAACTATAAAAGACATTTTCATGGAAGTGCAAAAAGTTTTGCAAGACTATAACCTTTGGAACAACTTATGTCTGTGAGCAAAAATTTTTTAAAATGAAGTATATGACGTCAACACATCGAACGAGATTGACTGATGAACAGTTGAAAGCAATTCCAAACCACACATTGATGATATCTTGAAAGCCAAATATCAGTTTCACAAATCTCACTAACCTTTTTTGCTGTTTAGTTTGTGAGATTCGGATATGTGCACACTAGGTCTGATGTAACTATCTTTTTGCAAACGTCGCCTTCTTTGATAACTTTTTAGCAAATAAATATGTTGGTTGTCTTTGTTTGTTTGTTTGTTTGTTTGCTTGCTTTTGTGTGTGCATTGCACGCCACTCACCCATGATTAACATAGTTTTTCGTCTTTTTTACCAGAGCTTTCGTATTGGCTTGCAAGTATTGTTAAAGTTAGTTGCATATTCTTTACACGAAGTTTGCAGTCAACACCAGCATTTTTTGTTGTTGTTGATGTCTTGGCAAGTTTACGTTCAGTAGTTTGCCATTGCTTTCTGAACGATCGGCACCCATACCATTGCGTAAAAACCAGCGCAATGCGGTCTGCTGCCAAATCCCACGGAGCTGTGTTTCGAACGCGGGTATACGGGATTACGAACCGCGTCCTAAGACCTTAGCCACGGAGACTGGCGCAAGTATTCTACAGAATGAGTATCCGGCCCGCGCTTGTAATTTTATCAGTTATCCTGCCCGTCGTGAAAAAAGTTTGGTGACCCCTGCCTTAGACGAACTGCGGGTGTAACCCAGAGAGACAGAATTAGGAATTAGAAAATTAGAAGACGACTAGGTCTGAAACCAGTCATGCACCTTATTAAAGAACAACAGGTTAAATGAATAGGGCACCTCACAAGAATGCTCCGGTACCATCTGCCATATTGAAGAAATATGATGGATACGGAGCAAGGGAAAGATCACGTAACACATGGAGTGATGGTATCAAGAACAACCTTATTTATAGAAATGAATATCAACTTAGAAAGAGCGCATAAAAGATCTTTACATTTCCATTCAACACTTCACTGAGGTAAATGGAAGCAGAAAAGAAGAAGAAAAGAGTTCAAAAAATGAATAGATATCTCCGAGTGGCTGCCTGCACAGGACAACCTCTGCATGAAGACGTGGACACAGTTAAGACGCCTATAAGAGGAAAATCATGCATGGCTCAGGCAGAGGACCCAATCAGGGAAGTGTGCATGCTTGAATACATTGGGAGAGGAGAGGAATGGGTCAGAATACCAGAAGAAAAGTAAAATCTCTGCAAGGCCATAATAATAGCATTGGATCGGGAATGCAAGCATTGGACCAATAATTGGCAGACAGGCTGCACTGAATGGAGGTGCTACAATTGATTCCCGACAATTCGCGACCAGGTGATGTAATCATCTACACGGATAGCTCTGTGTTAGTGGTGAAAGAAGTGCCTGGGCTTTGGGGTGGAGTTTGGTGGACTGTGGTTGGTCCAGTAGAGCTTGGCATATGATACAAAAGTACAGCATCGTCTAGTCCAGGGGTGGGCAAACTTTTTTTTGCATAGGGCCGCATTGACAAATGTAAAGCTATTGGCGGGCCGCATGTATGTATATATATATACATATATTGTATAAAATGTCCATTTTGCTTACAGCAACCTATCACAATAAGTAATTATTAATTATTTATAGGTTATTAAGCAGTATAAATAACTAATTATTGCAATTTTATTTTACTTATACACTTATACATTATATTTGACAATATGAACAAAAACTTTTACGAATTTGTTAACAAGATTTTACAACATGTTATTATAACAAATATTCTTTATTATTTATCAATGGCTTTAATTTAGACACACACCGACTACACTGTCTCTAAAATTGTTGATTTCTAATGAGATGTATGTAACTGCTTGCACATTTTGACAATATTCTTGAAATCTGGAGCAAGTTTACTTGTTGAAATTCGCATGACAACATGCAAGTTGCAGTCCGACAATAAAGACCTACTCTTAGATTTGTTGATCTTCAAGGAAGAGAATGCTTGTTCGCAAATGTATGTTGATCCAAACAATGATAAAAGTTTAGCTGCAAAGTTTTTCAAGTTTGGAAATGATTCTTGTGATAAAGATCCATAGAAATCCAGCAAACCATCTGTCTTGAATTTCTCTTTCAGGTCATGATCTGCTTCTAAGTCAAGCAGCTCCAACTGTATATCCTCTGTGGCTATATCAGCTTCTGCACTAAAAGGTGAACTGAGAATATTGAACTGTGGCTCTACGTTCTTGAAATCTTGGAATCTCCATCCAAATTCTTCAATCAATGCATCTCATTGGGCTTTGTACTTTTCAGTCATTTCACCAGAAATGGTTTCTTGTTTCAGCAAAGGGAAGTGACAAAATCTTTTTCACTTGCTTGTCTGTAGTACAGTGAGAGTTTTGCCTAAAATGATTTTACATGTACACACAATCCATGTGCGAACCACCATTGCCCTGAAATTTGTCAATTCAGTTAATTTAACTTTTCCATAATTTCTATGGCAAATATAAAGTCTAAATTCCACTCTTTATTGACAATATTAGTATTAAAGTCACATTCAATGCCCTTCATCTCTAGGAACATCACTATTTCTTCTCTGAGTTCCCACACTCGCCTCAACACCTTGCCGACACTCAGCCATCGAACGCTGGTGTGGTACAGGACATCGGATTGTTCAGTTTCCAAATCGTCAAGTAATGCCTTGAACTGTATGTGATTAAGTCCTCTTGATCTGATGAGGTTGATGACACTGACAACTGGGTCAATAACATGTTTGATATTCAAAACAGTTTTTCACAGACTTTCTTGATGAATCACACAGTGAAGTGGTAATAATGTGTGGTCTGGATATTCTGCTTTAATCTTATCACTTATCAACTTTACCAGACCTACATTTTTTCCAGTCAAAGCACGAGCTCCGTCAGTTGTAACACTTGTCATCTTGTTCCGAACTAACCCAGTTCTTTCAATACAGTTAGTAAAAGCATTGAATATATCATGGCTTGTGGTTGTGTCTTTGAGTGACTCAACACTCAATAAATCTTCAGTGAGTTTAAAAGAAGTGTTTATTCCACGTATAAATGTCAATAATTGGGCAGTATCATGTACATCGGTACTCTCATCCAATGAAAGAGACTACAACAAAAATTGTTTACTTGCATCTTGAAGTGTATGCATAACATTGTCACTTATCTTATCAACACCACAGTTCTCCTGGATAAAGTAATGTTGTCAGATCTGTTGTTTTTGTTTTTTTCTTCTGGACACATAATGTTTGCTGCATCTAGCAAATATTCCTTGATGAACTCGCCATCAGAAAATGGCTTGTTCTGTTTTACAATTCTGTGGGACAGCACAAGACTAGCTTCAGTTGCAGCATCTTGAATTCAAGACTGTTTAGTGAAAACAGTTTGTTGTTTCTTCAAAATTTTCCACCAACTCAAGGCATTTCCTTTCCCTCCCTTTGGTTGTTAAATTGTATCCGAAATCGGAATATTTTGTTTGATAATGTCTTTTTAAATTGTACTCCTTGAAGACAGCCACTGACTCACGACACAGCAAGCAAACTGATTTGCTACCAACTTTTATAAAACAGTACTTAGTTGTCCATTCATAATTAAAAACACGACATTCATCTTCAATCTTACGTTTGTTATTGACACTCATTTTTTAAATAAAATTCGAACAGTTAGAATTGTACAAAACTTTACAACGAAAGTGAAACAAAACCTACTTCCTGCTGTGTGTGAAAATAAAATATTCGGAAAACAAGTAGTAAACTCAGAATAAATTTCAGAAATATATCAAGACCACTACAACAAATAAATTAATTTGAACATTGTAAATGTGGAAATAATTTAAAACAGCAAAAGACTTTTAAATTTAATATTTTCTTGCAAAATAAATCATTTTATTCACCGGAGAAATATCTGTTTTTCATAAAATCATCCTTATTAAATTTTTCATGTCGATAAATATTTATCTATATAAAAATCGATAAATTCGCATTTTAGCATAACATGGTTCCAAATGTTGCTGTATGTAGCCAGGGGCCGGGTTGGGGTGAACGCCCAACCCTGCATAAATACCCTAATGGCTCGTGCATTCAGCACCTATGCAGCAGAAGTCCAACTTCTGGCCTTCTCGTGGCGGAACTGTTTTAACTAACAGGAGAAGGGGCGGCGGCGAGTCACTGGCGCCGAGAAATATACAGAACGCTTTAGATGCGTATGCTCGTACGTGCATGCGCAGACATGTGTGCGTGCCTACACACCTAAACTCGAGTAAGACCACAGTCTGCTCCAGCAAAGGAAAGGTGCTGAATAATGAGGCAACCAGCGAGGAGGCGCACCACATAAATCAGGATGCCACCAATCACGCGCAATGAAATATGTCGACTACGGCTAAATGTTACGGTGCTCGCCCTACTTTGGACCCCCAGGCAGGTGCAGTGCCAGGCCATATGCCTCGAAAGAGTCCAACCACAACTACTGGAGGTCCTTCTCAGATGTCCTGTGGAGCCAGGGGACCTGAGAATAGAGCGTCTGGCCACACCAAACAAAGACTAAAACTAATGCACTGGAATGCGGAGGGATTCATCAACAAAACAATAGAACTAGAAAACATCTTGGACCAAGAAAAGGTAAGCGTATGTTGCTTGCAAGAAACTCACCTCAACGAAAGCGAAATGATGTCTTGGAAATTGCCAGTATTAAGGACACTACTTTCTGAACTTAGCAGCCAGCATAAGGTCACCATACAGTGGATACCATCCCACTGTGGAGTACCCGGAAACGACAGAACTGATCGATTGGCTAAGGAAGGAGCAAAAGAAGAACAGCCAGATGTGCCCGTTACCACCAAAAGAAAAGAATGATCAAATCAGTCAGAAAGCCATCAAAACCAGCTCAAGACGACTACCATTATGGACAGACCAGAACAAGTTATTATTCTGCTCCTCAGAACAGGACACAATAGATTGCGCAACCACGTGTATACAAGATTCAAGATTGGTGAATTAGCCATGTGCACGTGTGAATTATCGTCGCAGACAGCAGAGCACATACTCAAAGACTGCCCAAATTACAACATATCTAGGCTAAGAGAGACGGCAGTGGAAGATAAACTCTATGGACTGCTGAGTGAACTAAAAAGGACAGTTAAATTCACACAAGAGGCAACATTGCAGTTATAGTATTTAAGGTGAACGAAAGAAGAAGAAGAAGAAGAAGAAGAAGAAGAAGAAGAAGAAGAAGAAGAAGAAGAAGAAGAAGAAGAAGAAGAAGAAGAAGAAGAAGAAGAAGAAGAAGAAGAAGAAGAAGAAGAAGCATTAAATTATGAAGGCCAAGGACTGTTTACAAAAATTGATAATTAGAAAGAAATCTTATCAAAATTGTTGAAACAATCATAACGGTACATGAAATTCTTTAAAATTCAACAAAATAACTTACAAACGAAGTAAAAATTATTATTCCTAAATGCCCTCTCGGGCCGCATAAAACCAGGTGGCGGGCCGCATGCGGCCCACGGGCCGTAGTTTGCCCACCCCTGGCCTAGGTGATAGGAATGAGAGAGATGACGATTAACAGGCGAAGTGAGTAGGACAAAACCTGGTCTGGCACAATCAGGGCCACCGTGCACTTATTTTCGCACTGGCGAAAGGCCGTGCAAGCTTATGGGGCCTATGTTGACAAATATTACAAATAGTTCCCCCCCCCATTCTCTCTCACTCTCTCTCTCTCTCTCTCTCTCTCTCTCTCTCTCTCTCTCTCTCTCTCTCTCTCTCTCTCTCTCTCTCTCTGCTAAATGCTGGTGCAATTACATTTGCTTAGAGAATATTTCAAATATCATAATAACATGATAGTAATGCCTTGATTGATCACTACACTTATGTTCAAGCATTCAGCGGAATTTTTTTATTATCGCATATCCTATTTACATCGCTGTCAACAACAGCATTTTACCGCTGTTGTTGATGTCTTTGCAAGATTACGCAGAGTATTTTACATTGCTTACTGAGCGACAATCTCAGATACCCCTGTAAGTAACCAACGCAACCCGATTCCCTACCGAATCTCGCGCAGCTGTTTCCCCACACGTGGATATATGGGATTACGGATAAAATCGTTAACACCTTCGCCAGAGAGACCGGATCTGCAGAATTGCTAGATATCTAAAAGAAAAACACCCCGACAAACAAAATTGATGGTCCTTCATTATTATTCTGATGATCATATTGTTCTTCTCTTGTATCATCATAAAGGTCTTTCACATTATTTGACCACGCATGTAAAATCTGATCTTTTTCTATTATGATTTTGCCATCTTTGGTTTTTAGGCAACCTGTTGATGTGTGTGTTATTTTGTTAGTGATGTCATTAATTCTTGTGTGCATTAATTTGGTATTCTGGGTGTTGTGTTGGTTTTCAATTTCCTTGCAATTTTCCTCAAGCCATGTTTCTTTTGCCTCTTTGCATAGCTTATAATTTTCCTGTGAATCTCTTCGTATATTTCCTTGTTATTTTTGTTATTTCTTCTTATTTCCATGAGTTTTAAGATGTCTTCCATCATCCATTTATTGCGTCCTATTATCTTTATTTTTGGGATTATCATTGTTGTTAGTGCAGCTTCTTGACTGATTTCTGTTATATTTCCAATTGGTCACTGACGTCTTGAAATAATATTTCCATATCGGACAATGCATCGAATCTGTTATTTACCTCTACGTTGAATTTTTCTTTTATCTCCTCACTCTTCAGTGCCTGTAGATCAAATTTTGCGTTTCTATTTGTATATTTGATTTTCTTTACATTTATATGTAAATTCTTCTACTTCTTCTTCAGAGTTCCGAGCCATTGAGGTTCTTTGCTGCAGATACAACCCGTCTCCATTCGTCTCTCTGGTTGACCTTCTCTTGCCAGTCGCTGATTCCAAGTGCTTGTAGGTCTGTATATATATATATATATATATATATATATATATATATATATATATATATATATATATATATATATTATCTCTCCACCGTCTTCTTGGTCTACCTTAAATGTAAATTGCCTAAGATTAATCTATGGAGGCAATAGCAGTCTGCGCGTGGTAGGGGGACATAAACATCTAATATTGATACAAGGGAAATTACTAGAATTTGAAAATAAAAATGGTATACCTAAGTATAATACCAATAACTAAGATTAAAATCTTTCATTTTTCTTTGAGAAATAATACAATCAATACCGCAGTCATATATTTGCAATTGTGAGAAGAAAGCTATTAAAATATTTATACAACATTTGTTTAATCTTTAATTACTTACATTTTATGACCAACTTTTTCAATTGTATGTTTATGTTTAATTCTTAAAACTGAACTTTTAATGATAGTGTCGTCACCAAACAGCATCACATATCCCCTCTGTGGGGGAAACAAATTTTTTTACTGGCCTCTTAAGGCCACCCACAATTTAGAGACAATTTACTTACATTAACGGCGAAAGACCTTGGAAGTCTATGGGGTTTATGTTGATAAATATGTTTAGAAGAAATGTCATTTATGTTTTTAAATTTCATTCAATTTTAACCAGTAGTTCTCTCTCTCTCTCTCTCTCTCTCTCTCTCTCTCTCTCTCTCTCTCTCTCTCTCTCTCTCTCTCTCCCTCCCCCAAATGCTGGTGCAATTACGTTTGCTTAGAGAATATTTAAAATATAATAGCATGATAGTAATGCCTTGATGGGTGCCTCCTTCCCTCCACTAGCCTACGGAACACCCTTGGGCAAGGTGGAGTACCCGTTTAGCCCCACGATCAGGGTTACGTGAAGCCATGCGTGCAGGTGGTGGATGAAGTTGAGGAGCAGCCGACAGATAGTTGTAGGTTATGGTCTCCAGTTTCAAGACGGTAGGCAGAGGATCTCTTTTTTTTTTTTTTTTGGGGGGAGACATTGGCTACGGTCATCGACCAGTATGGTCACTGCTAGGAAAGAAAGCAATGGCAAACTACCTTCTTTACAGATGCCAAGAATATCATGTACTGCAGTCTTATCGATATTCAGAGAAACATCGTAAATGGGTGCTCCATAGGAGCAGCCTCGTCCGGTAGGGGTAGTCATGTGCACCAGGTGATTCCAGACCGTCATCAGGAGACTGGGTGCAAAATAATATCAACATTGAAAGTAGGAACTTGGAATGTAAGAACTATGAGTGGGGATGGGAAATTTGATAACATCAACACTGAAATGAGAAGATTAAATATTAACCTGTTAAGTATATGTGAGACCAGATGGACAGGAATGGGCATTATGACATCTGAGGAATATAGAATAATCTATTCTGGTGGAGAGAAACAACAGCGAGGAGTAGCAATTATAATGGATACAGAGAGAGAGCAAAATCGATCAAAGGATATTGGACTGTATCAGACAGAGTGTTACTGGTGAAGTTGAGTGGAAGACCTTTTGATGTCAACGTCATACAAGTTTATGCACCAACAGCAGACAGTAGTGATGACAGCATTGATGAATTGTATAGTGATTTAGAGAAAGCCTTCAAGAAATGCAAGAATTCTGAAGTAACTATCATAATGAGTGACTTGAATGCCAAAGTTGGAAATCAACAGGACGGATGCATACTGGGCAAGTAAGGACTAGGGCAGGAGTGGGCAAACGTTTTGTGCGTAGGGCCGCATTGACAAATGTAAAGCTATTGGCGGGCCGCATGTATGTCTGTGTGTGTGTGTGTGTGTGTGTGTGTGTGTGTGTGTGTGTGTGTGTGTGTGTGTGTATCTTGTAAAGGACACTTAATTGTTTTCATATTCCTTAATCTGCATCTTTCACACGTATCCACATATTTACAAGCCATCCATCCATCATGTGCCATGCCGGTAAGCGTGGGCGGTCATGTTCTGCCATCTCACTCGATCAACAGAGTCGTGGATCAGTTCCGTGTTTTTGTCTCGACCATGCCACAAGGCCAAGCCATCCAGATACTTGTTTCTAGGTCTTCCCCTTGGTCTGTTCCCCTCGATCTTACCAGTTGTCACCAAGTTCTCCAAATCATTTCTTCTCATAACATGCCCAAAAAATTGTGACTGTCTACGTCTAATGTCTCTGATCAGTTTACGATCTTCATTTGTTTCTTGAAGGACTTGTTCATTGGTCTTTCTGGCTGTCCATGGTATTCTTTGCATTTTCCTCAGAAACCACATTTCTACAGCCATCAGATATTTTTCAGCCTGGCTGCTCATTGTCCAAGCTTCACATCCATATAAAAGTACAGGTTCTATGTAGCATCTCAACACTCTTTTTCTCGTTTCAATTGACATCTTTTTATTGGTCAGTATGTTTTTCATCTTGCTAAAGGCTACTTTTGCCATGGCGATTCTTGTTCTAATCTCTTCAAGGCATCTCCCATCAGATGTTATTACTGTTCCGAGGTAATTGTACCTATTCACTTGTTGAAGAGTATTCCCATTTACTTGTATATTACACTGTGGTATTTCGTTCTTCTTAGTGACGACCATAATCTGTGTCTTTTTACAATTTAATTCTAACCCTTGTTGTTCACTATGTGTAACAACCGCATCTACTAAATTTTGCAGGTCCTGTTCATTGTCTGCAATCAAGACTGTATCATCTGCATATCTAATGTTATTGATGCATCGTCCCCCAATGTTGATTCCTTCCATATTTTCAATATTTCTGAAAATATTTTCACTGTACAGGGAAAACAGATCTGGAGACATTACACATCCCTGTCTCAAGCAGATCTAAATAAATTCGGCCAATAATATTTACTCGTAAGTGCTTTCACTAATTTATCACGACCGAGATGACCATTCTCATCATGATATGCTTTTAAAACTTCATTTTCCAAATGTTTTGGAATATATTTCCTTAGCTGTTCGTTCCTTTCACTCATATAATATAACTGTTCATCCTTTTGCAAAACTAAATAATTCTTCTTATACTTAGTCTCATCCGTTTCTTTCAATTTCTGTTTTATTTATAAGACTTTTGAATCTAACTCTTGTTCTTCTTTCATATTAAATTGTGCTAAATGTGGGTCTTCTGCTCTAGGTTCAGACTCTTGATCCGACGGTAAACTCTCAAAATCTTCCCTATTTATGATGGCGGAATCTAATATATTTACTTGCCAGTTTCGGTCGTCTATCTCCGGTTCTCCTTCATCTTCCGTGTTTCCTGATGACTGTGGATATGGGATTCTAGACAATAAATCAGCGCATGTGTTGTTCCTACCTGGTATGTATTCTATTCTTGTATTGTATCCTTGCAAATTCAACGCCCATGTCTGTATTTTTCTGTTCTGCACTGGAGCTTCTAACAAAGATTTTAAAGGCATGTGGTCAGTTCTAATGATAAAATCTGCGTTATGTAGATAGTAGTTAAGTTTCTGAAGAGCGTAATGAATAGCATAAGCCTCCTTCTCAATAGTCGACCATTTCTTTTGAGATCTGCTAAGTTTATGAGACAAGAAATAGATTGGCCTTTCATTTTTAACACCTGGTATTCCAGATTCTTTTCCTTCATATGGTTGAACCAAACACGCTCCTATAGCATTATCTGAAGCATCTGTATATAATATTAACTGTTTATTCAAATCTGGATATGTCAATAGTGGCACTATTGTTAAGCTATTTTTTAAAAACTTGAACGCTTTTTGACATTCATCATCCCACTTAAATCTAGCGTATTTGCCAGTTAAGTTAGTAATAGGCTCTGCTATCTTTGAAAACCCTGGAATGAAACGCCTATAATACCCACAGGTTCCAATAAACGCACGCACTTCTTTTACGTTAGTTGGAGGAGCTAGTTCTTTAATAACCTTTACCTTTTCTTGGTCTGGTTTGATTCCGTCTCTATTAATAATATACCCCAAATACTTTGTTTCTGTTTTTAAAAATTCGCATTTACTGAGCTTTAATTTAACATCATGTATTCTTAATCTGTCGAATACTAATTTTATATGCTTTAAGTGATCATCTACATCTCCTGTTGTATAAATTAGAATGTCATCTATGTATGCCAATGCAAACTTTTGCATACCTTCTAAAACTTGATTAATTAATAGCATATAATACGAGGGCGCCGTACGAACTCCAAAAGGCATTCGTAAGAATTCGTAAGACCCTGCGTGTGTACAAAAGGCACTCTTTTTCTGGGCGTCTGGGGACAAAGGTATACACCAAAATCCTGATCTTGCATCTAACGTGGTAAAGAAAGTAGACCCATTAAGTAAACCCAAAATATCATCAATCACCGGCAATGGGTACGCTAGATTCTTGGTGATTTTGTTCAACGCCCGATAGTCGCAGCAGAATCGATGTGAACCATCAGCTTTGGTCACGATGACGATCGGAGATGACCATTCCGACTTTGATCTTGTTATTATTTTTGCTTTCAGCATGTCTTCTATTGCTTTTTCAACAATTTCTCTATTCCTTAAGGGTGTTCTATACGGTTTCAAACTAATTTGTGGGTGATTTCCAGTATCTATTTCCATCGTAACTGTTTTTGTCCTTCCCAATTCTAAATCATTAATTGCAAATACATCCTGATTCTCTTTTATAAGTTGTTCTAATACTTTCTTGTTTTCTGGTGGAGTTTTTAATTGTGCCAACAATTCTTGCTCTCTTGTCATTTTGTCTAGTGAATGTATTTGGGCTGTATTTCTTCTGAATGGATGGATCAATTCATCCTTCTGCACGTTTCCTCTTCTTTCGCGTCCGCGTCTGTTATTAATTCTTTCACTGGGAGTTTCTGAATAATTTATTCCCGACATTTCTATTCTATCTGTTGCCAATATTTCATTAATGTTATGATCTACTTTGGCTATTACACATCCTCTGTATAATTTAATTTCTCTACCTGTGTTGTTAATAATCATTACTGGAAAAGTTAAGTGTTTATCTAATGATATTATTCCATCCGGAACTTCTAGACCAGGCTCATCAATTACCTCCCTTTGCAATTCAGTGATTCTAACTGTGTGTCCTACCTCATAATACGGATTTCTTTTAACCTTTGGCTGTATCAAATTAACCGTCTGTGGTTTTAACGTCGTAGACATTTTGACTCTAACCAGTGATAAAATGTGCATGTCTTCTTCTAAATCTACGTACACATCCTTGAATTTTAATTTATGTAGATCAAACATAAGTCTTACACCATTCCTTATTAGAAAATCCCTTCCTATGAGCATGTTTCTATTTAAATCTTTCACTATATAAAAAAGATGTCTTACGTTGATCCCTCCTAACTTAAAATTCATTATTGTTTGTCCAATTACCTGTAAATTCTGTCCTGTAACAGAGTGAAGATTATTATGACTTCTGAATTTTTTGCAATTTCTCATTATTTTGTATAAAAAACTTTCTTTGATCACACTAATTTGAGCTCCCGAATCAATTAATGTACGAACTCTATACTTCCCTATTTCTATTATACATGAACTGGGATCTGTGTTATTCACTGTGAACTGTTTGATTTCATCTAATTGAGAGCATTCTCTACTCGTCCTGCTATACCTGTTATTAAAATATTCTTTAAATCTTGTGACCTTGTTATTTTCCCTCCTACCACAGGTCCTATTTAATAGGTAGGGCGCCGGTTTTCCTGTGTTCTTGTACTTGTAAAACTTCTGTGTCTCTCTTCAACATTCCTATTTAATCTGTTATTGCCATTTCTACTTTGTGTATTCGACTGGACACGCCTGTTACCACAAAAGCGAAAAATGTGTCCCCGCTGACCACAAGAATAACAGACTATGTTTGTGTTATTTGTGTTACCTACCGTCTCATTGTAGGATATCTCATTTGTCTTCTTTTATCATAAGCATTTCTATTACTACCTTGTAATGTCTGTATACTTCCTCCTCTATTCCATCCGAACCTGGTTTGTCCTATCTCCATAGGCTCTTCAATCCTATCTTCTCGACTGGTACCTATTTCTCGTCCTACTCTCAACCTAAATCTACGTCTCAAATTTTCCTCTTGTACTGCTATACCTACAGCTTGTGATAATCTCTCAGGATTCTCCCTCATCAGCTTAAATTTCAGTCCATCTGACTTTATACCATCTACAAAAATCCCGACTAACATCCGCTCCACCTCTTCTCCTCGTACGTTCTGTCCTAAGAATGCTTCTTCCGCCAGATTAATCAACCTATCGCTGAATAATTGTACAGTCTCTCCAGTGTTTTGTTTGGACTGTCTCAACACCGAAAACGCATGTTGTGGGTCCGTTATTTCTGCGTACTTATGGGCCAGGTCGTCCTTGAACTGCTCCCATGTCTCATCCACCCTAGCCTCTAACTTTCTTCTAATATGATCGGAAACCGGTTCTGTTGCTGCCTGATAAGCAAGTTTCATTTTCTCTTCATCTGATGCTGACACCAAATACGCATATTTCTCTATTGAAGTTATCCACTTCTTAAAGTCTTTCGCCTGTCCGCTAAATTTAACGATTTCAGCTGCCATTCCTTGTTGTTTCATTACTGTGTTAAGTTTACCTATTACCGACCCTACCCCGGTCAAAACTTGTGTCAGTGAAGCTTGTTCTTCCACCATGCTGAAATATTTCGCTGTATACAATCAAATTCACAATTGTAACAACCTAATTTAAAGATATGATCTTATTTAACTTATGTAATTCCTAATAATAATTAATTGTTCAAACAGTCAATGGTATCTAAAACATTTAAAGTTTAACTAAAGGACTTAATCTTCCTCTTAAAGATCAATAATTTTCTATCTATTAGAAAAAGTTATTTATATTACCCCTTTTCTGGTTGAAACTAATTTTCCAATGGTCCAATCGAAAATCAAGTCCTACAATTTCCCCTTGACGTCTATGCTCTTGTATGCCGAGACTGAGAAGCACAGTATCTGGTATTCGAGTACTTGAACCAGGATCGACAAAGCGGCTTCAGTACTCCGTAAGGATCAATAAGGCTCGATAGGGCTCGACAAGGCTTGATAAGGCTCCACAAGGAAAGAGTTTCTTCCTCTTCTAACGTCCCAAGTTTCAGTACCTTCAGCCCTTGGGTGGGCCCCTACCAGATTTCAGCCTTCTTTTCACCCGATAACAGGGCACATCAAAGCGACGTCTTGAAAACTGGTGTAGCTCAATAAAGCGATTTGACTTTGGGTCCCCTCTTCAGCAGGTCGGCACCCCAGTGTGCCCAACCACCTCCGAGGTTTCCCTAACGGTATCGCCTTTGTTGAAAAACATTCTGATTTGTTTGAGCAAACACGAGTAAACAATTTTCCTTACTTTCCAACCAAAGGAGCAATTGGCTTGATTCTTCGGGCACCCAAGGTCACGATTCAGTGAAGATAACGGCTTTGAGTTCGTTTTAGGTAGTCTTGATACCAAGAAGGTGACAGCTCCCTCAGAACCACGTTTCCATTGGAGTCAAGTTGTTTATATTTGTTTTGAAATTTCTTTGCTCCTGAACCTGGACAATCCTAGCATGTGTCTGGCTGACCTTCACACGTAAGGTTAACAAACGGTTGGAACAGATGACAAATCGAGCGTCATGGCAAATTTTGATGAGAATTACGTCGAGTTAGGTGGTAAAAATGTGGAACAGCTTCCCTCCACTGGTAACAATGTTATGTAGATGGTTCGCTATAGCAGGCCGGTTTCCATACTTCGTACTGTGGCCACGGCATTATCCAAAAATCGAGATCCTGATCTGTGGCAGCATTTCATCCTCCTGTAACACTGCGCGTACAGAGAGGACTAACAAGTTCTGCTGGGTTAATATAAATCAGGCTTTATTTGAATATAGTGGCTGATACAAATTCTTAGTACAATTCAATCGTGATGTCGACTTCTTTCGCCCTTGGTGTTCTCTCACTGCCCCAACAACAAGCTACGTCACGACTTGAGCATCCTTCTAACTGTTCTATATTGATGCTCAAGCGTGCTGTAGACTTGCACACCTAGCTGATGCTAATAATACACTCATTCTGCTACACTCCCTCCTCATCCTCCCTCCTCCTTCTCCTCCCCCTCCTCCACCTCCTCCCCCGCCTTCTCCCTCCTTCCTCCTCCTCCTCCCTCTCCCTCCTCCTCCCTCTCCTCCACCTCCCCCTCCTCCCCTCCCCTCCTCCTCCTGCGTTCTCCCTCCTCCCTCTTCCTCCTACTCTTCCTCCTCCTCCTCCTCCCCCTCCTCCTCGCTCCTCGCTCCTCCTCCCTCTTCCTCCTCCTCCCCTCCTCCCTCCTCTTTCTCCCTCCTCCCCTCCTCCCTCCTCTTTCTCCCTCCTCCTCTCTCCTCCTCCCTCCTCCTCCTATCTCCTCCCCCTCCCTTATCCTCCTCCCTCCTCCTCCCTCCTCCTTCCTCTTCCTCCTCCTCCCTCCTCCTCCCTACTCTTCCTCCTCTTCCCCCCTCCTCCCTACTCTTCCTCCTCCTCCCCCTCCTCCTTCTCCCTCCTTCTCCCTCTTCCTCCTCCTCCTCCTCCCCCTCCTCCTCGCTCCTCCTCCCTCTTCCTCCTCCTCCCCTCCTCCCTCCTCCTCCCTCATCCTCCTCCCTCCTCCTCCCTCCTCCTCCCTCTTCCTCCTCCTACAGACAGACAGACAGACAGACAGACAGACAGACAATCGGGAACGGGAGCTTATATGACTACTTATATGAATTAAATGAGATGCTCCACACTAGGAACTGGGCGAAGCCGGGCCGGGTCAGCTAGTCTTATCTATATCTATAAAATGCAATGTATGTATTTCCGTCAGTCCTTTATGCGTTCGATAACGGTACATCCGATTGAGATGAAATTTTCTACACGTCTTCCTTTCATTCCTACTTACTTAATAACATTTAATATTTCATTTTTCATTATATAATTTCTATATAGCAAGGGGACTTAACTCTAGAAAAGTTATTTCAAGGGGCATAACTTTTAATAACATTTCTATATACTTTATAGTCATATTGTTGGACTTACTTGCACTATTGTTAAACTCTTTGTCTATAGTTATTTACAGGAATATGAGTTATAATAAATAATGATATAATCTTTAAGGCATTTTCAAAGTTTTCATAAAAATAATGCATAACATTGTAACTCATCTTTTTATGCTTAAAGAAGTTATCTACAGTCATGTAGGTGATTTAAAAACAGTTTTCATAAAAAAATAATGGATGGTGTGTGGAAGGACATTCTTTTAAGTTACTGTGCGCCAGGAGCTGGGCGAAGCCACGCCGGGTCAGATAGATAGACAGACAGATAGTCGGGAACGGGAGCTTATTTGACTACTTATATGAATTAAATGAGATACTCCCACCAGGGACTGGGTAAAGCTGGGCCGGCTCAGACAGACAGACAGACAGATAGACAGACAGACAGTCGGGAACGGGAGCTTATATGACTACGTATATGAATTAAATGAGATGCTCCCCACCAGGGACTGGGTGAAGCCGGGTCAGACAGACAGACAGATAGTCGGGAACGGGAGCTTATATGACTACGTATATGAATTAAATTAGATGCTCCCCACCAGGGACTGGGTGAAGCCGGGCCGGGTCAGCCAGACAGACAGACAGACAGACAAACAAGCAGACAGACTGATAGATAGATAGATCCCCTCCAGGGCCTGGGCGAAGCCGGGCCGGGTCAGCTAGTCTAATATATTTGAGTATTTATGGAAAATGTAGTTCTGATGTACACACATCCTATGAAAAATTTTTTTACTACATGGTTGACTTCATAATGAGAACTCATTATCACAAGAAGAGAAAAACAAGTTAAAGTGCAGAAATGTCTTTATTTAACTTAAAATAAAACACCCAATAAGAAAATATGTATCTATAACATAGTCAGAAATAAAGAGAGTACTCCATAAATGTATGGGGGGAGGGGGGGGGGGCACAATGATCTAAGTGACAGAAGTAGCCATGCATGTTTGTTTTTATTTGAACACTCCCTTTGAACTATGACCTTATGTTTACACTCCCTTTGACCTATGACCTTATGTTTGGCCATTCAACAACAAATCCACAATCGTTCAAGTAGATGCTTTAATCTCAATACCGTCTTTCATTAGACTTGTTGTTTGCAATTGCAGTTTCCAACATCGCCATGATGAGGCTTTCTCCACGGAACCACTGAAGAACACCGGCAAAGGGCCTCCATTGGGCTTCTACTATGTTCAGAATGTAAGTCTCACTTTCATTTGTTTATCATGTATTGCTGATTTTTATTTTTAACATGTGTATACATACGTGAAGCTGGGGCATATAGAAAGAATGGAAGATAATAGCAAAACAAAACTCGCTTACACTCAGGAAATAAATGACCGTAGACCCCGAGGTAGACCAAGAAGGCGGTGGAGAGATAATACATGTACAGACCTACAAGCACTTGGAATCAACGACTGGCAAGAGAAGGTCCACCAGAGAGACGAATGGAGACGGATTGTATTTGCAGCAAAGAACCTCAATGGCTCGGAACGCTGAAGAAGAAGAAATGCCTTCGCGGGCCGCATAAAATCGGGTGGTGGGCCGCATGCGGCCTGCGGGCCGTAGTTTGCCCACCCCTGGTCTAGTCTGAGAATGGAGGTTGAGAAAGCTACAGCTACTGCGGCGTTCCTCTGGCCGAAGGACAAACAGCGTATGCATGTCGTGATTGTAGTGGACTCACAAAGTATGGCGAGAAAGGTGAAGAAGGGCATGCGTAGGGCAGAGTGGCAGACTTCAATTCATTAATCAAATTTGAGAGCATCTGTTGGATTTTTTCACCGGGACTTGCTTGTGTGATCGGAAACGAGTAGGCAGACAGATTTACTGGGTCTGCACCACTTGGTGGAATATTGGCGCATGATAAGGCAGACATAGTCGGGGCCCTCAAGGATCGTGTTGTATGACAGTAAAGTAATTATGTTGTTTGTCCATCAAGAATGATGATGACCATTCATTTCATCCACTGGGGTTGAAGGTATGGAGCCGTGGGTTCTAAGATGGCTGATAAGGCCTAGTTTGGCTCGAAATGTTCTTTGACAATGTGGGCAAGGAATGCTTGATGTTTCTGGAGGAGGATTTCCTGTAGTGATTTTTCTGTCCTGCCTTTTCTTCACATCTCTTGCAGTCCTGGTTGCCTCACATATGACTGCACCCTTGCGTAATGATGCACGCCACGAATTTCGGTTTCTGGCTGCAGCCTCCCAGGTGTTATGATGAATTCCAAAAGCCTTCAGTGAAATTTTCAGAGTGTCTTTAAAGCGCTACCTCTGGCCACCTTGGGAGCGTTTACCACAACGCAGTTCGCTGTAAAAAATTCGTTTAGGGAGCCTGTGATCTGGCATGTGAGTCAAGTGACCAGCCCAGCGAATCTGATTCTTCATCAGTAGAGTGTGGATACTGGGCATGGATGCTCTTTCTAGGACTTCAGTGTCTGGAATCTTGTCTTGCCATTTAATCTTCAGTAGCTTCCTTAGGCAGACTGTGTGGAAGTGGTTTAATTTCCTAGCGTGTCGCTGATAAACAGTCCAGGTTTCACAAGCATATAGCAGTGTGGATAATACAACTGCTTTGTAGACTTTTAGCTTTGTTTGCAGGCTTATTCCATTTCTGTCCCATACATTCTTGTACAGTCTGCCAAAGGCCGCGCTGGCCTTGGAGATTCTTGCATTCACTTCGTCATCAATTGTGGCAGCTTGTGACATAGTGCTACCAAGATAGGTGAATTTGTCCACAACACTTAGTCTATGATCATTCACTTTGATATTCGGCACAGTGTGATTGTTCCCTGGAGCTGGCTGGTACATAACTACAGTCTTCTCTAAGTTGATAGTGAGCCCAAAGTTGGCACAGGCATGTGAGAAAGCTGAAACATTATGTTGCATGTCCGCCTCTGAGTTGGCGTACAGAGCGCAATCATCAGCAAACAGGAGCTCTCTGACGGTGCCGCTGTTAATTTTGGTTTTAGCTTTCAGCCTTCTGAGATTGAATAACTTTCCATCCATACGGTAGTTGATGTCTATTCCAATGTCGTCGTTTTCGAAGGCATTCATCAGCATGGCTGAAAACATGAGGCTGAACAGTGTTGGTGCCAGGACACATCCTTGCTTCACTCCATTGGTGACAGGAAAGGGTTCAGACAGTTCGCCATTTTCCTGTACTCTTGCCTGCATGCCATCATGAAATAGCCGCACTATTTGGACAAACTTTCGTGGACAGCCATATTTTGCCATAATCTTCCACAGTCCTTCTCTGCTGACTGTATCAAAAGCCCTGGTAAGGTCAATGAAAGTGGAGAACATTTCGCAGTTCTATTCCTGACATTTCTCTTGCAGCTGCCTTGCAGCGAAAATCATGTCAACAGTTCCACGTTCTTTTCTGAAGCCACACTGACTCTCAGGAAGAAGACCTTGATAGAGATGGGCTGTGAGGCGACTGAGAAGAATTCTGGCGAGTATCTTCCCTGCAATTGAAAGCAAGGAGATGCCTCGGTGGTTGTCACAGGATTGGCGGTTTCCTTTACGTTTGTAAAGGTGGACTATTGACGCGTCCTTGAAATCTTGTGGCATGGTCTCGTTCACCCATATGTTTGTAAAGACTTGGTGAAGCTGCTCTGTTAGGACGGGCCCACCTGCCTTGTATATCTCTGCTGGGATGGAGTCAGGACCAGGTGCCTTGCCGCTAGAGAGTTGCTGGATGGCTTTGTTTACTTCCACTATGGTTGGCAGGTCATCAAGTGTCTCATTGGTAGGAACTTGAGGAAGGCAGTTGATGGTTTCATCATCGAAGAAGGAAGTTGCATTTAAGATGTTGCTGAAATGCTCTGCCCAGCGTTGAAGGATTTCTTTCTTATCGGTGATCAATGTTCCCCCGTCTGCACTGAGGAGGGGAACTATGCCTGGTGATGTAGGACCATAGACCGCTTTCAGTGAGTCGTAGAAGTTTTTCATATCATGTCTGTCAGCAAAGCCCTGAATTTCATCAGCTTTGCTGCTCAGCCAGGAGTCCCGCATGTGCCGAAGTTTCTGCTGCACTACTCTCTGAATGTTCTTGAAGGCATCTTTTTTTATGTTGACTTTGGGTCATTCAAATGTGCCTTGAGGAGAAGATGTTTCTCGGCCAGCAATTGGTTGATGTCTTCGGAATTTTCATCAAACCAGTCTTTATGCTTTCGGGGGGCTGGACCCAGGATTTCCATAGCAGTGTTGTAAATTATGTCCTTTAGAGCTCTCCATTATGTTTCTGTATCCTGTTTAGCTGCAGCATTTGGCTTGAGGCGGTCTTCCAGCATATTTTCAAACGACTGCTGCATTTTCTTGCTGTTTAGGCGGGTGACATTTAGCTTTTTTTGCATTTTCACCCCTTGAGGACGCCGTGGTGGCCTGATGTGAATGTTTATTTTCGAGACAATGAGACGATGGTCTGTCCAACATTCGGCACCACACATGAATTTTGTAACTCGGACGTCTTGTCTGTCACTCCTCCTGACGATGACATAGTCAATGAGGTGCCAGTGTTTCGAGCGAGGGTGCATCCACGATGTTCTATTTCTCATGGGGAGACGGAAAATTGTGTTCGTAATCAGGAGATCATATTCGGCACATGTCTGAAGGAGCCGCAGTCCATTGCTGTTACAATTTCCGACTCCATGCTTTCCAATAATGCCACTCCAAGAGGTGGTGTCCGTGCCTACTCTGGCATTGAAATCCCCAAGGAGTATAAGTTTGTCTCCTTTGGGAACAGATGTTAATACATTGTGCAGGTCCTCATAGAACTTGCTCTTGACATCATCTTCGTTGGTCATAGTTGGTGCGTAGACACTCACAATGGTTGCATGCTTCCTTCCATTCAGCAGGGGCAACTTCATGGTCATGAGCCTGTCGTTTATAGCCTTTGGAAATCCAGCTAATTTGCCGACCAGGGCCGACTTAATGGCAAATACCACACCGGATTGGCGTGTTTCCTCGCTTTTCCTTCCACTCCAGAAAAATGTGTAGCCGGCACCTATTTCACAGATTTGGCCTTCTTCTGCAAGTCGTGTCTCGCTCAAGGCTGCAATGTCGATGTTGTACCTGCCCAGCTCTCTCCCAATCAGTGCTGTTCGTCTCTCTGGACCCGACGCGCCGTATCTGTCAAGTAGGGTGCGTACATTCCAAGTTCAAATTGTTAAGGGAATATGGTTTACTCTTTTAGCTTTGCTTGTTTTTATCTTTGTTTGTATGTCGACCGCAGTTAAGGGTACCCACCAACCGCGGCTAGCTGGTTAGGTAGTGATGGAGCAGACAATGTTTAGGGCACCTTTTTTAGCCCCTTCCTCATGCTATGGAGGTGAGCAGTGTGTTCCTATAGAGGGCTGCTCAGTCGCTCAGGGGGCTGCCGAATCCCACTGCTGCTCCGGTCAGTAGAAGACGACGATATGGCCTGAGCCGCCTGTGTGCAGGTCTGCGACTACGGCTGCCAGCGTACCCACGCCTGCCGCTTTGCCGCTCGCCCATCGCCACAGGGCTTGAAGGTGATATATGACGTTAGATGAAGAATGACTTGCGCGATGACTTGGATTAAAGTGAGGAAGAGTTGCGCAATTCGTCGACCTCACTCTCTCGCCTGAGTCCATCTGAGTCCAGTGGCAAGACAAGTCGAGACGACTGGAGACGAATACGGGTGCAGTGGATGACTAGGGTGCTCATTACTATCCACAACGTTTTGCAGGTAAACGCCGTCTTGCCCGTTGAATCAGGAATGATTTCTTCCGCGCAGTCTGCCGAATCCTGTCTTCACATGCTGGGTAGGCATACCCTAGTTTACCTCTTGGTTTGACACCAAATCGGATACCCATGCCTGGTTTAGCCAGCCTCTCACAGCTGTTGCCCGGGGGGTGGCCGCTATCGCATGCTGACAGCTACTAGGAGCCACAGGCACGAGCTGGGTGTCAGGCTTGGACCAGTGGGGGATGGGTCCTGAAAAGGACATGAGAGTCATCCTTACCAAAGGTAAGTAACTAACTATACTACTATAGTAATAGTAAAGTGAAGAAGAACGGGTAGATCATCACGGAAGCACGGCCTGGGGAGAATAGTGCTGCAGGAAGTGACAAGAGGATTTGGCCGACATCAGGACTCCAAAGAAAGGCCAGACGGACACATAATCAGGCTGCCACTAGTAATATTGGTACTCTTTGTTGACTGTTGAAGATTAGGACGGAACACGTATGGGGATGTCCCGAGTACTAACTATTAAAGATGAAAAGAATTAGAAACGACTCCGTACTAGAAAACATTCGCCACTTTAAAAAAGCGGAAGTAGCCAGGCCGACCGGTTGTCTGCTAAAGTTACCGCCGGTGTCATGGAGAGATTCTCTCACGTCTCGCTGCGCTTGAGTTTGTGTTCCTCTTGTGTCAGCATGATTTCTCGAAATATACAGTCCTTGTGTCTGAGACAAAAGGGTGTCTACTTTAGTTCCAGCACAAAATTAATGACAAGTCCGTTATCACAATCTCGGGAATCGTTGATGTTTGTGAAGGGGTCACCACAGATCAGACAGCAGCCTTGTCGCCAGAGGTTGGGTGATCTGTCGACGAACTTGAAAAACAACATTGGTATCAGACACTACAGTTTAACGTCAGACCTGACACTTTGTAAGATGCTCAGTAATTCGTGTTTACTGAAGATGAGTTCCTTCAATTACCAAACGTATTTTACAGCGGTAAGTCCAAGAAGCCGGTCTCCCTGGCCCTAGAGGTTAACAATATTAATAACATTATTATTAATATTATTAACATCTTTCTGAACTTTCTCTTTCTCCGTAATCCCGTATATTCTCGTGAGTACCGTAACTTGCGCGAGAATCGGTAGCGGTTTTCGCCGTGTTGGTAATTTAGGGGTATGTGAGCCGGTCGCTCAGAAAGTAATGACAAACTAGTACATCAACAGCAACTGAAAAATGCTGTTTTTGACTGCAACGTCCTGTAAGCAATTTGCAAAAAAAAAAAAAAAAAACAGTCCAAGAAATGCCAAGTCAACTTATTTGACTATATATATTAATTAATATTATACTATAATAATTTTGGTACTTTTGCTTTTATTCACCCCAAACAAAAGGGAATCCCAGGGTATGACGTCACATCCAGGGCTTCCCTGTGTTGCGCCGAACATTCAGGGGGTTTCCGTGTATTGCGCCGTAGCTCGGTGCGCAATTCTATGCGGCGGTGTGCGCTATTCTTTCACTTTCCGGTTAGGGGTAGGGTTAGGGTTAGGGGTAGGGTACACACAACCCTAACCCTAATCCTAACCCTAACCGGAAAGTGATTTGCTGGACCGATGCAAATGAGGATCGAAGGGAGACAAACACTCACACAGAAACGGGTTGCCACAGCCCCAAAGAAACAACACTGTGGTGTGGGGCAATTGAAACGCACTCCAGCCGAACACAGGGAGATCACCGTCGGCGCTAAATATAGCTCGTGACGCTAAATATAACTCACGAAGTTTGTTTGGGGTGAATTAAAGCAAAAGTACCATAATTTTTGTTTAAATAGTGCATATCATTTACAGGACGTTGCAGTCAATGAGTCAACACCAGCATTTTACTGCTGGTGTTGATGTCTTGGCAAGTTTTACGTTCAGTAGTTTGCCATTGCTTTCTGAATGACCAGCTCTCTTACCAACATGTTAAAACCAGCGAGACATGGTCTGCTGCGAATCGCGTCCGCAATGCCATCGCCATGGAAACCGGTAATAAAATATTTAAATAATACCATTAAAATACTGTAATTAATTACACTATAAATTAATATTAAAAGTTAAGGGCGTTACCGCCTCCTTTTCTACTTTGTTTCGCTTTCGAGGGGATGTCCCAAGTGCAGTTATCTTTATTTCTCATATTAACGGAATGCTAGGTATTTTATTATATTTTTAAATATTTAAGCAATTATGTAATTTGTATTACTGAAATTGCTATTCTCCGTTTCTTTTCCTTCTCAGACACAGTTTTTGTATAATATGTAATGTAATATTTTTATCATAACATTTAATGTAACATTTTTATAACATTTAATATAAATTTTGTTTATAACATCTTATGTAACATTTTTATATTTCAGAAACACACATTGCCTTTGTTGAGATTGGGCTCTCGTGTCAACTCAGCCTTGCCCTACAGCACCAGCACACCAACACCTGATTCCCCAGAGAAAATGACATCCCGGAAAGCCAAATCGTCTGCTGAAAGTAGCGTACGTTTCTGTTTCTGTCAAATGAGTCATTATGTTTATTACTTGAAATGTGTTATTGTAAGAACATTCGGTACAGCATCGTTCTGGTCTTGTGGTGATACACCTGCCCAATGATTTGTTTGTATGAGGCTAGATCTCAGTGTCAGGCACCACACTGGTTGTAGTGACACAGGTCAAGGTTGGACACGCAGGTCCACAAGGCCGAATGGGTAAGAACGTGTGTTCTTAAAAATTTCTTGTGCTGATGCCGAGGTAAGCGGTTCAGCCCCTACACCGGACAGTTGGACTAAAATGTTGACCTGTCGTCCTTGACTTGGGGATGTAAATTACACGTACCTCTGAAGTCAGAGTGGGTGAGGGGCACTGTTAATAGGGAAAGCTAATCCACACGCAAAATTCAGCCCATCACTACTATAAATAGTGTGTATGGCCTAGGCTTGAGTTCTAAGCGAGTGAGCGCAAATAAAAAAAGGCTGGACATGTTTACCAAATACAGTGAATTCACAGACCCAGGCTGGACATAAATACCAAATACACTAAACTCAACATCAGGGCTGGACATGTGTTACAAATACACTAAAGTAACAGAAAAAGATGACGTGTACCAAATACACTAAATTCACAGACCCAGGCTGGACATGTGTACCAAATACACTGAATTCACAGACCCAGGCTGGACATGTGTACCAAATACACTGAATTCACAGACCCAGACTGGACATGTGTACCAAATACACTGAATTCACAGACCCAGACTGGACATGTGTACCAAATACAGTGCACACCGCTTAAGGAGATCTCAGATATGGTGAATTTCTGTTGTTAAGAACAATATTGTATTGTACGTTGTAAATGCAATAGTATATGCTTGAACTCTTATAAGAGGAATTTCTGATAAGAAGAACCATTTCTTGGGTCCCTGGTGAGTTCACCTTATCAGGTCTGCACTGTACACTAATTCACAGACAGAGGATGGACATGTGTATCAAATACACTGAATTCACAGACACCAGTTAGTTACTGTCTTCCACAGTAGAAGAGTTGTCTTAGACATGCTCACACAAGGCAAGGCTGGGTGTGTGGCTGCATTGTGTCCAGATGTATCAGCCAGCAAGGCCTTATTTTACTTTACATCTTAGAGTAGAATGGTCTGACAAGGAAAGAAAGAAAAAGTACCCACCTTCTTATAGTCCAGGCTGTGTGGCACTGGTGATCATGTCTGTCCACAGTCTTCTGTGACTTTTACTGCCAATCTTCTTATAGTCCATGCCATGTGGCGTTGGTGACCATGTCTGTCCACAGCCTTCTGTGTCTTTTACAGCTAATCTTATAGTCCATGCTGTGTGGCGTTGGTGATCATGTCTGTCCACAACCTTCTGTCCCGTGTACTACCAATCTTATAGTCCATGTCGTGTGGCGTTGGTGATCATGTCTGTCTACAGCCTTCTGTCTCGTGTACTGCCAACCCTCTTATAGTCCATGCCATGTGACGTTGGTGATCATGTCTGTCCACAGCCTTCTGTCTCGTGTGCTGCCAATTTTCTTATAGCCCATGTCGTGTGGCGGTGGTGATCATGTCTGTCCACAGCCTTCTGTCTCGTGTACTGCTAATCTTCTTATAGTCCATGCCGTGTGGCATAGGTGATCATATCTGTCCACAGCCTTCTGTCTCGTGTACTGCCAATCATTTTTTATATTGATGTTCCTCCATGCCATGATGTCAAACTGTCCAGCATCTTCTCTCTTGATCTTCTCCTGCCTTTCTTCCCCTCCAACTTTTCCATTGTGACGACAATCTCCAGCTTTCCCCTTCTCATGACATGCACAAAGAATGTTTGGTATCTTATCCTGATATGAGTAACCAGGTCTGTTTGTGAGTGAACTTCTTTCAAGATATCTTCATTGCACTTTCTGTCCGTTCCACATTGTTCTTATTGTTTTATTAAAATTTAAAAAAAACATCTCCGCAGCTTCAACACCAACCCTCATTTGTCTTCTAATTGTCCATGATTCACTTCAAAAATTGGGATTGGCTCAATATGGCTCATAAGAAGACTTCTTCCTCACCTCGGTTGGCAAAGATCAATTGCAAGAATGTTCTCCACCTTGTGGGTGGAATGTTCTTCACCTTGTGGGTGGAATGTTCTTCACCTTGTGTGTGGAATGTTCTTCACCTTGTGTGTGGAATGTTCTTCACCTTGTGTGTGGAATGTTGCCTTTACATATACCTTTCATATAACTCACCACCAGCCTAAATAAAACACATGATGGAACAAGATCTGGTGCGCCTCAGTCAATCAAAATTTCTAATTACGAATTGAAGGTTGTCCATTAGTTTGCATATTTGTGGCGACATTATCAGATAATCTTTCATTAGAGACAGAAATCGACAGGCACATTTGAAAGGCAGCCACAACACTTTCCAGACTAACTAAAAGAGTTTTGGAGAATAATAGACTAACAGAGCATACAAAAGTTCAAGTATATAAAGCTTGTGTTGTTAGCACACTACTCTGTGGGTCTGAATTTGGGACCTTGTACTCACGACAGGAAAGAAAGTTGAATTCCTTCCATATGAGATGTCTGAGACGTATTCTGGACATATCGTGGAAAGATCACATAACCATAACAAACAAACATGCTTGAAAGAGCTGATATTACCACAGTGCACTCCCTCCTTAAGCAGAGACACCTCCCGTGGCTGAACCATGTATCTCAAATTAAGGATGAATGTATTCCCAAAGATCTCTCATATGGAGAACTAGCCACAGGAAAGAGGCCAACCGGAAGACCTCAAATGCGATATAGGGATGTGTGTAAACAAGATATGAAAACCCTTGGAATAGATCCAGACACGTGGGAAAGAGTTGCAACAGACAGATGTTCCTGGAGAAGAGATGTATGAAATGGACAAGTGCTCTTTGAGCGCAATCTGAACCAACAAACTGAGGAAAGGCGGCACAGGTATAAAATGCAGTCACTTACTGCGGGACCTGCCTCGTCTTACAGATGCAGAAACTGTAACAGAGATAGTCACTCTCGCATTGGACTATACAGTCACCAGCGGCACAACTCTGTAGTCCTTCAGGACTGAAAGAGACCTACTACTACTAACTCCATTACTACATCTCCCATATGCTGTTATTAAAGAACTCAAATTAAATACATTGACTTGTTTCAGATTAGTTCCATTGACTTTGAATTTGGAAATACGTTTTCTTTGTAATTACCATCACTTCTGTTTGTCTGTTATTTAAAGTCCTTTGTTTTCACTTTTGCTGCAACAAATATCCCATCATAACCCAGTGTAAATTATCCAAAATATTGGACAGCTGTACAGTTGTTCGTTAATTTATGCAGACTTGTCTATGCCAGGTGCTTCTTGTCTTCATTTATGTTTGATTCATGTATCATTGATTGTGTTTGACTGTCTACCCAGCTGGTCACATGGAAGAGTGTGTTGTTGCTCGCAAGTGTTGGTGTTGTCATCGTCATGGTGGTGCAATATTTGAAAACAAAGAAGGAGCTAGGTAAGTAAATATGAGATATCTGACTTCTAACTAGGCATCTGCGGCTTATGGGACAGTGAGACACACAGTTTCATAATTCCCTGACATACTGTGTCGAGGGTTCAAAATCAGCTGTGAGCAATCTGAAATCAGATCTTTGGTTGATTGTCATGTTATAAGACGGCCTTTCAGCTAGCAGTGACAGACTACTGAATGTTAAATTATCTAGTAAATTACAATTGCAATCAGCCTATAAATTCTGGGGTTAATTGAAATGTCCTGTACAGAACATGCAATTAATTTAGCTTTTAACTAAAACACATGCAGACAGAGCATTGCTTTACTGACCCGGCAGCTTCTGCAGCTTGTCTTGTTCCAGATGTATTAGTGTTACCTTTTCTCTGGAGCACACTAGGCAGGCCGAGAGAGGGATCATGCTGCATGGGCAACACATGATCCCTACAATTCAGCCCAAGCTTTGTGCTATGGAGAGGTATAACTCCATCCCTGGTCCCCGCTATGGATTGTGCTTATGACATTTTTTTAAAGAAATTGTAACAAAGTATTGTCTATCAAGATGGCAAGGTGCCAGTGAGTGAGTGAACATACACAAACATTTGCAACTCTGGCTTGGAGAAACAATGGTGGAAGATCAACTCTGTAGACCACTAAGTGAACTAAACTAGGCAGTGAAGTTCATACAAGAGATAACATTGCAGATATAGACACATTTCAAGCGAACAAAACATTTTCATGTTTATAGATGCCAACAGTGAAGTTCATACAAGAGATAACATTGCAGATATAGACACATTTCAAGCGAACAAAACATTTTCATGTTTATAGATGCCAACATAGAAGTGCTTACTCTCTTTCTGTGTATTATTAGAATTTAAAAAGGCTCGGAACCGCACGCTCGGCAAAGCCAAACTTGGAGGTGATTGGACTCTGACAGATCACCATGGCAACAGAAGGTCCAGCACAGAATTTCGTGGGCAATGGCTGCTGATCTACTTTGGGTTCACTCATTGTCCTGATGTGTGTCCGGAGGAGTTGGAGAAGATCGTCGGTGTCATCAGTAAGACCGGTGAGTGCCTATGTGTGGCTGTGATTGTAAATACTTCTGGTTGGCTGTGTGAACACTTGTGGTAGACATTGTGAACACTCATGGTTGGCTGTGTGAACACTTATGGTTGGCTGTGTGAACACTTATGGTAGGCTGTGTGAACACTTATGGTTGGCTGTGTGAACACTTGTGGTAGACATCATGAACATTTGTGGGTGGCTGTGTGAACACTTGTGGTTGGCTGTGTGAACACTTGTGGTTGGCTGTGTGAACACTTGTGGTAGACA
>OY992896.1:4398103-4543103 GCA_963921405.1 Cepaea hortensis
GGGAATGTTGTTCTGGTTGTTGTATGAGAAAGTTGTTCCAGTTGTTGTATGAGAATGTTCCAGTTGTTGTATGAGAATGTTGTTCTTAAATATGTCTGATAGTTCCATTCCTGTATGAGATGTATCTAAAATGTAATGAGTCTGAATCATAACACTTTCTTGAAAACTGGCACCAATGTAGACAGGTCTCTGTCATCCGAGATACAAATACCTACTTGATGTTTGTTGCATCACTCAGCTTGATAGTCCAGAATGCTGTGATGTCGGTTCCTAAATCAATCAATCAATCAGCTTGATAGTGTTAACATATCAGACTTGACAATAAGTTTTGTGTGTGCAGCAGTGATGCGTTACAAAAATATATTATCTGTTAGCAAAATTATTTAACCATTAAGTGTATCATGGTGATGCTGCAGTTCCCCTCCTCACCTAAACTGAATCTGTTAGGCTTATTATTTTTCTGAAAATAATACCACTCTATTACTGCTCTAGTTGATATTTACCCAGTGATATGCTGAAATCTGTATTTATAGCTATACCAAAAAGACCAGGAGCAATTGAATGTGAAGATTTTCGTACAGTTAACCTCATAAACCATATCACTAAGCTTCTACTTAGAATCATAATGAGAAGAACCAGAAAGAAAATAAAAATGGAAATTAGTTAAGTACAGTATAGATTTGTGGAGGGAAAGGGCACAAACAATGCAATATATACGTTATGGACACTTAATAGAAAGGTCAATAGAGAAACAGAAAGACATATATTTGTGCTTCATAGATTATACTAAGGCATTTGATAAAGTAAAACATGATGAACTTATTAAAATGTTGGAAGATATTAACATTGATGGGAAAGATTTAAGAGTAATAAAGAATATTTACTGAAACCAAGTAGCAGCAATTAAAATGGGAAATAAAGAGAGTAGTTACGAACAGATAAAGCTAGGAATACGACAGAGGTGCGTCTTGTCACCGGATCTCTTCTCCCTATATAGGGAAGTAATAATGAGAGAGATCAAAGAGATGTGACGAATACTAGTTGGAGGTTATAATATAAATAATATACGCTATGCAGATGACACATTTTTGGTGGCGGATAAATCAACAGACCTACAACAATTGTTGGACACTGTAGTAACAGAGAGTGCAAGGAAAGGACTCTCCTTGAATATCAAGAAAACATCATCATTGGCACCTTGCTGTCTTGACAGACGATAGTTTGTGCTTTAAAAAGGCATAATAACTTTATGGCGGTAGCAAATGTGACTGATAAGGCCAATTTGCGCTGTAAATGTCCGTTCACAGTGGGTGCATGTGAACACATAGTCATTTCCACCATCATGTACGATCTTACGTCTCACACGCTCGGTGTGTGACTTATCTGCAATAATTTTCTCCTTTGTCTTTATTCCATTTCTGATGTTTGCCCTCCATGCAACACGTTCAGCGGCGACTTGCTCCCAATGTGCGTTATCAATGCCTGTATCAATCATGTCCCGCTTACACACATCTTTGTATCGTAATAGAGGCCGACCCTGAGATCTCTTACCCATCTGTAATTCACCAAAAAAGATGTCATTTGGTATTCTACCATCATCCATCCTCCTAAGATGTCCTATCCATCTAAGTCTACGAAGACTGAGCATGGAATAAACCGTCACACAACCTGATCTTTCCAGTACTTCAGTATTTGTGATTTTGTCTTGCCACTTAATACCAAGAATTCTTTGCCGACACCGCATATGATAGCTGTTTAAACGTTTCTCTTGGTGTGAGTAAGTTGTCCAGGTTTCACTGCCATAAAGAAGAGTACTAAGGACACAGGCTTGATAGACAAGGACTTTTGTTTTGGCAGTAAGCTTCCTGTTCTCCCAGACTCTTTTTCTTAACCTGTTCATTGTTGTTGCTGCCTTACCAATCTGGATGTTCCTGATCTAGGGATAAGTTTGGGATAGTTTTACGTTTCTGTCTGTTTGGACAACGAAAACACAAGTAATATATTGCACTTTATGATACTGGTGTATGTTCAGTTGCAACAAATTGTGATACTTATTGTTTGTGGCTTCTGTGTTTCAGTTCATTAAGGGAATATTTTGTTTTAAATATGGGAATACGTTGGATACATTTAATTTTATACATCTGATGCTTTCAGAATTCTCTCCCCGCTTGCTGGGTTTCACCGGGAGTCCTGAAGAAATTCACCAGGCAACGCACGCATACCGGGTGTACTTCAGCGCGGGTCCAAAGGATGACGATAACGACTATATTGTAATAGTTTATTTCCTCAATTATTATATAAATAATATGCTCGTTGTGGGTTGATATTTTTATAGTTTGTCAGGGCGGTTTCTTTATGGTCTTCCCGAGAGTCAATGTGGCTTCAGAAAAGAACAAGGAACTGTTGACATGATTTTTGCTGCAAGGCAGCTGCAAGAGAAATGTCAGAAACAGAACTCTGAAATGTTCTCCAATTTCATTGACCTTACCAAGGCTTTTCATACAGTCAGCAGAGAAGGACTGGAAGATTATGGTGAAATAAAGCTGTCCACAAAAGTTTGTCCAAATAGTGCGGCTATTTCATGATGATATGCAGGCAAGAGTACAGGAAAATGGTGAGCTGTCTGAGCCCTTTCCTGTTACCATTGGAGTGAAGCAAGGATATGTCCTGGCACCAACACTGTTCAGCCTTATGTTTTCGGCTATGCTGACGATTGACTTCGATAAAAACAACATTTGAATAGACATCAACTACCGTATGGATGGAAAGTTATTCAATCTCAGAAGGCTGAAAGCTAAAACCAAAACTAACAGCGACATTGTCAGAGAGCTCCTGTTTGCTGATGATTTTGGTCTATATGCCAACTCAGGAGCTTACTAATCAAAGAACATGTACATCAGCAGGCTGCCTAAAGACAAAAGATGGAAAAATCATAATAGAAAAAGATCGGATTTTACATGTATGGTCAGATTATGTGAAAAACCTTTATGGTGATAACAGAGAAGTACAGTATGATATTCAAAATAATAATGAAGGACCATCAATTTTAAAGATGGAGGTTCAGAATGCTCTTAACCATATGAAAAGTGGCAAGACTCCCGGTTCAGACAGTGTCACAACAAAAATTATTAATGCTTTAAAAGAATATGGAATAGATAACGTTACCAGACTGCTGAATACAATATATGATACTGGAGATATACCTCATGAATTATGTAATTCTGTATTTATTGCAATCCCAAAGAAATCAGGAGCCTTGGAATGTGATCAGCATTTAACAGTTAGTATAATGAGTCACATCACAAAGAGTTTGCTAAGAATTATCATGCAAAGAGTTAGGAAGAAAATACAACCTAAAATAGGAGAAGAACAATGTGGGTTTGTAAAAGGCAAAGGTACAGTAAATGCTGTGTGAGTAGTAATTGAACGTTCTATAGAAGTAAACAAAGATCTACACCTTTGCTTTATAGACTACCCAAAGGCTTTCGATAAAGTGAGACATGTCGACATGATAAGGATGCTTGAAAATCTACAAATCATTGCAAAAGACTTGTAAAAAACATATTGGAAACAACAAGCTGCCATAAGAATTGATAACGATGTAGGACAATATCAGTCTATTAAGAGAAGTGGGAGACAGGGATGTGTAATATCTTCAGATCTTTTTTCCCTGTACAGTGAAAATATTTTAAGAAATATAGAAGATGGAAGGAATCATCATTGGGAGACAATACATCAATAATGTTAGATATGCAGATGATACAGTCTTGATTGCAGACGAACAGGATCTGCAACATTTAGTAGATGTGGTTGTTACACACAGTGAACAACGAGGGTTAGAATTGAATTGTAAAAAGATACAGATTATGGTCGTCACTGGGAAGAAGGAAATACCACAATGTAATATACAAGCAAATGGGCATATTCTTAAACAAGTGAACCGGTACGGATGGTCGAGACAGGAACACAGAGCTGATCCACGACTCTGGTGATCGAGTGACATGGCAGAACATGACCGCCCACACTTATCGTCATGGCACATGATGGATGGATGGATGGATGGAAACGTAAACTAGCCAAGAACAGCCAAACATTGCTGGGATTGACTATGACATCCTGTAAAGGATATGCAACTAACTCTCTTTTCCTGTCCCGATGTTTTTCTCTATTTTTCTCCATTTTGTTCTATATCTGTCTCTGTCTTCCTCTTTCTGTTCCTTTCACTCTGTCTCTCTGTCTTTCTCTCTCATTGTTTCTCTCTGTCCGTGTTGTCTGTCTCTCTGTGTGTCTGTCTCTCTCACTGTCTCATTCTGTCCCTCTGTCTGTCTGTATCTCTCTGTCTGTCTCTCTGTATCTCTCTCTCTGTCTCTCTGTCTGTCTCTCTCTTCTCTCTCTTTCTCACTGAGTGTTTCTGTCTCAATTTATCTGTCTATACATCCCTGTGTCTTGGTTATTCTCTCTGCCTCTTTGTCTCTCTATGACTCACTCCTCCCCCTTCACCTGCCTCATACCAAAACACCCATAATCCCCTCCTCCTACTCCACCTACAGTAAACATGATCTGGTGAGACAGTTCTCTAACAGTGTTCAACCCACTAACATATCTGACATTCTGTGATAACTGAACACCCAACTTTTATTCTTCTCTCTGTCTTCCAGGTTGACCATTCCATCATCTCCTACCTGGTTGACCCTGAGGGTCAGTTTGTGGAGTACTTTGGCCAGAACAAGACTGTGGACGACATCTACACCTCCATCGGTTTCCATATCAACATGTACAACAAGAATAAGAAAAAGTCTGCCTAGAGCTGGCCTCACTCAACATGTACAACATACATCAAAAGTCTGCCTAGAATTGGCCTCACTCAACATGTACAACATACATCACAGATCTGCCTAGAATTGGCCTCACTCAACATGTACAACATACATCACAAGTCTGCCTAGAATTGGTCTCACTCAACTAGCGGCCTGCCCCTGACCTCTCATCATCATCAAGTGCCCTGCCGGCTGGCGTGGGTGTTCATGTCTCTCCACAGATCTTGGTATTTGGTGTTCTGGATCAACTCTGCTGCTGATATTCCTCCATGCCACCATTTCAATCGATACAGCATCATTTCTCTTGGTCTGCCTCCCTTCCCCTTGATATTACCAGTTGTCACAATGTTCTCCAATGCCTCTCTTCTCGTCACATGACCTAAGAAAGCTGTTTGTCCCTTTCTTATTGTTGTATATAATGTTTTAGTTTCATTAGCCTCTCTACCCCTGAAGTTGGAGTGGGTTCGCCTGATGGCGAGGTACAGGTTACTAGGGAAAGCTAATCCACACGCAAAATTCAGTCTATCACTACTAGAAGTAGTGTATAAGGACTATACTTGTGTTGAAAGCGAGCGATCGTAAAAACACATTTTTTTAGCCTCTCTCAGGCAATCATTGTTAGTTACTCTGGCAGTCCTGCCTCTCAGTCAAGTTAAAAACATCATGAAGTGGCTTACATGTCTGACTGAATGAACGAACAATCTTTATTTTCAAAGGGTAACAAATTGGGCACACAGGCCCGTCTTACATTCGGCCCTGATGAAAACATCATGAGGCACACTGTGGGGGTCATAAAGAGAAGACGATTGATCGTGTGGGGATCAGCACCTTGTATGAGCGGGCTTCAAATTAAAACCTTAAATCTTTTTACATTTTTTTTGGGGGGTGAATATATTCTGAAAAGGTCAAGAATAAATGTATCATGTTTTGATGTAGTCATCACTGCGTTCAGTGCAAGTCGTCCAGCGCCGATAAAGTGCTTGGATTCCTGTAGAAAAAAATTCTCTTTGTCGCATGAGTAACCACTCTGGGGTCACTAGATGTGCCTGACCCGGTCATGAAGTCTGTCACAGAAGTCACACCGTTTTGAAACTTCCTGCTCCACTCATACACTTGCTGGACTGACAGGCATGCATCGCCATACTGGACCTTCATTTGCCGATGAATTTCTATAGGTTTCACCCTTTCACTGATAAAAAAAATGGATAACAAAAGGAAAGTACAGGGCGAGGAAGGGATTGACAGATGATTGTGGAAAGCGTAAATGCTTGACAACAAATAATAATATAATCAACAAGTTTATTCACATGTCAGCTGACAGGGTACACTGGGTAATCTTGATCACCTGTCTCTGCTCCCAGGGGCCAAACAAGTCAGAGGAGTAACTCATTGTTTGCCGCAAGATGTTACCAAACTTACCGAAAAACTTTGCCAGGTGGCACTTATAGTGCATATACATTCTCTGCAATCTGAAATACAAAAGTTCTTCTGTTTCGTTGCACATGTATATATATCTAAATTTTATAAACAATTTCTTAAAAGGCAAATAAATAGATCAAACTTGCCAACAGATGTTTTGCTCATAAATGTTTTATTCATTCGTTTGCTTGCTTGCTTGTGTTCGTTGGCTTGAGCTCCAACGCAAAGTCCTGTATGTCGGATGAAGGCATTCTGTTGTCCAACATCAGTGTGATGTCATACAGGACCTGAGGTTTGCGTGAGTATCCGTTGTCCCATGTCTGGCTTATTGGTGTGCAGACTGGTGGTTCCTCGCCGTACAGGCAGACACTCTTCGACTTCGGAGGAATTTGTTTGTATAAACTGTCCTCTTCTATGCAGTGTATAGGGATATCTTATAGTCTTGATTAGTCTTTTGTATTCTACCCAGAGATGTAGAGTTACCTAACATTCTTGTCAAATCTTTTCTTCTACCCTTCTCAACAGTAGTTAGTTGTGCTAGCAATCTACAAATCACTTGTTGTTCTACAATCTCAACAGTAGTTCGTTGTGTTACCAATCTACAAATCACATGTTGTTCTACAATCTCAACAGTAGTTAGTTGTGCTACCAATCTACAAATCACATGTTGTTCTACAATCTCAACAGTAGTTGGTTGTGTTGCCAATCTACAAATCACATGTTGTTCTACAATCTCAACAGTAGTTAGTTGTGCTACCAATCTACAAATTAAAGTTGTTCTACAATCTCAACAGTAGTTAGTTGTGCTACCAATCTACAAATTAAAGTTGTTCTACAATCTCAACAGTAGTTAGTTGTGCTACAAGTCTTTTTTTCTCACCCTCTATCCCCCATTGGGACATAAGCCACTCACTCAGCCTACTCACTGCAAGCCCTCATATACTTATCTCACCCAGCTCTGCCCATGTCCTCCCATATTATTCATTTATGTTTCTACTTCTCCGTATGTTTTTAGGTCTTTCTCTATTTCTTTTGCCTTGTGAATTCCAGACAAATGTTTGTCCAGTTACACAAAGTCTAGCTTGATGTTGTGTTAAGTTATTAAAATATTTTGTCCTTTGTGTGTTCTCATGAGCCAGCTGTTATGTGTGTGGGTGGCCCCTAGATGAATAGGTAAGACATACATAAAATCCCGGACGAGCACCCACACCTTCAGTGTGGAGATGACACTTGATGGTAATGAGTATGCTAGTCCCAGTTTGATATTTGTCACATGTGTTTATCTGTTTGATATTTATTCCATATGTTTGTCTGTTGGATATTTGTCCCACGTTTTTGTCTGTTGGATAGTTATCCCATGTGTTTGTATGTTGGATATTTGTACCATATGTTTGTATGTTTGATATTTGACCCATGTATTTGTCTGTTGTATATTTGTCCCATGTGTTTGTATGTTGGATATTTGTCCCATGTGTTTGTCTGTAGATATTTGTCCTATATGTTTGTATGTTGGATAATTGTCCCATGTGTTTGTCTGTTTGATATTTGTCCCATATGTTTGTCTGTTTGATATTTGTCCCAAGTGTCTTTGATATTTGCCCCATGTTTTTGAATGTTGCATATTTGTCCCATATGTTTGTTGGATATTTGCCCCATGTTTTTGTATGTTGGATATTTGTCCCATGTTTGTGTCCATTGGATATCTGTCCCTTGTGTTTGTCTATTAGATGTTTGTCCCATATATTGGATATTTGTCCCATGTGTTTGTCTGTTGGATATTTGTCCCATGTTTTTGTCCATTGGATATTTGTCCCTTGTGTTTGTCTATTAGATGTTTGTCCCATATGTTGGATATTTGTCCCATATGTTGGATATTTGTCCCATGTGTTTGTCTGTTGGATATTTGTCCCATGTGTGGGATATAACACGCTCAAACCCTTGGGTAGTGAGATCGGATACCTTGCCTTCTCGGATAAGGGTAAAAAACAGGATGTCTTGTTTGCAAGTTTTGCAGTTGGGAATCACAGAGAGTATGATCTTTGAGGTGCATAAATGGTATGATGTTCTCCCCTCAAAATAGGAAAGAAGAAGAGGATCAGGACGAGACAGATATACTGGACATACAGACTAGACAGATGTACTGGACAATCAGAATTACTAGACATACAGATGAACAGATAGACAAGACAAAGAAAGACAACCTTCATATCTCCCTCCCCTTCTGCTGCATCTAAGACTCCTATGATTGAAAGAAAGACAACCTTCATATCTCCCTCTACTTCTGCTGCATCTAAAACTCCTATGATTGATTGATTGATTGATTTAGGAATCGACATCACAGCATTCGGGGCATTCCCATAAGCGCTCCGTCCCCATCCTTAGCAGCCAGCGAAGAGTTTCAACACCAATAGTACCAGTAGCAATCTGATTATATGTCCGTCTCGCCTTTCCTCTGAGCGTTGAGTGTCGGCCAGATCCCCTCGTCACTCCTCGCTGTCTCATTCTTGCCAGACCATGGTAATCCATTTGCTCCTCCGAGGTGTGCACGTGCTTCCACAAGGGCGCAACCACGTCTGCCTTGTCATGTATCAATACTCCACCAAGTTCTGCAGAGCCAGCCAATCTGTCCGCCTGTTCATTTCCCAGCACACCGGCATGCCCCGGAGAAAAGATCCAGGCGATGCTTGTCACCCGTGACCTCCGAAGCGAAGCAAGCCACTCCGCACGAAGCCTGCCCGTCCTCTCATCAGCATGCTTTCTGAGTCTGTTACAATCACGATGTGCGTGTGTGTCGTATTCTCCATCCAGCGGAGAGCCGCAGTGACTGCCTCCACCTCCATTCTTAAGCTGGATGTTGTATCATATACCAGGCTCTCCTGCACCAAACGTCGACCATTAGCTTTGGCTATGAACCCCCAGCTTCTATTGGAGTATTAGCCCATAGCCACGCATGCCAAGCCCTTTGTAGGTCGGTTCATCCTTGGTTGGATGTATCCAGTGTCATGCCACCCCTCTCTAGTCGCATTTGATGACCTGCACAGAGTTACTGTTCTTTACTTTTACCTTGTTGCATGCATTGCTGTTGCGATCAACACCAACCACAGGCTGATTAGCCGGGCAATTTTACGTTCGATAGTTTGCCATTGCTTTCTGAATGAGAAGTCAGCGTTGAATCTCAAACTCAGGCGAGTAGGAAACTATCCGGCTACCTCGTCATCGGCCTACCGGAAGTTAGCTCATCATCATCATGTGTCATGCAGATAAGCGTGGGGGGGGGGGGGGTCATGTTTCGCCATCTCACACAATCACCAGAATCGTGGATCAGCTCAGTGTTCCTGTCGACCATGCCACATGGCCAAGCTATCCAGGTATTTACTTCTCTCTCTTCCCCTTGGTCTCTTCCCGTCGATCTTGCCAGTTGTCACCAAGTTCTCTAATTTATTTCTTCTCATAACATGCCCAAATAATTTTAATTGTCTACTACGTCTAATTTCTCTAATCAGTTTACGATTTTCATTTGTTTCTTGACTTGGTCGTTGGTTTTTTCTGTCTGTCCATGGTATTCTTTGCATTCTCCTCAGAAACCACATTTCCACAGCCACCAGATATTTTTCAGCTTGTCTGTTCTTTGTCCACGTTTCACAGCCCTACAAAAGTACACGTTCTATGTAGCACGTTAATACTTTTTCTCGTTGCAATTGACATCTTGTGATTGGTCAGTATGTTGTCCATCTTGCAAAAGGTTACCTCCGCAATAGCGATTCTTATTTTAATCACTTCAGTGCACCTTCCATCAGATATTATGACTGTTCTAAGATAGTTGTACCGGTTCCCTTATTTAAGAATATATTATTTACCTGTACATTACATTGTAGTATTTCGTTAGCTAGGGCGTTCTTATCTCTTAAATAATCCTGGACCTTAAGTCAGTTGAAGATAACACAGATGGGAAGCCTAAATTATAGACGCATGATGAACAAAACTAATCACGCGCAGGCATTCAAGTATGATGCTAATAATAGGCTATCTTAACCAAATGGAACAACAACAACAAAGGCCGACCATGTAAACGATGGACACAGGGAATAACATAAATTGTCAAATAACGCCACTAGAATTCCTACAATGAAGTGCCCCTTATATTCCCAAGGTGATCATTGTAAAGTGTCCCTTATTCGTCCTATGTGATCCTTGTTCTATCTTGTCCCCCGCACCTGCTCCAGTTTTCCTCTGAACAAAACGAGATCAATAGAGGATCGATTCTAGAGATCTCCACCCTCAATCTGTCAACTAAGCAGACAGCATAAGAACTGACTGCTGCCACTTGGCCAGCAAAGCTTCTGTCCGGCCTCCCATATCATCAGCCATTCTTGATCAGCTGCTTTCTTTTATGATACTTCGACCCTCTCTCTCTCTCTCTCTCTCTCTCTCTCTCTCTCTCTCTCTCTGTGTCACTCTTGCACACTCTCTCTCTCGCTCTCTCACTCTGTCCCTCTCTATCTCACTCGCTCTCTCTTTGTCTCTCTCGCTCTCTCTCGCTGTCTATCTCTCTCCCTCTCTCGCTGTCTATCTCTCTCCCTCTCTCGCTCGCTATCTATACTTATCTCCCTCTCTCCAACTCTCTCTCGCTCTCTCTCTCTCGCTCTTTCTATATCTCTTTCCCTCTATCTCTGTCTCATTCTCTCTCTATCTGTCTCGCTCTCTCTCACTCTTTATCTCTCTCTCTCTCTTTGTCTCTCTCGCACTCTATATCTTCTCCCTCCCTCTCTCGCTCTCCCCTTCCCTCTCTTTCTCTCTCTCTCGGGCGCGCGCGCACACACATACGTGCAGAGATAGATATACGTTCACGTGCCACACGGTCTCGTACACACATATCCATCTCTCCTCTACCACACACACACACACTTACACATCCCACTGTCTCATACATACACGTGGTCACACTGCCTCATAAACAGATACAAACACACACTGTCTCATAAACAGACAGAAACACACACTGCTCATAAACAGACAGAAACACACACTGCTCATAAACAGACAGAAACACACACTGTCTCATAAACATACACAAACACACACAGTTTCATAAATAGACTCAAACACACACAATCTCATAAACAGACACAAACACACACTGTCTCATAAACAGAAACAAACACACACCGCTCATAAACAGACACAAGCACACATTGTCTCATAAACAGACACCAACACACACTGTCTCATAAACTGACACAAACACACAATGTCTCATGAATAGACACAAACACACACTGCTCATTAACAGATATAAACACACACTGTCTCAGAAACAAACACACGCTGCCTCATAAACAGAAACATACACACACGTTTCATAAAAAGAAGCAAACACACACTACCTCATAAATAGACACAAACACACACTGTCAGATAAACAGACACATACACACACTGTCTCATAAACAGAAGCAAACACACACTATCTCATAAATAGTAGATACAAACACACACTGTCTCATAAACACACACAAACACACTGTCTCATAAACAGTCACAAACACACTGTCTCATAACAGACACAAACACACTGTCTCATAAACAGATATAAACATACACTGTCTCAGAAACAAACACACGCTGCCTCATAAACAGAAACATGCACACACTGTCTCATAAACAGACACAAACACACAATGTCTCATAAACAGACACAAACACACAATGTCTCATAAACAGACACAAACACACAGTGCCTCATAAACAAACACACACTGCCCCCATAAACATAAACAAACACTGTCTCATAAACGAACGCAAACACACACTGTCTCTTGAACAGACACAAACACACACTGTCTCTTGAACAGACACAAACACACACTGCCCCATAAACAGAAACAATCACACACTGCCTCATAAACAGAAACAAACACACACCGTCTCATAAACTGACACAAACACACACTGCCTCATAAACAGACACAAGCACATATTGTCTCATAAACAGACACCAACACTCACTGCCTGATAAACATTAACAAATAGACACTGTCTCATAAACAGAAACAAACACACACTGTCTCATAAACAGACACAAACACACAATGTCTCATAAACTGACACAAACACAAACTGCCTCATAAACAGACACAAACACACACTGTCTCATAAAACGACACAATCACAGACTGTCTCATAAACAGAAGCAAACACACACTACCTCAAAAATAGACACAAACACACACTGTCTCATAAACAGACACACACACACACTCATAAACAGACATCAACACACACTGCCTGATAAACAGAAACAAACACACATTGTCCCATAAACATCCTACTGTCTCATAAATAGACTGGCATACTACTGTCTCATACACAGACTGACATCCTACTGTCTCATAAACAGAATGGCAAACTACTTTCTCATACATAGATTCATCCCTTCATCATGATCATACCAAAATAACAATAATCGGAGACCGACGATAAACCGATCGGATAAAAGATCGATACATAGACGATCGGGTGTCAGAGCTTCAGACTTCTTCAGAAAGCCACAATTGTCTGGCAACTGTGCAGATGGCGCCTGTTCTCACCGGAGAGTGTTTGTTCGTTGTTGCAGTTTCACAGTGGGATTTTCAGTTTCAGATATATGACTAGACAGACAGATATGCGTGCATGGATACAGGCAGACGGATATATGTGCAGGTTGGTAGACGGACATGCATACAGATAGACGGAGAGACGGATGGGTGGATAGGAAAGTTAGTAGACAGATAGATAGATAGTCATGCATGCATGGGTGGATAGGAAAGTTAGCAGACAGATAGATAGATAGTCATGCATGCATACAGACATGCGGATTAATGGATAGGAAGGTTGTGATACAGACAAACTTAGATAGACAGACAGACAGGTAAGTAGGTAGATTGGATGGATAGATTGGTCTTTGGTGGATAGATGGATAGATTCATAGTTAGTTAGATTGTTGGATAGAGAAGTAGATAATTAAGTAAAATCACCTTACAGGTGCATAGGCAACTGCATACCTAATTAATTTTTGTTTTCTTTTACAATATTAAATACCGATTTAATACGTAAAAATGACGGCAAATATAAGAGGATAATGTTTTGAATATGTGGAACAGTTAGCAAATAGAGGAGCATTGTCGTAAATATCGCATGAACACACAGGAAGGACTGAAAATATCGCATGCATACACAGGAAGGACTGCAAATATCGTGGGAAATGTCGCATGAACACACAGGAAGGACTGCAAATATCGCATGCATACACAGGAAGGACTGCAAATATAGCGGAAAATATAATATGAACACACAGGAACTGCAAATATCGCGGGAAATATCGCATGAACACACCGGAAGGACTGCAAATATCGCGGGAAATACCGCATGCATACACAGGAAGGACTGCAAATATAGCGGAAAATATAAGATGAACACACAGGAACTGCAAATATCGCGGGAAATATCGCATGAACACACAGGAAGGACTGCAAATATCGCGGGAAATATCGCATGAACACACAGGAAGGACTGCAAATATCGCGGGAAATATCGCATGAACACACAGGAAGGACTGCAAATATCGCGGGAAATATCGCATTAACACACAGGAAGGACTGCAAATATCGCGGGAAATATCGCATGAACACACAGGAAGGACTGCAAATATCGCGGGAAATATCGCATGAACACACAGGAAGGACTGCAAATATCGCGGGAAATATCGCATGAACACACAGGAAGGACTGCAAATATAGCGGGAAATATCGCATGAACACACAGGAAGGACTACAAATATCGCGGGAAATATCGCATGATCACACAGGAAGGACTGCAAATATGGCGGGAAATATCGCATGAACACACAGGAAGGACTGCAAATATGGCGGGAAATATCGCATGAACACACAGGAAGGACTGCAAATATCGCGGGAAATATCGCATGAACACACAGGAAGGACTGCAAATATCGCGGGAAATATCGCATGAACACACAGGAAGGACTGCAAATATCGCGGGAAATATCGCATGAACACACAGGAAGGACTGCAAATATGGCGGGAAACGTCCCTTATGTGGAGATTAACATGGCCCATCGGATAAGCGCGCTTCTCCCAAACATCCGGTGTGCTGCTGACGAGGTAGCGGGTTCAATCTCTACACCGGTCAGTTGGAATAAAATGTCGACTTGTCGTCCTTGACTTTGGGACGTAAATTACAAGTACCTCTGAAGTCGGGGTGGGCTCGCCTGATGGCAAGGGACACTGGTAATCGATAAAGTTAATCCACATGCAAAAATCAGCCCAGAGCACTAGAAGTAGCAGTAGCAGAATACTTTATGAACTACGCTTGAGTTCAAAGCGAGCGGGGGGGGGGGGGGGGGGGGGAGGGGGACGACTAATTATGTCTTTGTTGTTACAACGAACTTGTTGCTATAACTAACGTGTTGCTATAACTAACTTGTTGCTATAACTAACGTGTTGCTATAACTAACGTGTTGCTATAACTAACTTGTTGCTATAACTAACGTGTTGCTATAACTAACTTGTTGCTATAACTAACGTGTTGCTATAACTAACATGTTGCTATAACTAACGTGTTGCTATAACTAACTTGTTGCTATAACTAACTTGTTGCTATAACTAACGTGTTGCTATAACTAACTTGTTGATATAACTAACTTGTTGCTATAACTAACGTGTTGCTATAACTAACTTGTTGCTATAACTAACGTGTTGCTATAACTAACTTGTTGCTATAACTAACGTGTTGCTATAACTAACATGTTGCTATAACTAACGTGTAGCGATAGCTAACTTTGTGGATATTATTATGGAAACAATAGTACTTTTCTGCTCAAACACGGTACAGAATGTTATACACAGTGGTTTGCCTATCCCTCAGTGTCTGTGAAGTTGTCAACCCGTGTTGCTCGCACCCCTTGAAGAGACGCCTCTACTATTGTACAATTTGTCCATCCATTCTGCACCCAAAGTAAAAGTTCCTAGAGATTTGGAAGCGAATACATTTCTCGAATGAATAAACAGCAGACGGCTGAAGACAATGTGCGAACTACAGGCTGTGTCTACTCAATAATAATAGGTAACAGAATTAGCGGCTGCAGCAGGATATAATAATAGGAAATACAAACAATTAGGTACCTTAACTCCTGCGAAAAAGAGAGCGATAATAATTAATATTAATAAACACAGATAAACACTGTGAGTCTGTTTTGTATCTCACTTTTTCGCAGGAGTTGCACGTACCCAACTATTTTTATTCCCTAATGACAATGTAGCCAAGACAAAAGACAAGATACATTTAATGTTTTACAAGCTGTACTTTAAATGTAAACAACCATTGATGAAAACAGCATCATCGTTATTAGCGCATCGGCAACAAACCGCAATGATCAGTGCTCCCACCTACTTCCTGCACGTATCGTTTCTTCTTCACGGACTGGCCTTTGTCCTGCTGGTGGTTGGGTACAGTACTCCCTACTGGACAGTGGTCAGCGTGTCGTCTGGGCGAGTCCACTATCTGGGTTTAGTGGTCAGCTGTTGGGAAACGCAATGCCAGATGCTACACGTCACCGAAGCTAGAGGTAAGAAACTAGACCAGCTGTAGGGTGTGTGTTTGACAACTATGTTCTCAATAATTTTAATATATTTGTTCTTGTGCCTGGTCTGTATGTAAAAAAAAAAAAAAAAAAAAAAAAACAGAAAATAAAAATATTGGCTTCATAATGAACAACATAAAAATGTCGCTTAAAAGTCGACAGGGTCGACTTCATTGCACCGGGTTTTATCCCATATGGCTCGGTCTCTTTCCGCAGCACGGAAAGCGTCGCACAAAGCACGAACTCCGTAGCTTTTAGCGACGACCCACAGGAGACTCCGAAACATTTAACTCGTAAACCGAAGGGTGCGGCCCGGAATCGAACCCACAACCTTCGGAGCACGAGTCAAACGGCTTGACCACTTCGCCACAGAGACTCCCAAAAAATTTGGAGCAGCAGGGTATCGATCCCTGTACCTCTCACATGCTAAGCGAGCGCTCTACCATTTGAGCTACAGCCCCGACAAGGTGTACAGAACAACATGGTGTACAGAACAACAAGGTGTACAGAACAACATGGTGTACAGAACAACAAGGTGTACAGAACAACATGGTGTACAGAAGTCTGATGCAGTTGGCCATTGCAAGGGAGGTTAATAGATATTATTAGAGAACAGACTAGTTAGTACATGTTTTATTTTGGGTTGCATATCCATTACAGGACGTCGCGGTCAACCCCAGCATTGTTTGGCTGTTTGTGATTTCTTGGCAAGTTTAATCTGACTAATTTGCCATTGCTTTCTGAACTGCTGACACTCATACCATTGTTTGAAAACCAACGCAAGGCGGTCTGTTGCCAAATCACCCGCAGCTGTGCTTCGAACGTGGTATGTGGGATTACAAACTGCGCCCGTAGCCCCTTTGCCACAGAGCCGGTTATTAAAGGTAGGATGTGGATATTCGAGACAGGGCTATACTGTGAAGGGGCACAGGCAGATAGTGAGTGGGTGAGGTAAATATTGACGGATGGCAGTAAACATGAGAACATCAGAACACATGGCGAGAGGACGACCCAGAAAGAGTTGGCAAGAGGGAGTACAAGAGGCATTGAGGAACTCAAATCAGCCTGGCCCCAGGGTTGACGTCTTTCTCTGTAATCCCGTATACTCTCGTGATGTGCGCGTGAAACGGTAGCGGTTCTCGCCGTGTCAGTAACTTACGGGGTATGTGAGCCGGTCGCTCAGAAAGCAATGGCAAACTACTGAGCGTAATCTTACCTAGTACATCAACAGCAGCTGAAAGATGCTGGTGTTGACTGCAACGTCCTGTAAGGGATATGCAATAAACGCGCACATTACACCTGCGGCACTTCATGACAAAAGCAGTGGGACAAAAGACGTAGGATAAAAACAGTGGGACAAAAGACGTAGGATAAAACGGTGGGACAAAAGACGTAGGATAAAAACAGTGGGACAAAAGACGTAGGATAAAAACAGTGGGACAAAAGACGTAGGATAAAACAGTGGGACAAAAGACGTAGGATAAAAACAGTGGGACAAAAGACGTAGGATAAAACAGTGGGACAAAAGACGGAGGATAAAAACAGTGGGACAAAAGACGTAGGATAAAACAGTGGGACAAAAGACGTAGGATAAAAACAGTGGGACAAAAGACGTAGGATAAAAACAGTGGGACAAAAGACGTAGGATAAAACAGTGGGACAAAAGACGTAGGATAAAAACAGTGGGACAAAAGACGTAGGATAAAAACAGTGGGACAAAAGACGTAGGATAAAACAGTGGGACAAAAGACGTAGGATAAAACAGTGGGACAAAAGACGTAGGATAAAAACAGTGGGACAAAAGACGTAGGATAAAAACAGTGGGACAAAAGACGTAGGATAAAACAGTGGGACAAAAGACGTAGGATAAAACAGTGGGACAAAAGACGTAGAATAAAACAGTGGGACAAAAGACGTAGAATAAAACAGTGGGAAAAAAGACGTAGGATAAAACAGTGGGACAAAAGACGTAGGATAAAACAGTGGGACAAAAGACGTAGGATAAAACAGTGGGACAAAAGACGTAGGATAAAAACATGACTGAAAAACGATGAATGCCTCTTTCTGATGAATGTGATAAGTTGTCTTTGCGACTCAGCTTCCCTTAAAACGTCTTGATTGTTAATGTTAGCTGTCCAACCCCACATATCGAGTCCGAAATACAGCTGCAGACGATTTGGAAGCAGACATCCTTGCGTTGGTTCCCATACAATGGTATGAGTGCCGGTTGTTCAGAAAGCAATGGCAAAATAATGAACGTAAACTTGCCCAGAAATCACAAACAGCCAAACAATGCTGGGCTTGTCTGCCACGCCCTGTAAAGGATATGCTACTAACTTAACCGTTGATTTTAGAGAACTGTTTCATTACGTTATCACGATCGACAACCCGGCACCTCAGGTATTCCCACGGGTGCTCATTCCCCCGATGCATCAGTCATCTCAAAAATCCTCTACTCACTAGTGACTACAGCGGCAGAAATGAGGGAGAAATAGACATTAGAGATTTGTCAAAATTTAAAATTAATATCTGGCTGAAGTAATGACATAGCTTTAAAAAGTCGCTTAAAAGTCGACAGGGTCGACTTCATTGCACCTGGTTTTATCCCATATGGCTCGGTCTCTTTCCGCAGCATGGAAAGCGTCGCATAAAGCACGAACTTCATAGCTGTAGCGACGACCCACAGGAGTCTCCGAAAAATTTCACTCGTGAACCGAAGGATGCAGCCCGGAATCGAACTCACAACCTTCGGAGCCCGGCTTGGCCACCTCGCCACGGAGACTCCCTAATGGTTGATGACATGGCAACATCGCCCAGTAATGTGCATGTTTGTGTTTATGTCCCTGCAGAAATTCTAGTGGTGGTATTTGGTGTGTCCACGGCCAACATTCTGCTCGCCTTGTTCATCGCCCAACTCTTCTGTCTGTCCATCTGCAATGCCAGTTTTCGGCTTAGAAATATGGGAATCGGCCTCTCATACCTGTCTTTCCTCTTGGGTAAGTTTTATATTTTAATAATAATAATAATAATAATAATAATAATTGTCATCATCATCACCATCACCATCATCATCATCATCATCATCATCATCATCATCATCATCATCATCATCATCATCATCATCATCATCATAAAAATCGAAATGATCACCATGTGCCATGCCAGTAAGTGTGATCAATGATGGTGTATCATCTGTCACGACCACAGCTGGAATCAAGTCTGCGTGTATTGTTGACCAAGTCCCCGGGAAGAGGGTGCGCTAGAGATGCTGATAGTGATAGGGAACTGCGCTGATAATGTCAGAGCTAAAGTCGGACGAAAGTTGGACGCTTGTGCTCGTTGCCTGCTAAGTGTGGAAAGATTGGCCATCTATTCTTCCGTTCATTCATCATCATCATCTTCCAATTCCGCCGTCAAGCGACGTGGGGAGGAATAGCTAGCGCCCCAGCGCCCGATAACCGGCACTGGATAGTGTCATTCCGTGTGATTGTACAATGTCTTTGATACAATGTCTGTCAATCCATTTACTTCTTGGACGTCCTCTTGCTCTCATAGCAGATGTTCTTTGATGTAGGTCAGCGCTGGTAGATGATGGTGCTGCATTCTAAAAAGTCGCTTAAAAGTCGACAGGGTCGACTTCATCGCACCGGGTTTTATCCCATATAGCTTGGTCTCTTTCCGCAGCGCGGAAAGCGTCGCACAAAGCACGAACTCCGTAGCTTTTAGCGACGACCCACAGGAGTCTCCGAAACATTTAACTCGTAAACTGAAGGGTGCGGCCCGGAATCGAACCCACAACCTTCGGAGCACGAGTCTCACAGTTATCAGTTATCAGTTATCAGTTGGGGTATCTTCATTGCACCCCGGACAGGTCCATAGGTGCTCAGATCCTTCCCCTAGCATATGCATCAGCGTCCGGTGGCTAATTGTGCCAGTTCTGTGTTGGTTGACGAGGCACCTCGTTTTCCCGATGTACCTCTCGCGTCTCGTCGTGCCGATTCTTACTCCCAAGTCTTTCATCCTGGACAGCGATGTGGATTCACTGACGTCAAAGTCCTCTGTCCTCGCCATATCTTTGAGGATGTTAATAACATTGGTTCGATCCATGGGCTGGCCGTCTACAGAGGGTGCAGAGCCAGCCAGTTTATCAGCTCGTTCATTTCCCTCGACTCCCGCATGTCCCGGGACGAAGATGAAGGTGACTTTACGGACAACAGACTTCCGCAGCGACTCAGTCCACTGTCTACGTACAGATCCAGCTTCGACCTTCTGAATCATGCTCATTGAGTCACTTAGTACACACACGTTGGTATAAAGCTGTGATTCCAGCCATATGAAAGCCTGTGTAACTGCCATCACCTCCATCGTCATGCTGCTCGTGGTCATAGAGTGGGCACCACTGGATTCTTGAACGGTTCGGCCTGCTGACAGATCAATCTGTATAAATGAGCACTTCGGGGCTATCTGAGTGTTCATAGATGAGCGCGTTGACTTCTGCATTGACAGCGACAGGGTTCTGCTTTCTGCATCATCTGTCGAGTGTGATAATGCAGGAGAAAGTGCACTTAAAAGCTGGAGGCAACGGCACCCATTCCTTGCCGGGGTTGATGCTGGTAAGACTGCAGACCTGTCTGACGACATCTTCTGCCCGACCCATCCATGATTTGCCCCTCTTTAGCCTGTCACCCTTTTCTCTGAATACAGCGTCATGCAGAGGGTGCTGCTCATCTGCACTTATTTTTAAGTATGCACGAGCTCTCCAGATCTTGATCCTATGTTTCATTGTCGGGAAGTCAAGGAGGTATCTCATTGCTACACAGCTGGTGTCTCTCGTGCAGCCCAAAATGATGCGCATGGCTTCGTTTTGTACCTTTTCAAGTCTTCCAATCTGTGTAGGGCTGACAGTGAGGATGGCCAGGGCATAATCGATGCGTGAAAGCACCAGTCCTTGGAACAGAAGTATTAGCAGTCTTTGCTCGATATTGGCAGTCGCCATGACTCTCATTGCTGACAAACCTTTTCGAGCTTTCATTATAACATAATCGACATGATCTCTGAAGGACAGGCTTCGATCAAGCCTCACGCTAAGATGTGTCATTGACTGGGTTCTACTCAAAATGCTCCCATACATTCTTACTGCCGGCAGGTCTGTTTTCACAATATGGTTGTTTAGGGAGAACCATGTAACCGTTGCCTTTACAGGGTTGACAAGGGCGTCGGCATAAGCACACCATGAGGAAATTCGATCTAGTTCGCCCTGCATTCTAACGATATGGCCAAACCATTTAATCTTCTGTCTTTCAATAAATGTGGCACAAGGTGTTGATCCCACAGTCTGTCTGATAACATCATTTCTTATCCGGTCTCGGATTGTAAAGTTGGCAGCGCTCCTCAAGCTCAATCATCTCACCTCGCAGGTGTTGATTTTGCGAAAGTGTGATTTGGATAATGTCCAAGTTTGACGTTGGTAGCATAATATTGGTGTGAATATGCTTTTTATTATCTGTCGTTTTGCGGACATATATATTTGGATGTTTCAGTATGTGTGATAGTTGATATATTACAGTGTATTTTTAATGACTGTGCAGTGTTTGAAAATATTGCAGGTCCAAGTTTTGTATTCACCCTCTGTAAAGTTCGTGTAACATAATTGGTGAATACAAAACTTGGACCGGCAATATTTTCAAACACTGCACAGTCATTAAAAATACACCCTCTATAAGCGCACTTGCTTTTTGACACCTGATTTCGATTTCTCTGTCTATTCTGCCATCTTCTATGATCATACTCCCAAGATATTTAAATTCTCTAGTTTGATTCAGAGATGTGCTAGTTATCAGTATACTTAGTCGACTTGCATTACTTCAGTTTGGGCTGTATTTATATTCATATTGTATCTGGTACATATTAATCCGTTCATTCAGACCTACAAAATGTGATGACCTTATAACAGGACAGACCCGCAACACGACAGAGCTTCCGGACATGTCTTGTAATTGTGACTGTTTGTTGCTGTTTTATCTCATAAGTAAAGCGTCTCCGTGGCCATTAGTATTGGGACTCTTCGCTGGCTGTTGCAGACGAAGATGGAGCACGTGCGGGAATATCCGGAGTACTGGGACGTCGACTCTTGATTCTACCCTTGTAATGTCATCCCTTTCCAGCCGCAGATGTTTGTTCTCACCGACCTTGACCCGCAGGTAGACCCAGCCCAAAATGGCCACCTCAAGTTTTCTGGGCAGTAAAGGTTATCTGTGTCATATTGTCTACATCACATGTCAAGTGCTTAATGATCTAACAATATGTTACTGGCACCATGTACCCAGCACGCCTCATGACTCGAGAAGAGGGTCTTATACGTTATTTCTTTTGATTGGTTGAACAGAGTAGACATATAAATCAAGTTAAAGAAAAACACCAATGAAATATTTTATGGAACAATTTATGTTCATCTGTTGCAGCTTTATCTGTCGGTGTCACCCAAATTCTCTATCAAATCGACTTGAGGGAGGAACACAAACAGGACGTTGCCACGACGAAAGTTGGGTGGTCACGACATCTGGTGATCACTTCCTCTTTGGCGTTTTTCTTGGGAGCATTCTTCAGCATCATCGACTACAACAAGCGGGTTAGTCTTCACCAGCGGGGACTTCTGCGGCGTTGTTCCGTCAGTAACAAGATCTTTGGCACAGGGGACCTGAGTAGAGAAATCCCCGAAGAGAATTACGCTTCTGACCAAGACATAGCCGAATCTTCCAAGGACGCTTGTATTCAAGAGAAGAGAATGCTGAAGACTGTTCACATTGCCCAGAACATGGCAGCTGTCAAAGAAGGTTTGACGAAATCTGTAAAGAACCACCGCGGGAACTCAAATACACCAGTGAACAACACGGGCCTCATTCTGGTAGGCGAGGTGGCGGGCGGAAACATGGGACAAGCAGCTGTTCATGGGCAGTTTCAGCAGGAGAGGGACAAGAACGGGACCAGAGACAGAGAAGGCATAGCCATTGTCGCAGACGCTCTTAAAAAGTACAATTTAACGAAAGTTAGAAAATCTGAGCTTATTGACGGAAGGCACTGCTTACCTACCGTTGAAGAAGAGAAAATGAGTGTTGAAGCAGGTCATCAGGCACAGAAAAAAGGCGCATTAACTCGACAAGTGGCTGTGGTAGAGGACAGCGACAGTTCCTGTGACTCCCCAGAAAAACTGTGCGTAACCAGCAATGCAAGACAGCATGATGCCACAGGCAAAATACTAAACAACAAATTACAGCGGGAGCTTTCTTGTGATACGGAGAAAGAGAAGAAAGATAACTTATCTCAGAAACATAACTATCGACGAAGTTCAACAGTTGAGCACGTACTCTTAAACGTCAGCCAGTTTTTAGACAAAACAGTGTCTGGAGGTAATCTAATCGCTGATTACAGCTTCGGAGCCAACAATAGCAAACCAAGCTTTCAGAACAATACAAGCAGGAACGCGGAGAAAAAGCAAACTTGTTATCCTATGGGGAAATGGCGGAAAACGGTGAACCAAAACAGTAAAAGAAATGACGAAGGTTCTTGTCAGTCGGTAGATTCCAGAAGCTCAGACCATCCTGGTAAATCAGCGCCTAGCTACAATGATGATAATGAGTCAATGTACAAGCCAAACGTAGTGGTGGCTTCGGGAAGCGAGCCAACAAAGCGCAGAGGGTCCAAGTTTCACGAGAAATTATCCAGCGAACAAATAAAAAGGAATATGATTTTGCAGTGTTTGTCCAGGGACTTAGGGAAAAGGAAGAAACAGATTAGACAGTGAAGCAAACATTTTGCTTACAAACATGTACAATTCTGTCGCATTAAAACTATCATCAGAAATGCCCGTATGTACACATTGCTGTAGATCTCCAATCCTAACTTTGGCATTGTGTTCATGTAACTATTGACTGTTGTAAATTTAAAGAGACTACTACCTTGCTCAACTATATCCAGTATATTATAGTTAATAGTCATCATTGTTGTTGATATCTCTCGCACTCAAATACAAGTTACAAATCTTTGGTCTAATAGAGCAGATTTGAATAATGAAGACACAACATTATTTTATATATTTCACGATTTATTCCCTGATATATTTCCCTACATCTCGCCAGGTACATACGTTAATACTACATAAATCACACAAGATAAACTAAAGCAGTAAGATAAATCCATCAAGCTGAAATATACAACACAAAGAGTGTCCATGCCCAGTATCCACACTCTATTTAATGAAGAATCAGATTCGCTGGGCAGGTCACTTGACTCGCATGCCAGATCACTGGCTCCCTAAATGAATTGTTTTACGTCGAGCTGCGTTGTTGTAAATGCTCCCAAGGCGGCTAGAGGAAACGCTTTAAAGACACTCTGAAAATCTCACTAAAAGCTTTTGGAATTCATCTTGACACCTGGGAGACTGCTGCCAAAGACCGAAATTCGTGGCGTACATCATTACGCAAGGGTGCAGTCACTTGTGAAGCAACCAGGACTGCAAGAGCTGTGAAGAAATGGCTGGACAGAAAAACCACTGCAGGAGATCCTCCTCCTGGAATGTCAAGCATTCTTTGCCCACATTGTCAAAGAACATTTCGAGCCAAAATAGGCCATATCAGCCATCTTAGAACTCACGGCTCTATACTTTTAACCCCACTGGATGAAATGAATGGTCATCATCATTCTTGATGGACAAACAACACAACACATATATTCACACAGTAATTTGATTTGTCTACCAAGATATTTCTGCAGTATGTACCCGACAAGATGTAGCGAAATATGCCAGGCAATAATCATGAAATCTATTGTTTGTGTCTTTGTTATTCAAATAGAGTATAGTCAACAATTTAAAAAAAAACAAAAAAACTTCCATGTATTGTTAGATAAGGGATGAATGAACATCCAACGTATTTAATTAAGTGCCTGGCATATGATACAAGGACATCTAGTCTGAGAATGAAGTTGGAGACGGTAACAGCGGCATTCCGCTGCCTGGAGGATAAACAGCATACACAAGTCTTGACTGTAACGAGAACACGGTGAGAAAAGCGAGGACAGGCATGCTTCATGCTGAGTGACATGCCTCAATTCAAACACCAAAATTAGAGACCATCTGTTGGATTCCCCCCCCCCCCCCCAGGACATGCTGGCGTGGTGGGCAACGAGCAGGCGGACAGATTGGCGGTGTCTACACTTCTTGGTAGAGTAATAATATAGTGCATGATAAGGCAGACGTGCTCGAGGCCTTTAGAATCGTGTTTATTGTGCAAAAGAACGGGTAGACCGTTACTGCTGGGAGAGAATGGTGCTGCAGGGAGTGACCAGAGGATCTGGCCGACACTCAAAACTCTGAGGAAAGGCCAGACGGGCACATAATCAGACTGCTACTGGTATCATTAATATTGGGACTCTTTGCTGACTGTTGAAGACGAGGACGGAGCACTATACTATACTATTGAAATACACTTAGTGCTGTGATGTTGGCTCTTTACTCAACGATACTCAGGACAAAGTTCAGAATTCAGCTTTTAGTTATTTTTAAGATGAGCTCATATTCTTTTCCGGCTTCGTGGCGAAGGTTTTACGGATGCAGTACCCGCGTTCAAAATACAGCTGTAGGCGATTTGGCAGCAGACCGCCTTACGCTGGTTTATAAATAATAATGAAATATTGTTTCATTATTATATCATATTCAAATTGTTTGGGTGCCGGTCGTTCAGAAGTCAATGCAAACTACTGAACGGAAACTTGCCCAGGAATCACGAACAGCCAACAAAATTCTGGGGTTGACAGCTACGTCCTATAAAGGGTATGAAACAACTCTATACTCTATTTATCTCTCCTTCTCACTCACTCACTCACTGAAACACGCGTAGACTGTTAACATCTAAGGGAACACACTCTAACCAGAAAGGTCACCTGAAACTAAACAATGACTTTTATTTGTTTTTGTTTACACACATACGTTTTGTTTAGTAGCATGAACAAAAAAGCAAGAACTGTCACTTGGCCACAAGGGGAACATAAACATCAACAAAATCAAATGTGGTTGCTGTAAAAGGAGCAAAAACAATTCTGAAATACTTAAATCATTATTCTGTTTGCAATGTTCTCTTTATGGTTACTTTCTGTCTTCAATTTTTCATTATACTGCCACTGTATGCATAATGATTATTGTTTTGTTTTGTAAACGAGATTGTGGACATGATTTATCTACATTGAATACTGTCACATGTTGCCAACTAAAGAGTGTAAACTATGTGTCAGTTTGTCACTATTTCTTGATGGCCAAATTGAGGCTTAGAATAAAAAAAAAAAAAAAAAATTAAAGTTGCTGTTGTTTCATATCTGTTTGATGCTAACAAGTAATGTTGTGTTTTTGTTGTCTTCTCATTGGTTTGTTCTCACATAATCAAGTGAACTTCTCCAATAAAATTGACGGTCCGATGCAGGCATCTTGTCACCGAACAGTTGCTCTTTCTCTAGGTTTGGGTGTGGCCATGATATCCTGCACCTGACATTGACAATGACATGGTGGAGCATGTTTCAATGTTTACCCTTATCATCCGGACATAAGTCAATGTCTGTGTGGACACAAGTCTTTGTTGAAACTATGTCAATGTTGAGACTACATCTATGCTGAGACAACTTATTAGTTTTTGTGTTGAGACACATGTCATTTTCTATGAGGAAATGCTTTTATGTTGAGATGTTGAGACTACATTTATGATGAGACAACCTATCAGTTTGTGTGAAGAAATACATCTATGTTGAGACATATGCCAGTTTCTTTGTTGAAAAATATCTATGTTAAGACTCCGTCTATATTGAGACTCCATCTATGTTGAGACTCCATCTATGTTGAGGCATTGGTTTTTGTAAAGAAATACATCTATGATGAGACATAAGCCTGTTTCTTTGTGGAAATATATTTATTTTGAAGTAAAAATTAAAAAAAAAAAGTAAAGAGGAAGTGATCACCAGATGTCGTGACCACCCAACTTTCGTCGCGGCAACGTCCTGTTTGTGTTCCTCCCTCAAGTCGATTTGATAGAGAATTTGGGTGACACCGACAGATAAAGCTGCAACAGATGAAAAAAGATGTAAAAAGACACAGATTATGGTCGTCACTAAGAAGAACGAAATACCACAGTGTAATATACAAGTACATGGGAATATTCTTCAACAAGTGAATAGGTACAATTACCTCGGAACAGTAATAACATCTGATGGGAGATGCCTTGAAGAGATTAGAACAAGAATCGCCATGGCGAAAGTAGCCTTTAGCAAGATGAAAAACATACTGACCAATAAAAAGATGTCAATTGAAACGAGAAAAAGAGTGTTGAGATGCTACATAGAACCTGTACTTTTATATGGATGTGAAGCTTGGACAATGAGCAGCCAGGCTGAAAAACATCTGATGGCTGTAGAAATGTGGTTTCTGAGGAAAATGCAAAGAATACCATGGACAGACAGAAAGACCAATGAACAAGTCCTTCAAGAAACAAATGAAGATCGTAAACTGATCAGAGACATTAGACGTAGACAGTCACAATTTTTTGGGCATGTTATGAGAAGAAATGATTTGGAGAACTTGGTGACAACTGGTAAGATCGAGGGGAACAGACCAAGGGGAAGACCTAGAAACAAGTATCTGGATGGCTTGGCCTTGTGGCATGGTCGAGACAGAAACACGGAACTGATCCACGACTCTGTTGATCGAGTGAGATGGCAGAACATGACCGCCCACGCTTACCGGCATGGCACATGATGGATGGATGGATTTATTTTGAGACTCCGTTTATGTTGAGGCATCAGCTTCTGAGAAAGAAATGCATCTGCGTCGAGACACATATCACTTTCTTCATGGAAATCCATCTATGTTGAGAATACATCTATGCTGAGACAACTTATAACATTGGATGCAGGCATCTTGCCTACTCTTGCCTGTTCATTCTAGGTCTGCGTAAGAATACATCAAATCAAAACTGGTGTGATCAGTTCATACACGCTGGTGGAGATGTTCAGGAGGAGATCAGAGCAGCTATGGAACTGTCCAGAATGTGATGATTAATGATGCTCGCTAGTCATTGATTGATTGATTTAAGAACCGACATCACAGCATTCGGGGCATTCCCTCGCTAGTCACTAACACAGCAAATATAATTATTCCATTATCCTTATGATTTACAGAAAGTTCATGGTAAAACACTTTGCCTCAAAATATTACTTTGTTGGACTCCCCAATTCTCTTAAATATAATAAAATCATCTAATTTACTTGTGTAAATATTTCCATGTCAGAATGTTAATATTTTATAAAGTTTAATATCTTCAGCCATGGAATATCTGCAGTATATTCATTAGAAATATTATGTGATAAAAATATTGCACATCTAAAACCTACGCATGTTCTAAATCATATATTAGGGGAAATAAATGCCAGTTTGGACTTTTTAAATATTTATCTCTAAATCAGTCTTTGTTGCTTTATCGTGTCCAATTGTCTCAAAGAGATAAAAGAATAGACTCATAATGTTCCGGTAAAAAGTTCGGGAGGAAACAGATTAACAGATAAATAAATAAAATAAATAATAATTTTTCCGGAAACAGTTTGCTGCTGGAGGCCTGTGATGTGAGAGCGCCGCCACAATCTGTAGGCTGAGAGCAAGGAGAAATAGGTGGTCAACCTTTTCCTCACTTTGGCAAGTGATGAGACCAGGCGTTGAACACATGTCTGACCGTATTCATGACATTACCAGCCCAGGTCACTACCCACTTTGCCAGGGACTGGCAGTTACTTCACAAAAAAGAAATTGTCACAGAATTGTGATGATAAAACATTTACTACAAACACACGTGATTTCTTCATGAAGCCCACCCGGAATTAACAAATGATAGTTAATATGTTGAACATTAGTTTTGCACAAACATCAGATTTTTATGTTGGTGTATGATGCATTTATCCTGTAATATTGAACTTCCTTGCCCAAAGTAACTGTTACATATAGTACCAGCCTCAATCTGTAGCAGTGTTCTCTTTTCTAGTCGTTTGCCTCTGGAGTCACCCAAGTCTCATTTTTGCACCTGATACTTTTAAGAATAAATGGTACATTTCAGAAAAGGGAAGGTGGTGATGAAGAAAACTGACTACCTTTCTTCATGATACTATAGACTAGAATATGTGAAAGCCTAACACCTGACACCCCATGATACTATAGACTAGAATATGTGAAAGCCTAACACCTGACACCCCATGATACTATAGACTAGAATATGTGAAAGCCTAACACCTGACACCCCATGATACTATAGACTAGAATATGTGAAAGCCTAACACCTGACACCCCATGATACTATAGACTAGAATATGTGAAAGCCTAACACCTGACACCCCATGATACTATAGACTAGAATATGTGAAAGCCTAACACCTGACACCCCATGATACTATAGACTAGAATATGTGAAAGCCTAACACCTGACACCCCATGATACTATAGAGTAGAATATGTGAAAGCCTAACACCTGACACCTCAGCAGCAGATCCTACCATAGGCCTACCTTTACTCATGGAAATCCATGAAAGAAATGACAATTACACGCTTCAGTCTTAGTTTCTACAGCTTCGATTTTATCAAAATATTTTTTAAAGACCATTTTCACACACCTTGAGGCAGTTGGACATATGGTGCTTGCCCCAAATCTGTACAGACCAATCAGCACGCAAGAGGCCATATATGGTGCTTGTTCCAAATCTGTACAGACCAATCAGCACGCAAGAGGCCATATATGGTGCTTGTTCCAAATCTGTACAGACCAATCAGCATGCAAGAGGCCATATATGGTGCTTGTTCCAAATCTGTACAGACCAATCAGCATGCAAGAGGCCATATATGGTGCTTGTTCCAAATCTGTACAGACCAATCAGCACGCAAGAGGCCACATATGGTGCTTGTTCCAAATCTGTACAGACCAATCAGCACGCAAGAGGCCATATATGGTGCTTGTTCCAAATCTGTACAGACCAATCAGCACGCAAGAGGCCATATATGGTGCTTGTTCCAAATCTGTACAGACCAATCAGCACGCAAGAGGCCATATATGGTGCTTGTTCCAAATCTGTACAGACCAATCAGCATGCAAGAGGACATATATGGTGCTTGTTCCAAATCTGTACAGACCAATCAGCATGCAAGAGGCCATATATGGTGCTTGTTCCAAATCTGTACAGACCAATCAGCACGCAAGAGGCCACATATGGTGCTTGTTCCAAATCTGTACAGACCAATCAGCACGCAAGAGGCCATATATGGTGCTTGTTCCAAATCTGTACAGACCAATCAGCACGCAAGAGGCCATATATGGTGCTTGTTCCAAATCTGTACAGACCAATCAGCACGCAAGAGGCCATATATGGTGCTTGTTCCAAATCTGTACAGACCAATCAGCATGCAAGAGGACATATATGGTGCTTGTTCCAAATCTGTACAGACCAATCAGCATGCAAGAGGCCATATATGGTGCTTGTTCCAAATCTGTACAGACCAATCAGCACGCAAGAGGCCATATATGGTGCTTGTTCCAAATCTGTACAGACCAATCAGCATGCAAGAGGCCATATATGGTGCTTGTTCCAAATCTGTACAGACCAATCAGCATGCAAGAGGCCATATATGGTGCTTGTTCCAAATCTGTACAGACCAATCAGCAAGCAAGAGGCCATATATGGTGCTTGTTCCAAATCTGTACAGACCAATCAGCACACAAGAGGCAATATATGGTGCTTGTTCCAAATCTGTACAGACCAATCAACATGCAAGAGATGACGTGGTTCATATCGTGCTGGACATCTTTACTTCCCAAGACACTTCCGGATACTTATTTAGGCTGTGTTGATCTAGCAGTCCAGACCAACTTAACAATCCACCTGGAGGTAAGTTTGAACCCAGTCCCACCAGATCAACATGCAAGTGTGCTAACCTCTTGCTTGTTGGCTTCCATTAATGTCTACATTGCACATTTTATGTTCAGTTTACAAAAACTTCTTCTTCTTTGTCTGCGATCATTGTTTGCTGTATGTCTATTCCGGCATGGGTCACAAACATGATGGGTTGTTTGAAGTCTTTGCCTGTCCCCCCAGAATTGTTCTCCAAGGGTTGATCCAGTCGGCCAGATTTCTACCTCAGTTCTGTGGTCAGGCCATTCTTGTAGGACATGCTTAAGGGTTTGTTTGAGTGTTCCACATTTGCAAGAGGCAGTCAGTGAGACCCATTCGATAGAGGTGTGCTCCAAGTTCACAATGTCCTGTTCTCAATCTAAAGATCTTGGTCTAAGCATTTCTACCGAGCTCGTTTACACTGTCCTGTTCTGGTATTGTGATCGATGAAATGAACCTAGCATGTTTGATGTTGTGTATTCTACCAACCACAGTTTACAAATTTACTTTGAACAATTAAGAACATAAAACACGTTCCACTATTCAATAAACGTCACAAGACAACACAGTGACTGTCATTACAAAATAGCAAAACAATGCAGAACAGGGATTATAATTACACAAATAAATTGAAACTTGCGTGAACACAATTTTAAAATGATATCTGAACACTGCCAAGTCTGAAAAAGTAGCAACCCCAACAGCTACGTGAATTGTGTGTTCACTTCACGTAGAAATTGGTGCATGCCATTGTACAACCATGCATTGTGTATTCACTGCGGGTAGAGCTGGTGCATGCCAACTAGTGTGCAAGGAAAACTACCATTTTACACATTCATTACAAAAGCTAATGATGACTGAGCACCTTTGGGAATGTTTGGAGTGTAATGAAGTCTGCTGAGAGTAATAGCAATAGCAATAGATCTATAATTTCTTGGTCTATGCAATCTAGATGTCTGCTTCTTACAGCACATAGATCTATAAATTCCTGATTTCCATTTATAATAACAGTTAGATTTATATATTCCAGATTTAAATTGGTTACAACAAATAGTTGTATATATTCCATATTTCTAATTTGTATACATTGTAGATCTATACCTAGATTTGTCATATTTTAAAGTATATAATCGATGAAAATGTAGACTGTTTATAGCACACAGGACTATATATCCCATTTTCTATGTTGAAAGGAGCAAAACAAATCTTTAAAAAAAAAACGACTTTTTATAACACAGAGTTTTACATATGCTGTTGTCTATATTGCTAGGAATATATAATCTATAAAAGAACATTGACATCTAAAAAAACATAGACACAAAGGCTTAGATATGACATTTTCTATTTATCTAACTATCTTTACAGGGAATAAAACTACACAGTGGCACCATAGTGTTCAGGTCTAGGATTTGCTCAATTCCTCGGAACACTGAATCCTGTGAAAAACATAAACTGTATTCTTGCATGCAGCATTGGCTCTTGAAGCAATTTGCTCTGCATGGAAAAGTCTGCCAGATTGGCTGTGTGCAGTAAACCTGCAATTACTTATGTTGTCTCTTGCAAATGCTAGAGAATTGTTTGACATAAAATCTGTCCACCACATATATGTAAGCACAAGTCTAGAAATACCTTTTCTAATAGGAGACCTACAGTAAATTGTGACTAGAATGTTCTATGTAAAATTGTGACTAGAATGTTCTATTCCAAATTTAAAAATAACATGAAAGCCATCACAACATTGCCTGGACATTGGAAGGGGGGGGGGGGGGGGGATATAATATTTATGATTGTTAAGTGCAATATACAGTAGCGTACAACTTCACACTAATGAAATTCAATATGCAATTATTTAGAATACAAACACTTAATTGCACAAATATATATGATACAAACAACTAAATAATCATAAATACAAACAACTCGTTATACAAATGTACATATACAAAAGAAATACACTACAAATTAAGTTGACAGGAACACGATAAAAGTAGCATTCAGTAAACCCAGGGAATGTGTGCTACAACAAGAAGATGTTACAAAGTGTTCAGGATGTTAATTTGGTTGTACAAAGTCAATGGCATTGCCAGGACAACTACTTCAAAGACGTTTATAGTAGTTTAATCAATTTGTGAGATCCAAAATTAAAATGACTTTATTAATAAAATAAGCTTTTTATTTTTGAGAACATGTTGGATGGAAATTTGTTTATTTTGGCAAGTTGCAGAGTCATGTGATACAAGGAAAATAATTAGTTTTCTTCCTGAGTTTAATAATTGGTTGAAATACAAGGAAAATAAGTTGATATTTGTGGGATTGTAAAAATGCAAAGGACGCAGATAAGTATCTAGCATAATTTTAGGTGGAAAAAACAAGTATTGCTGTAATATTATGACAAGGTAGTTACTTAATGGGAGCGATTCAATTTGTGTGTTATTCATTCACTAATAAATATTAATAAAAACTATGTAGTTTTGTCATAAAGGTTTATAAATTAACATTAGTTTAAACACAACTAAATAAATACATGGGAAGAAAATATATAGAGATTTATTATGTGTTTTGTGTTGTGTCTGCATTTTATTTATTGAATTTATGTATTGTGAAACATGTTCTGAGTTTGGCAAGTATATGCATGAAAATCTGGTCACAGATCACTTTCAAATTCTACACAAGAGGCGCCTGTACCTATAACACTGATTGTGACTATTTCTATGACATCAATGACACATGTTGTTTGTGATTTTAGAGTTTGAAAAAGGAATAGTGGATTTGTACTTGAATTCAAAACATTCAAAGAACAAAGCAGTTTGGATCACAAAAGTCCTGTGACTGTTCCATTTTGTTTATTTGAAGTATTCTGCATTTTCTATCACAGTTAAATAAACTAAACTAAAAATTGTGACGAAAGGTCAGACATATTTCCATACACATCTGAAGCAAAATTGTTTACCCAAAGAACACAGTTAACATCTATTTACTTCTAAATTTCCAGATAGTTTATCACATGAACTATGGTGAATTGTATAATGGGCTGAAAAAGTACAGAAATATCACTATCGCCTGAACATTCACTTTGCTTCTGACCAATTTCTGGTTTAACCCAGAAAGCATTACAGAAGCACGAAATGTAAGTGAATAAGAAACAAATAAAGTGATTTATTTGTGTATTGTGACTTAACTGAATCCCTGAAAACAAGAGTTATAAAACAAAAATTGCAAGTTGTTTTGAGGATAATGTTTGATGAGACGGGGAAACGGGAAAAGATCGAGGATCTTTTCAGCTGGTCATAATGAGAGCAACTTTCTACAAGTGACCTGCTATATGATACTGTTTGTGATTGATGTGACCAGTTACCTTTCTCATATTGAAGGCATGTAGAGGTGCTAAAGTGTCAGAGTGAGGCTCAATTGACTAAGATTTTTATCCTCAATACTGGACATCCTGGGTGGGGCATCCTGGGTGGGACATCCTGGGCAGACACTAGTCTGTGGGACATCCTGGGCAGACACTAGCCTGTGGGACATCCTGGGCGGACACTAGTCTGTGGAACATCCTGGGCAGACACTAGTCTGTGGGACATCCTGGGCAGACACTAGTCTGTGGGACATCCTGTGCAGACAATATTCTGGCAAAACAAAGGAAGCATCAACCACGATCTCCACTGTGATGATGCCTGTTTAAGACTACAAACTGTGCATGCTACAAGACTGCAAGGGAGTCACTGTAATTCTCAGTGATGATAGTTGTGAGTCTGTACCCAAATTGTGCACCTGCTGCGTTAGGGCATGCTGGGAATGAGTGCATTGCCTACCTAATGGGATAGCACAGAACCAAGTCATACAAATTTGAACAACTTGAATCCAGGGGTTCTACAACATCAACAATGACAACAACAACAACGACAACAAAAACATATCATTTTATTGACTTGACTAGAAGATCACAACACATGAATATCACAAAAACGAATCACTACAGCTTATGTATAAAAAGAAAACCCAGAAAGACATGAATGCCAAACACAAACAAATGGCAACATTAGTGTCAAATAAAACTACATCACTGCCAAGACTCATGAACCCTGTAGCGACTTCACCCCCATGGTGATCTAACCCCTCACAAAAGGTAATTCTGCAGTAATTCTGCTGACTCCATGATTGGATGTGGGAGGAAATCTTAAAAATTATATAAACTGGCCAGATAACAATATTAGCTGGCCGGATAACAATCTTAGCTGGCCAGAAAACAATCTTAGCTGGCCAGAAAATAATCTTAGCTGGCCAGACAACAATATTAGCTGGCTAGATAACAGTCTTAACTGGCCAGATAACAGTATTAACTGGCCAGACAACAATATTAGCTGGCTAGATAACAGTCTTAACTGGCCAGATAACAGTATTAACTGGCCAGACAACAATATTAGCTGGCTAGATAACAGTCTTAACTGGCCAGATAACAGTATTAACTGGCCAGATAACAGTATTAACTGGCAAGACGACAATATTAGCTGGCTAGATAACAGTCTTAACTGGCCAGATAACAGTATTAACTGGCCAGGAAACAATATTAGCTGGCTAGAAAACAATATTAGCTGGCCAGATAACAATATTAAAATCTGCATTAAGGAGCAGTCAAATATCTTTAGAAAACCACTGATACATTTTCAAAGCACACAAAAATATAGTTGTATGCAAAATGTTGCTTTCATTTCTAAAATTAGTTTAGTGGGCTATGTTATGCCCCATTAAATGTGGACATGTGAAAATTATATATACATGGGTCTGGCACTTTTTGCCCAGACATCTTAAGGTATTAAATAGGTTCTTTACTGACTACTTCTATATAGGCATCATAGTCATACTGGCTACTGAGCTATCACATATATATATATATATATATATATATATATATATATATATATATATATATATATATATATATATATATATATATATACGAGTAAGTATATGGGATTTGTGATAGCACAATAACTAGTATGATGATGATAGCTGTTGGTCCGGTGGGATATTTTTATTAAAAATGGATCTTGGCTCCCAAAACAATGAGTATCACGACATTTTCTGAGAAGTAAAGTCGTCCAGCATGCCACTGACAGCATCTCTCATCAAGTGCTGATTGGACTGAAATATGGGGGATAGTACCATGTACCCAGAATGCCTCATGGCATGAAAAAATGTCCGTGACCTTATATACATATACACATAAATGAAGAGGGAAAAATATAAAATAACGTAACAAGTGGAAACAAAAATTGGAACTTTGGTATTTTCAGACACAATTGTAACATGCTGGAAAATATAACTTGGCCATTGTCATAGACATGTTTTTTTGGGGGAGAACTGTTTGTAATTCAGACAGTCAAGTATTTAATCTCCTTGCTAGTATCCCTAGTGTTCTAGGTCTCATTTGGTATTCCTATGTTTGCTGTGACAAAATTATGCAAATTTCTATATGATTCCTCCTTCTCCTTTCTCTTCCTCTTCCTCTTCTTCATCTTTATCTTTTTCTTCTTCCTCTTTTTTTTGTCTTTTTGTTCTTCCTCTTCTTCTTGTTCATTTTCTAGTTCCCAAAAAGGGAATCAAACCCCTATAAAACAAGGGACCTTTTCGAGACTTAACTTGACAATATATTTAGTTTTATTCTGTGACAATCTCATCAAAAGTGACAGATATAATGTAATACTTGTGTTATAAATTCTTTGTAAATGGATGACAGCTCACCATTAACTCCTATTTAAAATAATCATTATATAAAAAAGAGTAATGGCCCCTTTTACACTTCTTAAGGTGAAGTGGACACATGTTGCCAGACACATGTTTGTATAGACCAATCAGCACTCGTGGGTGATGTGGTCGGTATCACCCTTAACACCTTTACTTCCCAAGACATTTGCTGATACCCATTTTAGGTCAAATTTATAAATTAGAATCCATTCCATTGCGGATGAAATCCTTGACCACTGGGACGCTACTGTGGCTACACAGTCAGAAGTATATAATCCTACACAAGTTGAAAGAAATAAAAGCAAAGAAAACAATGCAGAACAGGGTAATGATAATATAATTTTACAGTATGTACTATAACAATGATAACAACAAAATAATCAACCAAATATGCACAAGCAACTATACAATATTGCCTGTTTGTAAAAACAGTGAACAAAGTTGCAAATCAAGAGCTGGATAGTAGCAAAAATGTTATGAAACCTGGTAACATGTACATTAATTTGAATATGAGGCAAAATATGAACAGCAAATATTGAAAGTTTATAAGCTTGACACTAAGCTTGTAGCGCTGGCAGTTTGTGCATTTTTGTGCCTGTAGCACACATAGTTTGTGTATGTGATGTTTAGATAAGGGAATTCTCTGAAGGATTGACAGTTTGTGTATAAGGGAATTCCCTGTAACACTGACAGTCTGTGTATAAGGGGATTCCCTGTAGCACTGATAACTTGTGGATATGATGTCTGGACCAGGAATTCCCTGTATCACTGATAACTTGCGTAGTAATGTCTGGACCAGGAATTGCCAATTGCTACCTGTATTTGAATCTATTATTTTAGCACTTTCTTTTTTTCCTCATGCACACAGGGTTTTTTGTGCCGGATAAAGAAGAGACATCTGGTAAGAGATGGTGGGGTTCTGGCTCTTCAGGTGGGTTGAAATCCATCTGGTTACATTTGTCCTTGTTGCTTCACTAAACCTAGCAAGTCAGCAGTGAATATTAACTGCTGACAAAAACATACAGAAAACAATACAGTACAAATATCCACTTGATCTTCCTACTTCTTAAAAATATTGTTTTATTAATTCTGTTTTTTAAAATTACCTGACATTAATTAACTTTTTATTAATGTCTGGGTAATTCTGTATGTGGTGAAAATTTGACAGTGACACTGAAAAATATTGACATACAAAAGACTAAACATGATGAATCTGTTAACATCATCAGAATTATCTTACATTTCATGTATTTGTTCTGGATAGTCCCACGGATGTCCAGTTTAGACATTCTAATCTGGATGATCATTTATGCTAATTTGCTGTAGTAAAGCCACACCTTTAAACTTTATTTTTGGGGAAATATGGTAATTCACCTCTTCACTACTGAGTGCTTCCCTGTTTTCAAATTTCCAAAATAAATAAATAAGTAAATAAATAAATAAATAAATAAATAACTATACACAAATTACAACTCATTTTTCTCATCTACCAGTTTGTTGTTCAGGGTGTCCTTGATGGGAGCATATGCATTCCAAAATGTGAAGCCTCTTTAATAAAGAAAATATGAATGGAGCTCTACTCTGTCTTGAATGGGATTTGCTTCTGCAGATATATTACACCCACTACTGTGGATTTGCGTTAATTCTCCACACTGTGCGAAACAAAAGACAGATTGTTATAATTGTCTTATTTGCCAGGTTAATGCAAATTTCCCGTCAACATAAGATATACTGTCTTGGAGGAGAATTTGACAACAATGCATAGAAATCTGGTCAAATAAATTTGTTTGACCTCTTTTCCCAGACCAGTGAACATTTTCTACTGTAGCAACTGGAATACACTTTGCATTGCTTACAGAGAAAACATTGTCCCCAAGGTTGCATTTCCAGAACTTCACTGATCGACAATAAAAGTAGTATGCCTTAGATAATAAACCATCAGAGAAGATCAGTCATTATTGCAGTGCGAAGGTTCACCAAACCAAGCCATGAGAATAACATCGAAACGTTAAGTTTCATATCTGTATTCAAACTTATTTGATGATGATGATGATGATGATGATCTTCCTGTCTATAACAAGTTTTGATTAGCACACAGATAAGTCCAACACGTGCTAGGGTGTCCGATTTGTCAAATAAGCAGAATATGAAAACTTAAATTTTATGAGTATTTATAATAACGATTTAAAGTTTTCAATTTCACAAATGTGGCACATTCTGGGTAGTGTGTAGGGTGTGTTCTGGAGTTTGCTTAGGTCTGCATGTGAGAGTCTCTGTGACCCCTCCGTGAAGGTGTACTCTGAGTCTAGAGTGTCATGTACTGGACCTGAACCCTTCAGCCCCGCAGTATTGTATCTCCTTCAGAGTAACCAGTCCTAAAGCATACCTTGGCTCTCTGTGGTAATGGTTCATGTGACACTTTATTTAATAATTTATTATATATTAATTTTAAAATACACTCTTTAAACATCTTCCATAGCAAAATTTGATCACAAATATTTAGCAGAAAACATTCTCATGTTGGCTTTGGTACAACGTGAACAGTAGAGATTGGATTGAACTAATAGTTTATGTTGATTTTATTTCTCATTAACTAAAGTTAAACAAATAAGAGTTACAGGACATTGCAATCAACCACAGTATTTATTGGCTGTTTGTGATTTGCTAGGCAATGTTAGTTCAGTAGTTTGCCATGGCTTTCTGAATGGCCAACACCTCAAATCAGCGAAATAAACACAAAGCAGTTTGCCAGCAACTGATGTTGAACCCTTGGCTTGGAATGACGGAGGAATTAGACACTGTGGGTCTCACTTTTCCCTAAACCACAGCATAACTAATGTTAAACAAAGTGGATATAATTATGTGAAATGCCAACCTACATAACTAGGATGGGTGCAAGCAGACAGAATTTACTCAAGTTTGAAGGTAAACATAATAGGCGATGACATTTAGGGGTCATGGTCACACCTTTCCGACTCTGAAAGTGCCAAAGACCATCTCTCACATGTCGTTATAAAGACAGTAAAACGTTAACATGCTTATCTTGTATCTTCAATAATTATTTTCCGTACAGTTTTAAAATGAATGAATACGTGCCTTGATGTTACAAAATGAATCACATAAATAAATATACAGTAGAAGACATTTGTTAAGTCACAGTCCCCTTTCCTATTCCGAAAGTGTCCAAGCACATTTCCCACCTGCCATGTGTGAACACAGTTCAAAGGGTAACACAGAAATCTGTTCTGAGAATTCCTTCCTTTACATTACTTATTTCCCTTGAAGAGTTTTAAAATGACCATGCCACCATGTTACAACAAGTGTTTCTTGAACATCTAGTGATTTACCCTAACCTTTAATGTGATTTACAAGTGATGAAGTAATATAGTCAGATATAAGGAGCCATGGAGCACAGTTGCTAGGATGTATTCCTGCCGGAAAATTGTTCGTAGGTTCAATTCCAAGTAGAGGTGGGCACTTTGTTAAAATTGACATGGGCTTCCAGATTAACTCAGCCTAAAATGGGTATCAAAAATGTCCTGGGAAATAAAGGTGGCAGGTGTGATACTGGTCACATGACCCACTGAGTGCTGATTGGTCTGTACAAATATGGAGCCAGTACCATATACCCAATATGTCTCCACGTGTAGATAAGGGCCCGTCACTCTAATTTTACTGAAAGTCAAATATTAAAATAACTATTCCAGCCAACTGCTGGTCTTTTCAATTTGGCCAGATTTTATCAAGAAGCTATGCTGAAGAAAATCACATCAATACATCACATGTTTAATTTAGTTTGTCATAACAATAAGAGATCTACATATACACACAACCAACATTTATGATGACACTGACAAAATGGCTACAGTGACAACAGTAAATTGCACAAATACCACATTACAAGATCAAAGCATGATATTTAAAATCATATTTTTTTGTACAGAAAAACAGACTTTCAGTTTGGTCACTTATAATCTTTTCAGTTTGAAAATAACACCTCAAAACTGCTGTAACAGTGATTAAACTCAATAATTGCTTTTCATTACAAACGTTATTGAAATATTTTCGTAAAATACAATCATTGGTTTTCACATGTAATTTAAGAAATTAGCAATTATCGGCAGAATTAATTGCTTTGAAAAAGTAAAAAATAAAAAAAAACATGATAGAGACATGAAGCTTTGTCTTTCAGAATTTTTCCTTCATCTTTTCTGCTTGCATTCGTTATTGTATTAGAAGTGTATTAACATTTCATTAAATGACCTTTTCACAAATACTACCAGAAAATCTACATCATTCTGTGAAGTAAGATTGAAATTGTACCCGTTAATTTCTGAGTGACAAACGTGAAAACTTGATGACTAGAATTGTTCAATTAGCTCCCTTGTTCTAGATGCCATTACTGATCTCAAAAATATATCTGGATTGTGCATGATACTCTAATTGGAATGCTGGAATGTGATCCATTTATGGTCACTATGGTATAGTTTTAGGCTCTTAGCTACATGCCTGACTATTTTATAAATGACTTGCTAAATATGAATGTATTTATAGTGCTGGTTCTGAAACTTCCTGTATGCTGTTGGTGGGGTAGAGGGTTCACTCCCCCACATACTGGTCAGTTGGACTTAAACGCTGACTTCCCTTTCAGAAAGCAATGGCAGACTACTGAACGTAAAATTGCTCAAAACATCAACTTAGGGTTAATTGAAATATTTTTGTTTCTAGACATGAATAAATGTATAAATAGTGCCTAAGAAGTCACAATGCTGTTTCAGATAGCCATCTCTCTCTGCCATCTAACTCTCACACATAAATTAGGAAAACATTTCTCACCAAAGAAGCAACACTTGCCAGAGCTTGCACTCAACTGTGTTAATATTTTGGCGTGAAATTAAATACTTCTGTTGATCCATGATGTCATCTCTAGTGAGCTTCGTTGTACGCTTTCCTGGGCGGCTAGACGATGTCTTCACAAGAAGCTATACTTTGTGTATTCTTGAGAAGTGAAAGCTCTTGATAAACAAAGAGAGATACTTCTAGGTTACATCACTGTAGTTACTTGTTTTATTGTGGCTGTCGAAGCCAACACTGTGCTAGAAATACACGCAACTGAATGATCACTGAGATGTTTTAAATAATTCATAAACATAATTTTTGTTTCTTCTTCTCCATCCTTGTTTGCCTTTCAACTTCAAGTTAAGAAGGGACATTTGGTGAGAGATGAACATTAAGTTAAGAAGAGACATTTGTGATAGATGAGTATCAAGTTATGAAGAAGAGACATTTGGTGAGAACTCAACATCAAGTTAAGAAGAAGAGACATTTGGTGAGAACTCAACATCAAGTTAAGAAGGGACATTTGGTGAGAGCTCTAATGCACGTTTCAAACTTCGTGGTATTTATAGCCTCAAATGTCCTATGAATCCATCCGTTGTATGGGCAGCTTCTAGCTCTCAGTTGTGTCCAAATGCTTATGTTATTTATGGGCCAATGTTTTGTGATATTCTTATTAAAGGACCAAGCCACCTGATTTGCTGGTATTTAATATTGTCTAGGACATTTTAATGAACAGGGAAAATACTACTTTATCTATTGCTGAAAAATATTAAATTAGTAAGTTATTAATCACAGTATGTAGTTTTGTTTTGTTCTCATTGTTATTTGAATGTTGAACAATCATATTGATGTCCATATTTAATCTCACTCAATGAAAGCACAAGCCAGGATATATTTCTGAAATCAGTGATTGCTGTTCAAAACAAAAGCAAAACAATTTAAAAGGAACATTAAAAATATGGCTTTTACAAAGTAACAAAACAAAAAACTTCACAAATGTGTACAAACAATTTACAAGCTGAAAGTGAACTACTACAAGGAGCCTCAAGAAAAATAAATACAAAAGAGTTAACAATGGGATATCATAAACAGCAAAGTTCTAAACAAGTGGTTGACACACTGGCAAATGATGACTTCCAATGACAAAGTTGTCTCAGCACATGAGGTCTCCATGTTGTGTGAAAATACTGTCAATTCATCCTCAGATTTTCATTGGCTCCTTTCTGCGAGATAGCTTTGACCTGCAGATGTGAAGAAAAATATATCACCGTTTAGAAAGATGATTTCAAACTGCAGGTACCTATATTTGTAATATATTATCTATTGTTAGAGTGACTTCTGTTATCTATTTCTTGATCTACTCTGGCTTGTTTTTCAAGCCAATAAATTCTATGCTTTGTTCATTTCATAATGTGAACAATACGTGTACAGGGGGCTACTGTAAAAATAAATAATTTCTGACTAAAGAGAAGAAGGATGAGTTACAACAAGTGGTCAAAACAAGTAGTATGAGTTACAACAAGTGGTCAAAACAAGTAGGATGAGTTACAACAAGTGGTCAAAACAAGTAGGATGAGTTACAACAAGTGGTCAAAACAAGTAGGATGAGTTACAACAAGTGGTCAAAACAAGTAGGATGAGTTACAACAAGTGGTCAAAACAAGTAGTATGAGTTACAACAAGTGGTCAAAACAAGTAGGATGAGTTACAACAAGTGGTCAAAACAAGTAGGATGAGTTACAACAAGTGGTCAAAACAAGTAGTATGAGTTACAACAAGTGGTCAAAACAAGTAGGATGAGTTACAACAAGTGGTCAAAACAAGTAGGATGAGTTACAACAAGTGGTCAAAACAAGTAGGATGAGTTACAACAAGTGGTCAAAACAAGTAGGATGAGTTACAACAAGTGGTCAAAACAAGTAGGATGAGTTACAACAAGTGGTCAAAACAAGTAGGATGAGTTACAAGTTCTGTGAAGCAGAATGCACCACAATAAGTGGTTTGTAACTCTTTCAATCCCAACAGGTTTTACAACAGCACCCAAGGGTTAAAATAATCAATATGAAAAATCATGAGAGCAATAATTTTACACTGTAGAAGTGGTCATGAGGAAGCCAGATTTCTTTAGGTTGCTGTGACCAAATATAAACAATTAAGAGAACACTAAAAGCAATTATTGATATTCAATGGGATTCAAGGTCAGTAACATATGTTTTGCTTGGTATTGAAAGAATTCTTCTTCTCCTCCTCATTCACTTGGAATCAGCCTATATCTACAGTTCTGTTTCTTGAACTACATCATCTTTTTAAATTTCTGCAGACTCTCGTAGAGTTTGACATCTAGGCATGTTTATCCAGCCATAGAACAGACTTGTCAGAACTGTTTTTGGTACACTGGGCACTGGACACAACAACTAGATATTTCATTTACTTAACAGTGTAGCTGCATGTCTTGACAGGATGTCACTATCTACCCCAGCATTTTTTACTGTTTGTCGTTTTTTTTTAGGCAACTTGACATCATAAAGTGAGTTGCATTGCACAGTTTCATCAAGCCTGTGGTACAGTAATCCAACTTCATCAAGCCTGTGGCACAATACATCCAACTTCATCAAGCCTGTGGCACAGTACATCCAACTTCATCAAGCCTGTGGCACAGTACATCCAACTTCATCAAGCCTGTGGCACAATACATCCAACTTCATCAAGCCTGTGGCACAATACATCCAACTTCATCAAGCCTGTGGCACAGTACATCCAACTTCATCAAGCCTGTGGCACAGTACATCCAGCTTCATCAAGCCTGTGGCACAGTACATCCAGCTTCATCAAGCCTGTGGCACAGTACATCCAGCTTCATCAAGCCTGTGGCACAGTACATCCAACTTCATCAAGCCTGTGGCACAGTACATCCAACTTCATCCAGTCTGTGGCACAGTACATCCAACTTCATCCAGCCTGTGGCACAGTACATCCAACTTCATCCAGCCTGTGGCACAGTACATCCAACTTCATCAAGCCTGTGGCACAGTACATCCAACTTCATCAAGCCTGTGGCACAGTACATCCAACTTCATCAAGCCTGTGGCACAGTACATCCAACTTCATCAAGCCTGTGGCACAGTACATCCAGCTTCATCAAGCCTGTGGCACAGTACATCCAACTTCATCAAGCCTGTGGCACAGTACATCCAACTCCATCAAGCCTGTGGCACAGTACATCCAACTTCATCAAGCCTGTGGCACAGCACATCCAACTTCATCAAGCCTGTGGCACAGTACATCCAACTTCATCAAGCCTGTGGCACAGTAAAATCCAACTTCATCAAGCCTGTGGCACAGTACATCCAACTTCATCAAGTACTTGTTCAGGTTAGCTTTCCCTAGCCTTTGACTCTCCCCAGCCTACCTACAAAGCAGCAGGTGTGTGTCTCTCTTAATCAGGCCCCTACCCTTTGACCTGTCTGAAATGGGAGACCCTACCAGTGGCTGCAATACTGTCAGCATATCTCTTGGGGGTCACTGGAGCATGCAAGCTTCTCTACATCTACACGGTGGAGACACAGCAGAAGTGTTCTGGGCAATTTTACATTCAGTAGTTTGCCACTACTTTATGAATAACTGATGCCTCATACAATCAAAATCAACACAAAGTAATCTACTTCCAAATAACCAGTGGCTGATTTAGAGCCTCAACTCGATGTGTCGGGGAATTGAGACTAACACCTAAACCACAGATGCAGACAATTACACATTACCAAAATCAAAATCTAATAATAAACCACTCCAAAAGTCACCAGTTCAACCACAGGATGATTGTTTTATTTTGGGCAAGTCTGAGCAAGTTGCCATCTTTACACTCAGAAGAGGCCATATCAGACTCAACAATCATAGACATGCATAATAATAATAATAATAATAATAGCTTGAATAATAGAAAGACAGACGTCATAGTGACATCAAAGAAGCAGATTGTGACTAAATGTGCAGTTAAAGTAAATGTGCAGTTAAAGTAAATGTGCAGAAATTCAGATATCTAGGCATAGGGGTAACATCAGATACAAGATGCATTACCAAGATCGATAACAGAAAAGGACAAGGGAAAACTGCATTATATAAAATGAAAACAATATTTTCTAATAAGTACTTATCATTGGAAGTTAGAAAAAGAATTTCTACATGTTACATAGAACCAGTTTTAAGATGCGGTTGCAAATCCTGGACAGTTAGGAAACAAGCGTAAAAATCCCTAGAAACCTTGGAGACATGGTTTTATAGAAGAATGCTGAAAATTAATTGGACAGCACAAATGAGCAGTCTGGACATTTTGAGGGAAGCTAAGTAGCAAAGACAACTTATCACAAACATCAGAAAGAAGCAGTCATCATTTTTGGCCATATTACAGAGAAGACAAAAACTGGAACATTTTGTGACAACCGGTAAGATTTGTGGAAAGAGGTTGAAGAAGACAGCAAAAGAAAATTCTTAACAATCTTGTGTCGTGGCACGGAAGGGAGTCAACACATGATCTATGCCATTGGAGATCGTAATTTATGGAGAAGCATGATCTCTCATGCCAGCTGGCAAGGCACTTGATGATGATGATGATGATGCATAAAGCTAAAGATAGGTTCTAGAGCAATGTGTACATGTGAGCAAGCCCCTCAAACAGTGGAACACATACTTCAACATTGTTCACTGAGAGAGTTCTAGAGCAATGTGTACATGTGAGCAAGCCCCTCAAACAGTGGAACACATACTTCAACATTATTCACTGAGAGAGTTAAAGAATGAAGCTGACCTGATCTGCCCAGCCAAGAGAGGGTTTACAGCATACAGCCAGTCATGGAAATCCTTGTCATCGACGGTCTGCAGCAGGAAGCAGCGGTGTCTGGTCAGCACAGAGAATGCATTCTGGGTCTGAGAGTGCGGGAGTAAACAAAGCAATGTCAACAATTAGGTCAGCTATTCTAAATATGACAGGGCTAACATCAACCTCGTCAAATATTAGGTCAATTATTCTAATTATGACTGTGCTAAAGTCATCTAAGCCAACAATAAGGTTAATTATTCTAAACATCCCCTTTCTCAATCATCCATTTCAACAATGAGATTAGTTACTCTAAACATTCTCTTGCTCAATCATCCATGTCAACAATGAGATTAGTTATTCTAAACATTTCTTTGTTCAATCATTCATGTCAACAATGAGATTAGTTACTCTAAACATCCCCTTTCTCAATCATCGATGTCAACAATGAGATTAGTTACTCTAAACATTTCTTTGTTCAATCATTCATGTCAACAATGAGATTAGTTACTCTAAACATTTCTTTGTTCAATCATTCATGTCAACAACGAGGGCTCTCATCCATGCCAACAAGGAGGTCACAGTTCGTACCTTCAGCACAGCCTGCTGATCTTCTGAGTATTCAATGTTAGATGTGGCCAGGTTGATGATGCCTCTGACAACCGGATCCTTCTCACTGTTGTAGACATACACATATGGTCGGCGTACAACCTGGCAAGTCAGTCAAAAACAGTCAAGGTAAGAACTATGTAGATAAACCACATAGATTAACATATAAATAAAAACATAACATAAATAATAAGTTGAAATTTCATTCAATGAAAGCAGAAAATATGGTTAAAGTCTCTGAAGATCAGGTGGAAGAATTTTCTGTGAAATATAGGATTGCATCATGGAATGTGGATGAACAAATTAAGAAGAACTTGAAAGGAACGGAGATGTGGTTCCTGAGACGAATGTTGTAAATATCTTGGACTACCAGAATAACTAACGAGTGCCTGGAAGAGACTAATGAAAAAATAACATTATATGCAACTATAAGAAAGAGACAAACAGCTTTGGTCATGTAATGAGAAGAGAGGCTTTGGAAAACATCACGACTGGAAAGACTGGTGGGAGAAGAGCCAGATGCAGATGTAGAGAGATGATGCTGGAAGGACTGAAATGGTGGCGTGGAGCAATATCATCAAAATAGTTGATCTGAAGCACCAGGGACCGATCTCTGTGGAGGGATATGAATGCCTCCACCAGTGGCAAGGCACAAGATGGTTGCAACTGATGCCCTACTGGTTCATGTACTCAGCTATCTCTTTGTTCTGAGTCCACATTACTGTATCATCCCAGTCAATGTCTGTGGATCCTGTCCACGTTCTCTTAGATCATTCTATGCCTCTCCTCTTCCATGTTAGTTGCATGTCCTTATAAGATGTCACAATCAACCCCAGCATTTGTGGCTAATTGTGATTTTCTAGGCAATTTGTACATTCAGTAGATTGCCAATACTTTCCGAATGACCGACTCTCATTAAAAATTTTTTATCTGTCCTTTACACGACATTGCAATCAACCCCAGCATTTTTATGGCTGTTTGTCATTTATCAGACAAGTTTATGTTCATTAGTGAGCCATTGCTTTCTGAATGACCAACGCTTATACCACAGTACAAAAACCAGCGCAAGGCAGTCTGCTTCCAAACCGTCCATTGCTGGCTTCAAACCAGATGTGCAGGATTGTGAAACTGCTCACGGCCACAGATGGCTGCCTTCTCCCATTACTTACCACAAATTTTTTGATCCAACCATTGTTGAAATCATCAAAAAAGTTGAGATAGCCTCTTCTGGACACGACCGGACTGGCTCTGATCTCCTCAATGTCGGGAACAAACATGGGCGTGTCCAAGTTGATAGCCTTGATTGGCAGGGACAGCTTGCGGTCGGCGGACTCGTTTGAAGGAGACGGTGTGGAAGCCAACAAACTGTCACAAGATTTGCTGGCTTGAATGGGGACCGATCTAGACAAGAGATTACAAATTCAGGCATGAGAGCGAACACATGCAGGAGAGTGCTAATCTCTTAGGTATCAATCAGTCATATATATGTGATTTAATCATACAACTTAGTCATATAATTGAATGTGGTGATTTTCAATTACCTTCTACTTCCATATAAGAGATTTAAGCTCTTCCCTCTATCTTTTATAGTCCATACCAAATGGTGTTGGTAATCATTCTGTCCACAACCTTCTGGCTCATATGATGCCAATCTTTTCTAATACCCATGTTTCTCCATGTCATGATGTCAAACTGTCCAGCATCTTCTCTCGCAGTCTTCACCTGCCTCTCTTCCTCTCCTGCTTTCCCTTTGCCAAGATGTGCTCCAGATTTCCCTCTCATGATGTACCCAAATAATGTGACTGCCCTCTTCTGATGTGAGTAACCAGTTCTCTGTTTGTGTCAACATTTCCCAGATATTTATATCACACTCTTTTTGTGTCAACATTTCCCAGATATTTATATCACACTCTTTTTGTGTCAACATTTCCCAGATATTTATATCACACTCTTTATCTGTCCATGGTGTTTTCATCATTCTTCTATAAAACCACATCTCTGTTGCTTCCACATAATTCTAGATAATACCACATGGTTTACCGATAATAAAATAAACGCAGACCAAGCAACAATAAAAACAGTAAGAAATCACAGTAACCGTGGTAAAATACAAAGTTCATTGTTGCTGCAGTAATCACCATTATCACATGCATGGGTTAGTTAGTCAACAGATTATTCTCACTTAATATCAAACTTTTATCCCATCAGAGCTCAGATCCTCTCCTCAGTGTCTCCCTTAGCATGTAGCAACCAATGACACCAGTTCTGTATGGGTTGACTGTTCTTCTTAGGCTGCCCTCAGTGTGTAGCAACCAACAACAGTTCTGTATGGGTTGACTGTTCTTCTTAGGCTGCCCTCAGCATGTAGCAACTGATGACACCAGTTCTGTATGGGTTGACTGTTCTTCTTAGGCTGCCCTCAGTGTGTAGCAACCAACAACACCAGTTCTTTATGGGTCGACTGTTCTTCTTAGGCTGCCCTCATCGTGTAGCAACCAACAACAGTTCTGTATGGGTCGACTGTTCTTCTTAGGCTGCCCTCAGCGTGTAGCAACCAACAACAGTTCTGTATGGGTCGACTGTTCTTCTTAGGCTGCCCTCAGCGTGTAGCAACCAACAACAGTTCTGTATGGGTTGACTGTTATTCTTAGGCTGCCCTCAGTGTGTAGCAACCAACAACACCAGTTCTTTATGGGTCGACTGTTCTTCTTAGGCTGCCCTCAGCGTGTAGCAACCAACAACAGTTCTGTATGGGTTGACTGTTCTTCTTAGGCTGCCCTCAGCATGTAGCAACTGATGACACCAGTTCTGTATGGGTTGACTGTTCTTCTTAGGCTGCCCTCAGCGTGTAGCAACCAACAACACCAGTTCTTTATGGGTCGACTGTTCTTCTTAGGCTGCCCTCAGTGTGTAGCAACCAACAACAACAGTTCTGTATGGGTTGACTGTTCTTCTTAGGCTGCCCTCAGCGTGTAGCAACCAACAACACCAGTTCTGTATGGGGTGACTGTTCTTCTTAGGCTGCCCCCAGCGTGTAGCAACCAACAACAGTTCTGTATGGGGTGACTGTTCTTCTTAGGCTGCCCCCAGCGTGTAGCAACCAACAACACCAGTTCTGTATGGGGTGACTGTTCTTCTTAGGCTGCCCCCAGCGTGTAGCAACTGACGACACCAGTTCTGTATGGGGTGACTTCTTCTTAGGCTGCCCTCAGTGTGTAGCAACCAATGACACCAGTTCTGTATGGGGTGACTGTTCTTCTTAGGCTGCCCTCAGCGTGTAGCAACCAACAACACCAGTTCTTTATGGGTCGACTGTTCTTCTTAGGCTGCCCTCAGCGTGTAGCAACCAACGACACCAGTTCTTTATGGGTCGACTGTTCTTCTTAGGCTGCCCTCAGCGTGTAGCAACCAATGTCACCAGTTCTGTATGGGGTGACTGTTCTTCTTAGGCTGCCAGCATGGTGCTCTAGTCTAGCTTGACCTCATTTGATGTTCTTGCAGTCTGGTCAAAATTCACAGTCTCACCCCTCCCTTGAATCATTTAATCATCCTGTCTCCCTGAGAATGTTCCAGATGTCAGCCTGGTCTATTGCTTGTCCGCCTGCAGTCCTATCATTTAATCATCCTGTCTCCCTGAGAATGTTCCAGATGTCAGCTTGGTCTATTGCTTGTCCGCCTGCAGTCCTATCATTTAATCATCCTGTCTCCCTGAGAATGTTCCAGATGTCAGCCTGGTCTATTGCTTGTCCGCCTGCAGTCCTATCATTTAATCATCCTGTCTCCCTGAGAATGTTCCAGATGTCAGCCTGGTCTATTGCTTGTCCGCCTGCAGTCCTATCATTTAATCATCCTGTCTCCCTGAGAATGTTCCAGATGTCAGCCTGGTCTATTGCTTGTCCGCCTGCAGTCCTATCATTTAATCATCCTGTCTCCCTGAGAATGTTCCAGATGTCAGCCTGGTCTATTGCTAGTCCGCCTGCAGTCCTATCATTTAATCATCCTGTCTCCCTGAGAATGTTCCAGATGTCAGCCTGGTCTATTGCTTGTCTGCCTGCAGTCCTATCATTTAATCATCCTGTCTCCCTGAGAATGTTCCAGATGTCAGCCTGGTCTATTGCTTGTCCGCCTGCAGTCCTATCATTTAATCATCCTGTCTCCCTGAGAATGTTCCAGATGTCAGCCTGGTCTATTGCTTGTCCGCCTGCAGTCCTATCATTTAATCATCCTGTCTCACTGAGAATGTTCCAGATGTCAGCCTGGTCTATTGCATGTCCGCCTGCAGTCCTATCATTTAATCATTCTGTCTCCCTGAGAATGTTCCAGATGTCAGCCTGGTCTATTGCTTGTCCGCCTGCAGTCCTATCATTTAATCATCCTGTCTCCCTGAGAATGTTCCAGATGTCAGCCTGGTCTATTGCTTGTCCGCCTGCAGTCCTATCATTTAATCATCCTGTCTCACTGAGAATGTTCCAGATGTCAGCCTGGTCTATTGCTTGTCCGCCTGCAGTCCTATCATTTAATCATCCTGTCTCCCTGAGAATGTTCCAGATGTCAGCCTGGTCTATTGCTTGTCCGCCTGCAGTCCTATCATTTAATCATCCTGTCTCCCTGAGAATGTTCCAGATGTCAGCCTGGTCTATTGCTTGTCCGCCTGCAGTCCTATCATTTAATCATCCTGTCTCCCTGAGAATGTTCCAGATGTCAGCCTGGTCTATTGCTTGTCCGCCTGCAGTCCTATCATTTAATCATCCTGTCTCCCTGAGAATGTTCCAGATGTCAGCCTGGTCTATTGCTTGTCCGCCTGCAGTCCTATCATTTAATCATCCTGTCTCCCTGAGAATGTTCCAGATGTCAGCCTGGTCTATTGCTTGTCTGCCTGCAGTCCTATCATTTAATCATCCTGTCTCCCTGAGAATGTTCCAGATGTCAGCCTGGTCTATTGCTTGTCCGCCTGCAGTCCTATCATTTAATCATCCTGTCTCCCTGAGAATGTTCCAGATGTCAGCCTGGTCTATTGCTTGTCCGCCTGCAGTCCTATCATTTAATCATCCTGTCTCCCTGAGAATGTTCCAGATGTCAGCCTGGTCTATTGCTTGTCCGTTTCCTCTTACACCTGTGTGCCCTGGCACTAAATATAACCAGATGTTACTCAGCTTAGGCCTCTTCAGAGATTCAAACCATTGCCTTCTGGTCCAGCCCAACTCGATCTTCCTTAGCATACTAATGGGGTCACTGAGAAAACATGCCTGGTTGAATGCCTGATTCTCCAGTTATGCTATTGCCTTTGTTACTGCCATGACTTCCATGGTTAAACTGCTCGTAGCACAGGTTACTCAGCAGTAATAACAGGTGACCTAACTGAAACAACATGATAACAGACACAGTGAGATGAGATGACAACTTACTTGACCAGATCAGAAGCCAGTGAACTGGTTATACTGGAGCCCATCGAGTCAGAACTGGCTTCGCTTTCCTCAGACGTGACCGTTGTCGTGGAGCTGAGCATTGAATCCGCCTGCTGTAACATCAAACACAACTGTACATTGGTTAAGAAGTCTGCCATGATTTCATGCAATATTTTCTCTCATTTTCTTCTGTTGATTTGATCTTACACATTTGACATTGCACACTCTTTTTGATTGCACTGATGCTTCTCTTCTACCCATTGCATGTGGGGAAGAGTAAACTTTACTCTCATCTTAGACTCCCTACTCTCCTGACATGGCTCCTTGCAATTGTCTGTGAGATAGTGAGATACTGAAATAGTGAGACTGTTAAGTGAAGTAGTGTATGAGATACTGAAAGTGAGGTATTAAAATAGTGGGATGGTGAAGTGAAGTAGTGTGTGAGATACTGAAAGTGAGGTATTAAAATAGGGAGACTGTCAAATGAAATAGTGTGTGGGATACTGAAAGTTAGGTATTAAAATGGCAAGACTGTGAAGTTAAGTAGTGTGTGAGATACTGAAAATTAGATATTAAAATAGCAAGGCTTTGAAGTAGTGTGTGAGATACTAAAAGTGAAGTTTAAAATAGCAAGTATTTGAAGTAATGTGTGAGATACTAAAAGTGAAGTATTAAAATAGCGAGACGGTGTAGTTGTGAGATATTAGAAAATAAAAGTCTGACTGACCTTGACCGGGGCAGGTTTCAAAGGTAGTCTCCCCTGCAGGATGTAGCACAAACACTTGGCTATAAGTTCCTTCTCTGGGTCTCCTTCGGTCTTAAATTCAAAGATGGCTCTGTGGTTTGACATCTGGTCAGTCTTCTCCTTGACATCGATATCTTTGGGGTTTTCATCTGATTTCAGGTCTGTTTTCTCAGAACTCTTTAGACACTGGCTCTGGATAATGTGAAAACAAGTTACAAGATAAGCAAATTTCACAGCCAGGGGAAAATAACAGAATTAACAGCAATGCAGACTAGCAGGATTATATTGGTTCTGAAATTGATCTAATTTCATTAAATGGGGATGAGATACATTTCAGAATCTTTTGGGAAATGTCTCAGGAAGGGAAATGGTCACCTCTTTTTCATTATGCCAGGGTCTAGATAGAAAATGTTACAGTCTATCATTTCACATCCCAATGATGATATATGTCTTAAGACTATCATTGTCTCTCACTAGACCATTTTGCTCCTGACAACTATAGGTGCGTAAAGAGTTAAAGTCTAATTGTCTGTATAAGAAGGTAAGCAAGTATAAATGTCTGAATAAGAAGAAGATAAAGTATATCTGTCTGGGTAAGAAGGTAAGTAAGTATAATTGTCTGGGTAAGAAGAAAGTAAAGTATAAATGTCTGGGTGAGAAGCAACTAAAGTATAAAAAAAGGAGAAAGTAAACTATCAGCAGACATTATAAACTGATCGGTTACCTTGGCCTGCCTGTTCACAATCTCCTTGTCAAGCTTGCTTAGTTCAGAAGCTTTGTTATGCTCTGCCAGTTTTTCTCTCAGCAGGATCATGTGTCTGGTCTTTTCAACCTAGATGTAGAAAAAAGAGGATTCAGTTTACAAGTGTTTAGTATAAATGATAAAACTCACTAGTTATTAGGAATATGTAATTCAGATGGAGAGTCTTTCGTTGTTAGTTGCTAGCCGTGGTTCCAACTTCATGACAAAAGGTCACAGCATAATGCTCCATTCCTGTGCCAGTGAATATCACACAGAATGCTCCTAATTGTCCCATTTGAAAAGTGGAACAGACAGCAGTCTGGACAAACTAACAGCACACACAGGCCTACATGCATGCATATGGCGACTGCTGAATGCCAACACATCAGACTGCACTAAAATTACAATTCATCATCAAACCAGGAATGGAGAGTCTTAATCACCAATGTCTGCTACAGATCAGTCAGGATAAGAAAAGGAAGAAAGATAATAAAAAGAAGTAACAACTAGAGAGGAATGTTTAAAGTTTGCAAAAGTCAGCCAGATTTACAAAACATACCATCTGCAGTCGAGTCAACTTCTCCAGCTCCCACTGGTGGTCAAACAGGAGTGAGTCGCCCCTGGGTCTCCATCCATTCAAGTTCTCTTCTCCTCGCACATAGGTCAAGGATGTGTCCAGGACTTTTCGTTGTCTACGCTCAGAGCCTGTCAACATGTAGAATGCTTCTAATAGATATGTATCTTTGAAACCAATGAATACATGTCACAGAGACATCAGTGAACACATGTCACATACATCAGTGAACACATGTCACAGAGACATCAGTGAACACATGTCACTGAGATCATTAACAAATCTCACAGACAACAATGAATAAATGTCACAGAGATCAATGAACAGATGTCATGGAGATAAATAAAGTTGTCACATACATTAATGATCACTTGTCACAGAGATCAATGAACTTGTTACAGACATTAATAAACTCTTGTCAAAGAGATCAATAAACAGATGTCACAGAGATCAATAAACAGATGTCACAGAGATCAATAAACAGATGTCACAGAGATCAATAAACAGATGTCACAGAGATGAATAAACAGATGTCACAGAGATGAATAAACAGGTGTCACAGAGATGAATAAACAGGTGTCACAGAGATGAATAAACAGGTGTCACAGAGATCAATGAACAGATGTCACAGAGATCAATAAACAGATGTCACAGAGATCAATAAACAGATGTCACAGAGATCAATAAACAGATGTCACAGAGATCAATACACTTGTCATGAACATTAATAATCATTTGTCACAGAGATCAATAAACTGATGTCACAGAGATGAATAAACAGATGTCACAGAGATCAATAAACAGATGTCACAGAGATGAATAAACAGGTGTCACAGAGATGAATAAACAGGTGTCACAGAGATCAATAAACAGATGTCACAGAGATAAATACACTTGTCATGAACATTAATAATCATTTGTCAAAGAGATCAATAAACTTATGTCACAGAGATGAATAAACAGATGTCACAGAGATGAATAAACAGGTGTCACAGAGATCAATGAACAGATGTCACAGAGATAAATACACTTGTCATGAACATTAATAATCATTTGTCACAGAGATCAATAAACAGATGTCACAGAGATCAATAAACAAACATCACATAGACCAATAACAGCTGTCACTGAGATAAATAAACAGGTGTCACAGAGATAAATAAACAGGTGCCATTGAGATCAATAAACTAATAACTGGAGGGTAAAATTTATGACAAATAAAATTTAATACACAGGTGATTTTCCTGGGGCAGTGAGTTGAAGTCCCTTGACAACGAGAAACATATCTCCTGTGCTGAATCATGACCTAGTTACATCCAATTATGCCTGTCTGCAGACGTGAAGTTCTAGAGCTAACCTTGACACCCCATTGGTTTATGGGATTGGTGGGTTGAAAGAAAAGTCTTTAAACCAACTCGCTTCGATAAATGCAAGCTATTTTTAGGGCTCAGATGACCTAACACCACTGCATCCAACTTCAGAGTGGACGCTCAGAGCATTCACAGCCAACCAACCACCCTTGAATATTTGTTTCATTTTCTATTGCTAAACATGTTTTAAGAATCCTCTTTATAAACATAACAACTCAGAAATATCTGACCCACAGCAGTTTATACAAATTTACTGAAAAATAATGAAACAAAACACTAAGCACACCACTATTCAGTTGAGGAGGAAAGGTTATCGATGAATGAAAGAATGATGGGTGGATGGATGAACAGGTGGACTGATAAATGAGTGACTGGGGAGATGGTGGATAAATGAATTTACAGATGAATGAATGGAGAAATGGATGAATACATGGGGGGAATGGTGGATGAATGGATGCATGGGTATACAAATGAAAAGACGGGTGGATTGACAGATATGCATGTGCTTGGATGTATAGACAGATGAAATGATAAGTGAATCAACATATATGGATGAGTGAATGGATGGTTGTATAAATGGGTGGATAAATGAATCAACAGATGGACAGATTAATAAATAGATTGATTGACAGATGAATACTTACACAAATATATAGATGGATTAATGAATGGATGTACTGGTAGACAGGTAGATAAATGTATAGACAAGTGTACAAATGTATGCCTGTAAAGATGGATGGATAAATGGGTAGATGGATCATTAGATGGATGAACTGATAGATGGATGAGGCAATACAATTTGAAACTGTAAGAAACTACTTAAATTACTTGTCATTATCAAAGCAGAAACAAATCTAAACTACCTGTCTCATAGTACTGACGCAGGAGCAGCTCATAGATGCCGGACACTTTCCCAATGTCATGTCCCTTGTAGACTCCAAACAGGTTCTTCAGGGCCCTGAAACGGGGACTGGAAGACATGAGGGGAAGTGACCCCTGTTATAATGACAGCATGCAACACTGGCAGACAGTACATGCCACTGTAAGCGCACTGCTAAAGGTGGACTGCACAGGGAAACATCACTTTTGGGTCACAAGGGTTGACTACTTGAATTTAAATAACCTTTGATGCGAGGTGGTGAGGAAAATGGTCATTACTAGGTCACAAGATAGGAGACATCAGTTCTGAATAATGTTAACAATAGTAGAAGGAATCGGTTCTTATTGGTGTTAACAATAATCTAAGGAATCAGTTCTTATACTTTTAACAAGAGTGAAAGAAATCAGTTTTTATTGGTGTTAACAATAGTAGGATAATAAGTTCTTATTGATGTTAACAATAGAAGAATCAATTCTGATTTATGTTATCAATAGAAGAATCAGTTGTTATTGGTGTTAACAAAAATAGCCTACAATGGGTAGCGTTGTGGTGTTCTGTTGTGATAATTTGGTGTGTCCAGTGTGTGCCGCGTGGTTACACACCTGCTTCACATGCGAGATCCGGGACTGTTTCCGGATCCGGTCAGGGATATGCACTACTGACGAGCTCAAACAAGGGCGAAACTCGAGTATAGTGCTTCCATATTGACGTGGATAGGCCTTAGGTTCATACCGGAATGCGATCGGCGTTGCCAGTAGTGGGTTGTGCTCAATATTTAAATAGTAGAATAATCAGTTCTGATTGGTTTTAACAATAGTAGGATAATTAGTTCTTATTGGTGTTAACAATAGTAGAATTAATCAGTTCTTATTGGTGTTAACAATACTATAAGGAATTAGTTATTATTGTTCTTAACAGTCAGTCAGGTCTTAGTCAGATATGACTGAGCTACCGTATAACAGTAGACGGTACTACCTGGTTTCTGTTAGCGCCGAACGTTGGGCGGCGCTTACCAAACCCGACACCCCACATTGTGCCAACGGCTTCGGGCGGAAGAGCGCAATTGGGAGGGTACAAGCCTTACCCTGGTGCGAGGAAATGCAAGCTAAAGACAAAATTGTCATGGCAGGGCAGACCAGGCCCTAAGCCTTGGTTGGCGACTGGTCTAGGATCAAAGCTCCGACAGGCGGACAGTTAGAGCATTGCTTTGCTGATCCGGCAGCTTCTGCAGCTTGTCTTGTTCCAGATGTAGGGGTGTTACCTTTCCTCTGGAGTGAACTAGGCAGGCCGAGAGAGGGATCATGCTGCATGGGCAACACATGATCTCTATATTTTAGCCCAGGCTTTGTGCTATGGAGAGGCAATAACTCCATCCCTGGTCTTAACTGGTCTCGGAATCAAAGCGAGAGGCAACTGTTACGGGTTACAGTAAATGAAAAGTGGGGTCAAATTAAGGAAACTCTTTATAAAACTGCCGTAGGGGTTTACGGCACTGTGGATCATAAGAGGCAGGACTGGTTTGCGGCCAACAGCGAGACTCTGCAGCCCTTGATTGATAAGAAGAAGAAAGCTCTCTTAAGAAACAAGGAAAGACCAACGCATAACACTCTGAGTGAGCTAAGGCAAGCTAGGAAGGATGTGCAAAAGGCTGCCAGGCAGTGTGCAAATGATTATTGGATCAAGTTATGTGAGTCCATTCAAATCGCAAGTGATAAGGGAGACATAAGAAGCATGTATGAAGGAATAAAGAAAGCCTGTGGTCCAGTGATCAAAAGAAGTGCACCGCTGAAAACCTTGACTGGAGAAGTCATCACTGATAAGAAACAGCAGATGGACAGATGGGTAGAGCACTATTTGGAGCTTTACTCAAGTGAGACCAAACTAGCGGATGATGCCCTTAACGCCATAGAGGCTCTACCAACTCTTGACCACCTGGACACACTTCCCACCATAACAGAAGTTAAGTGTGCTATAAATGAACTTGCATCTGGCAAGGCTCCAGGTAAGGATGGGATTCCAATAGAGGTTATCAGGAGTGGGCAAGACACACTCACTCTACAGATCCACCAGTTAATAGAGCTATGCTGGCGTGAAGGACAAGTCCCACAGGATTTCAAAGATTCAAACATCATAACGCTGTACAAGAACAAGGGTGATCGGAGCGACTGTAACAACTATAGGGGTATCTCACTTCTGTGTATTGTTGGAAAAGTATTTGTCAGAATTGTTCTGCGCAGACTTCAAGTCCTAGGAGATCAAGTCTACCCCGAATCACAGTGTGGCTTTCGACAGAACCGATCTACCACTGATATGATATTCTCATTGCGACAAATGCAAGAAAAATGCCGTGAACAGAATCAACCACTGTTTATTGCCTTCATCGACCTCACAAAGGCATTTGATTTGGTCAGTCGTGAGGGTCTGTTCAAGGCACTAAAGAAGATTGGCTGCCCACCAACTCTTCTGTCCATTGTGGAATCGTTCCACACAGGCATGAAGGGTATAATCAAGTTTGATGGTGCAACTTCTGAAGAATTTGAAATCAAGAGTGGAGTTAAGCAAGGTTGTGTACTAGCTCCCACCCTCTTTGGAATATACTTTTCACTTCTACTGAAATATGCATTTCGTGATCAGGATGGTGGTATATACATTCACTCACGCTCAGATGGCGGCCTCTACAATGCTCAGAGATTGAAGGCTAAGACCAAAATTAGGAGGGTACTGATCAGAGAGTTGCTTTTTGCAGATGATGCTGCAGTTACGACCCGCTCTGAGGAAGAATTGCAATGTCTACTATCTGCATTCTCCAATGCTTGTTCTGAATTTGGTTTAACAATTAGCAAAAAGAAGACACAGATTATGTCACAAGGTGCACATGGGGTACCATCAATCTTTATTGACGACGCCGAACTAGAGATAGTAGACCATTTTACATATCTAGGATCAGTGGTAAATAGCAAATTATCCCTAGATCAGGAAATCAACATCCGGATTGGTAAGGCAGCAACAACAATGAACAGGTTAAGAAAAAGAGTCTGGGAGAACAGGAAGCTTACTGCCAAAACAAAAGTCCTTGTCTATCAAGCCTGTGTCCTTAGTACTCTTCTCTATGGCAGTGAAACCTGGACAACTTACTCACACCAAGAGAACAATTTAAACAGCTTTCATATGCGGTGTCTGCGAAGAATTCTTGGTATTAAGTGGCAAGACAAAATCACAAATACTGAAGTATTGGAAAGATCAGGTTGTGTGACAGTTTATTCCATGCTCAGTCTTCGTAGACTTAGATGGATAGGACATCTTAGGAGGATGGATGATGGTAGAATACCAAAGGATATCTTTTTTGGTGAATTACAGATGGGTAAGAGATCTCAGGGTCGGCCTCTACTACGATACAAAGATGTGTGTAAGCGGGACATGATTGATACAGGCATTGATAATGCACATTGGGAGCAAGTCGCCGCTGAACGTGTTGCATGGAGGGCAAATATCAGAAATGGAATAAAGTCAAAGGAGAAAATTATTGCCACCAAGCGTTTGAGACGTAAGATGGTGCATGATGGTGGAAATGACCACGTGTTCACATGCACCCACTGTGAACGGACATTTACAGCGCAAATTAGCCTTATCAGTCACACTCGCTACCGCCATAGTTAAAAGTTATTATGCCTTTTTAGAGCACAAACTATCGTCTGTCAAGACGGCAAGGTGCCAATGATATGTTCTTAACAATAGTAGAATAATCACTTGTCATTTGTGTTAACATTAGTAAAAGGAATCAAAACTTATTGGTGTTAAAATAATATAAGGAATCAGTTCTTATTCATGTTAACAATAGTATAAGAAATTAGTTCTTATCAATGTTAACAATAACTGATAAATCATTTTAGTATTAGCAATAATAGAATAATAAGTTCTTATTGGTGTTAACAATAATAGGATAATCAGTTCTCAATGATGTTAACAATAGTAGACAAATTTATTATTATTGGTTGTTGGAGCCAATTTTTATTGGTGGTCACAAGAGTAGAAGTCAGTTCTTATTGGTGGGCACAAAAATGGTCACAAGTCTCCCGTGTGTTGCCGGGGCCCATAAGGGAAGCAAAGAATAGCAACACTGTAGCCTACCATGCATGTCGTAAGAGGCGACTAAGGAGGCTTGATAGTTCTGTCGCCCTGCTACTGAGTGAGTGCATGGCGCGACACTGTGAGCTGTGAGTTTCGTGTGAAGTGCTTTTGAATCTGCCCAAGTTTTTATTTTTGGAACGTGACTGCATGTTCGGAGCGATGGCAGGTGGCTATGTCCCAGAGTTTACCAGTTTTTGCCTTATGCAGAAATGCGTGGCTGCTGGGCTTCTGGTTGACTGCCACTGCCGTCGGTATTGAACTGTATGTTCATGGACTGTGTAGGTGAACATCTAGGAAACAGCTAGATAGGAAAATGACTGCCGATTCCATCAGAGATGAATTGGATGTTTTGTGGGGGACTGGTGTGTTGACATTCTGGCGGCGGCATTATGCACGGTGTATCTGTGCGGGCTGTTGTTTGTCGAGACTCCTGTCTTTTCCACTTTTCACATTGGGCAGTGGGGAGCGTTTTGTATGATATTCACTGGCACAGGAACGGAGCATAATGGGGACGACCCGTTGCTGTGAAGTTGGAACTGCGACTAACTAACTAACTAACTAACTAACTGGTCACAAGAATAGGAGGAGTCAGTTCTTACTGGTGGTAACAAGAATAGGAGGAGTCAGTTCTTACTGGTGGTAACAAGAATAGGAGGAGTCAGTTCTTACTGGTGGTCACAAGTGAGATCACACGAGTAAAAAGGGTCAGTTCCTATTAGTGGTTACAAGGGCAGGTGGAATCAGTCCTTATTGGTGGTTGCAAGAGTGGGAGGAGTCACTACTTGTTGATTACATGTATAGGAGGAGTCATTTCATTTTGGAGGCCACAAAGGCAAGAGGAATAAAACTAATTTAGATTTTAAATTGAAAAGAAGTATCTTCCCTTAAAATTTGAAAATAAATAACTTGAAATGAAAAGCAGGAAAAAAATATGGATGTACTGAGCAAGCAACCGTAAAGGTATAAGGTTAATCTAAAAGCTAAAACAAAAAACAAAAAAATAAACAAACAATAAATAACATATCACAAAGATTATTACCAGAGACACAGTGGGTAAATAAAACGCTAAATACTGAAATAGTTAAAAGAACAACAGGGATGAGATCATGGCTGGTCAAGGCTGCATTCAAGAATGAAATATCTACCATGAGAAACTGAAATATAGCTGCATTACTGATAATTGTAATACTGATTAACCAAATAATTAAAAATGTAAAATTATCAAAATAAAAACATGAAAGATGAAATATTGACAACTTTAAACTTATTAAAGGTTATTTAACAATAAATATATAAATATATACAGCTAATAATTTAGTACTATAGGGTTAAATAATAACAATATAAATTCATTCCTAAAGGTCAGGAGGTCAGCATATATGGAGTCCATACACTGAAGAATTCTTGAAAAATAACTCCCACTGACTATTTGTTTTGTGTGGTTAAACATTTTAATAACCCACTTATAACACTGTTATAGTTTTAAAAACCATGGACAGAATTAACCCTTAATCTTGAACTTACATCCTGCACCAAAGATCAGGTCTTTTAAAAGTTAATATAGGAAAATATATCAACATCATCATGTGCCATGTCGATGTGGCCTTGTTTTGCCACCTCACGTGATCACCAGAGTCAGGAATCAAGTCTGTGTTCTTGTCTCAACTATGCCACGTTGCCATGCCATCCATATATTTACTTCTCTGCCTTCCTCATGTTCCATACCCCTCAATCTTGCCAGCTGTCATCAAGTTCTCTACTTTATTTCTTCTCATAACGTGCCAATACAATTTAACACTAAAAGATTAATCATTTAATCATTCATAATCTGTCTTCTATTTGGGTGTGCATAATTACCTTCAGTTCTCTTGAGCTTACATTCTTAAATCCTAGAATGCAAAGATACTTTATGATCTAATTTTAATTTGACAATTTAATAACCGCACTGTCAATTTACCATGGCTAGATCAATAAACTCACTAGCCTACAGGTGCAGTGGTCAAGTGTTCTAATCTTTATTGAGGTGGATGTTTTAATTTGACTTGGGCTCTCAGGTAATATTGGGCTAGCACCATATACTTATAGGAAGCCACGGTGGCGTGGTGGCTAGACCCTAAACTGCTGACTTGATGGTGGTGAGTTTGAATCCATATAGGGGTGGATTGTTAAAACTAACCTGGCCGGCCAGGTCGACTCAGCCTGAAATGGGTACCAGTAGATATCTTTGGAAGTAAAGGTGAGTGACTTGGCACTGACTGTATCACCCTCCGAGTGTCGATGGTCTATAAACATATGGGTTTAGCATCATATGCCCAATTTCAGTTTCAGCAAATTAACAAGTTATCAATTGTAATATTTAACATCAAAGAGGTTATTGTTTAAATGGTTATGAAATCATTGGGGAAGTGGGATGCTAACATTTTTAACTGGATTAATTTAGTCATAGGTACTTTAAAAAACTGTACTAAAAGCAAAGAAATAATATAAAATGCTGGGAGACAAAACCAGGAACATGCAAAAATTGCATTATACATGACTAAGATTATTGTTGCAGAAAACATCGCCTTCTTCTTTGTTACTCTTTGCAGGTCAGTGTACCACTCCTAGTTATGCACCTGAAAGGTCACTGTGCCACTCCTAGTTATGCACCTGAAAGGTCACTGTGCCACTCCTAGTTATGCACCTGAAAGGTCACTGTGCCACTCCTAGTTATGCACCTGAAAGGTCACTGTGCCACTCCTAGTTATGCACCTGAAAGGTCAGTGTACCACTCCTAGTTATGCACCTGAAAGGTCACTGTGCCACTCCTAGTTATGCACCTGAAAGGTCACTGTGCCACTCCTAGTTATGCACCTGAAAGGTCACTGTGCCACTCCTAGTTATGCACCTGAAAGGTCACTGTGCCACTCCTAGTTATGCACCTGAAAGGTCAGTGTACCACACCCAGTTATGCACCTGAAAGGTCACTGTGCCACTCCTAGTTATGCACCTGAAAGGTCACTGTGCCACTCCTAGTTATGCACCTGAAAGGTCACTGTGCCACTCCTAGTTATGCACCTGAAAGGTCACTGTGCCACTCCTAGTTATGCACCTGAAAGGTCAGTGTACCACTCCTAGTTATGCACCTGAAAGGTCAGTGTACCACACCCAGTTATGCACCTGAAAGGTCACTGTGCCACTCCTAGTTATGCACCTGAAAGGTCACTATGCCACACTTAATTATGCACCTGAAAGGTCAGTGTGTGTGACTTTGACATGCATTTATGTCAGGTTTGCCTCATCCAGGCAGAGTCCATCCAAGGTAAGGGTTCAGTGAGTAGATTTGTCTTTCTAACAATTTTGCCATGGTATTGGCTTTTACAGCCTACTCTTTACAATTTCTAACTGCCATGGGATTTTGAATGTGCACAACTGGCATACAGGACCTCCTGTTTTTTATCCTTATCTGAGAAGGTTAGATAGCCAATCTCACTACCCAAGAGATCCGGCGATATCATTAGCTACCAATGGTTCTTGGAAAACTCCAAGCGCTGTTCTGAGATAGAGCCCGGTACCTTCAGAGCCTGAGGCATAGGTATAGTGCCTATACCCTCTCAGCCACGGCTCTCCCCTAAAACATCTTGTACATGTTTCTTCTCAGCCACGGCTCTCCCCTAAAACATCTAGTACATGTTTCTTCTCAGCCACAGCTCCCCCCTAAAACATCATCTTGTACATGTTTCTTCTCGGTTTTCTGGCTAGCTTTTTTATGATCGCCTCACTGAATGCCAACATCTCCACAAAAGTAATGATAATAATAATGCAATACTAATATTTAAAACTATAAATAAAAAACAGTTTAATTATACCTTACTACAGCAAGGACACATACACAAAATTACTACATTTTACTGGTAAAACAGATATCATGAAAAGTCTGAAGCACATATTTTAAGACATGCAATGTATGATCCTTTGACAAAATATACAAAGTAAATATACATGTGGGATGGGGGAATCCACATTTCTTAATTGCATGGATAACTAGGGAGCACTATTTGTTTAAATCTCGAAGTCCCCATCATTTAAAATAAATCCCAGCCTTGATCAGGGATTTGAACACATGGCCACAGGCTGCTAGGCACTGTACAACCAATCTAAAACTTGTGACACATAGAAGAACCTTTACACTAGAGCACTAAATTATACCTCAAAGAAGGAGAGCTAAACATGAGGAAACCCAGCCCTTTTATTCTTAAAATAATATAATTTTGTTTTAAAGACATCTGGTTTATCTTCTATTTTCACACTTAACCACACACAAAAATATAAATATTTCTTTGGTGATCTGTCAAATGATAAATAGTTTTTATACATATTTAGTACTGTAGACAATTTTAAACCAAGGGGCAAAACTTTTGTTGTCACAATTATAATAAACTAATAGAATTTTGTTTTAAATAAATTTGGGAAATCATTTATTTGTATACTTTAACCACATACAGAGAAACGTCAACATTTCTTTAGTAATCTATCAAATGATGAATAGTTATTATACAGTAGTTCGTACAGTCTACAATTGCAAACCTTGGGGCAGAAATCTTGGTGTCACGTGGATGGATGACCATGCAAAGATCCCTGGTGATACATGTGGGCTGGGCACAATTCTCCACCTGGTGAATAACATCAAACAATAACTCTTCAGTTTATAAATCAATTAAGTTGTCAACAACCTTCATGAAGCAGACACTATCTTCATTGTCACACCACCATCATTATCTTCATCGTCATCACACCATCATTATCTTCATCATCACCACCATCATTATCTTCATCATCATCATCATCATCATCACTATCAGGTAGGCAGCCCTTTCTAGAGCACTGCTTGTGTTACAATCCCCAGGAAAGACTCTGGATCCTTCACCAGTTCTGCGGTCTCATGTATTTCCATGCCCATAGTATGACAGAATATTGATTACATAAACGATTCTTGTAAAACTGAATATTGACTACATTAGTGATTCTTGTATAAAAGAATATTATTCTATCTGTGATTCTGGTTAACAGAATATATGATGAAACCCGGCGCAATATCTTGCCTTTAAACACTCTGTTTATAATTTTGTTGATTTTATGTTGTGTTTCCATACAGGACTGAGTAGCAGACTACCCTTCAGCTAAACACCAAAATTTGAGCATCAAGACATGGATCTACTAACAGTTAATGTCATCCTTGAACACTGACATACATGTCCCCAATGTGGATGTGTTTAGCATTCTCATTACTGGATCTAAGACGAAGTATTGCCAGATTTTTTTGCTTCATTTGTCATCATTAGCTAATTTTTATCAGAGAACCATAAGGCTACAAAAACTCATATCTGCTTCTTTCTAATCATATTTGGAGTTCTGTGAACATGAACCAAATGTTATTGATTCAGTGGAATAGTGGTTAGTGCACCTGCCCACCAAGACAGTGGTATGGGTTCAATCCCCAGTGGGGCAAGGATTATTTGTTCAGATCATTACGACCCTGAGATAAACCCAGGCTGACCAAAGTGGGCACCAGACATCTGACAGAATTATCTGAGAATTATATGGGAATTGTCTGGGAATTATTTGGAAATTGTCAGGGAATTATTTGGGAATTGTGTGGGAACTATCTGGGAGTTGTCTGGAAAGAAACTGTGACAAGGAAGGAAACTGGCCACTCAACCTCATATGTCACTGTCTAAAATATGGGAAGCACTTTCATGTCACATGTCAACAGTATTGGCGAATCAGTCATGTGCACATGTGGACTGGCGTCAAAGATAGCATGTCCCATACTCCCAGACTGCCCAAAATGCGACATTTTAAGGCAAACCTTCTGGCCCAGAGAGACGACGGTGGAATATAAACTCTGTAGACAGCTGAGTGAAATAAAAAAAAAAGACAGTTAAATTCATACAAGAGACAATATAACAGTTATAGACAAATTTCAAGCAAATGAAAGAAGAAGAAGAACACCCCAACAGCCATATATGCCATGGGATTACCTTTACTCTTTTAAAACAAAATAAATTGATAAGAATTAAATTATTCTGGACCCAAATATAAATTTGGTCTTCAGTCTTGCTCAAAGCAGAACTTTCCAGAAACGAGACTGAACCAACCTCCAAATAGGCAGACAGGGTCATGTAGACTTTTTCTCCGTAAGCAGTGACTCGGTTCAGCATGGGGGAGTTGTGCAAAGAGCTGTCCCAGGCAGCTTCAAACTGGAAAAATACCCTGAGGAAAAAAAACAGTGAAAGAAGGTCAGTAATGTTAATCCACTCAATGACATGGTTAATAGTCTGTCAACTGAGGTATAGTTGTATCATTGTGTGTTTGCTGTTTGTGCGCTGATGAAAGCTTTGGTTACAATGTCTATTTTGTTATTTGTGATTTTGTTACTAGTAAAGCTTCTCGTCTCATCTCATCTCATCTCATCTCATCTCATCTCATCTCATCATGTTCCTCTTGTACCTTGTGGTGTCAAGGTGAAGTATAAACAGCGGGAGAGTGCCAGCTTATAAGCTTCATGTATCGATATTCTGTTATTCCCTGTGTCCATCGTTTACGTGGTCGGCCTCTTCCTTTGCTTCCCTCTGGTCTGTACATCATTGTCTATTGTGGTATACTGTTAGTTGCTTGCTTGTGTTCGTTGGCTTGAGCTCCAACGCGAAGTCCTGTATGTCGGATGAAGGCATCCTGTTGTCCAATATCAGTGTGATATCATACAGGACCTGAGGTTTGCGTGAGTATCCGTTGTCCCATGTCTGGCTTATTGGTGTGCAGACTGGTGGTTCCTCGCCATACAGGCAGACACTCTCCGACTTCGGAGGAATCGGCAATCCTACTGACTTTAGCCAGGACCCCGAAGGGACCTGTTGCCCAGGACGCCACTGTTAGTTGGTAACCTACTTGCATGACCAAACCATTTGACTTGCTGCCTTCTAATAAAATTTAGTGCAGTTATAACCCCCACTTTAGTCCTGATTTCTTCATTTCTGATCTAATCTCTTCTTGATACATTGAGTATTCTTCTCAGGAATCTCATTTCTGTTGTTGTGATTTTTCTTTTCTCTTTTTCTGTCATTGTCCAGATTAGGCATTGGTAACATAGAGTTGGTAGGAAGATTGTGTTGTAAAGTGCTATCTTAGTAGTTACTGATACATGTTTGTTCTTTAGTATTGGTGCCATTTGTCCAATGAGTTGGTTTGCCTTATTGCATCTATTTTCGATCTCGTCTTCTGATTTGCCATTTGATGATATTATACTTCCAAGGTACTTGAAACTCTTTACTTGTTTCAGGGGATGTTCGTTTAGGTGAATCATTGTTGCTTTTTCTTCTTTAGTTATAGTCAATACCTCTATTTTACTTTTGCTAATTTTCATGTTATGTTCCCTACACATTTCGTTTAGACTGCTCATGAGGTCTTGTAATTCAGCTTCTCATTTTGCTATTAGTGCTTGGTCGTCCGCAAACAGGAGTTCTCTAATACTTCTCGTATTTCTAATTTTTTGGTGATTTATTCATTATCAACCATGATCAACCAACCAATCAATCAATCAGGTGCCGTCTCCACAATAAAGTTTGGCTGCAATTGATCTTCAACCCTGTCTGTCTCTCGTCCTGACTGTACATTCTGTCAGACTGATGTTTGTCCATCTCTTGATGTTATCTTCCCACTTGTATCATTGTCTACCTCTTGCTCGCTTGCCCTCAACCTTGCCCTCCAGTATGGTTTTTATAAGAGTATTATGTCTTTTAACGTGGCCAAAATATTTTATTTTGTCTCTTTTTTATTTCTTTCATCAACTCTCTTTTCATTCCCAGTTTTGCTAGAACCTCTGTATTTGATTGCTTTTGTTTCCACGACATACGACATATTCTTCTGTATATCTACATCTCTAGAGCCTCTATTCAACTTTCTAGTTGCTTGTTCAATGTCCAGGCTTCCGTGCCATACAGTAGCATTGAATATACGTAACATTTGACAATTCTCATGTTTAATGCGTTATTAATCTCTCTGGATATTAATACTGATTTCATTATCATTTCATCAGCCATGGCACTCAGATGTTTAATATGACAGCGCATTATTTAATCTGACAACTCATCATTTTAATACGACAGCTCATTGTGTTAATATGACATCTCATCACATCATTTTAATATGACAGCTTATCATTTTAACATAACTCGTCATTTTAATAAGAGAGCTCATTATTTTAATATGACATTTTATCATTTTAATATGATACCTCATCGTTTTAGTATATCATTTTAATATGACAGCTTATAATTTTAACATAACTCATAATTTTAATAAGACAGCTCATTATTTTAATATGACATTTCATAATTTTAATATGATAACTTATACTTATCATTTTAGCATGACAGCTCATCATTTTAAGTTAGCTAACCTTTTAGGAAATGACATACTTAAACAAATACATGATCAACTCAAAACAGTTCAACCAAAAATTCTTTGCTACAGAACCAAACAGTGAAAACAAAGTGAGTGAAAACAAAGAAGAAGAATAATGGTGTAACCAACTTAATTCTAAATGCTTATTTGTGGACTTTCATTCTAAACATAAACATGTAAACAACTATCAACATGAGAACATTCTATGAAAGTTTATAATGTGACACTCTTTAAGAACAAACTTGGACCACTATTGCATGGTGTTAGTTAGTTACCTGTCATCATTCTGGTACTGTAGGAAATGAGCAGGGAACAGACCAAGGGACAGAACTGTGGTCTCAATGTCATAGTCATAGAACTCTTGTGTGTTTCTTATACGACCTGGTGGGAATATTCAAATGTATTTTAGGGAGTACTTTAAAAAGAAGATAACTTATTGTAGTTTATTAATGAACACATTTCTAAGGGCCATATGTATTTAGTAAAGGCGTATATTACTTGGAATAAGTAATCACCATGGCATGAAACATATGATGAAAGATCTTCTGTTGTTTGAGGATACAGAGGAAAGTATATACCAAAGTCTGATACTATACTTATGGCCTTTCTTTATCTCCAACTGCTGCCCCTTGCTTTGATTCCGAGACCTTTGAGGTCAGGGACGGAGTCACACCTCTCCATATCACAAAGTCTGTGCTGAATGTAGAGACCATGTGTTGCCCATGCAGCATCATCCCTCTCTCGGCATGTATAGTTTACTCCAGAGGAAAGGTAACACCAATACATCTGGAGCAAGACAAGCTGCAGAAGTAAAGCAATGCTCTAACTGTTTGCCTGTCAGAGCTTCGATCCTAGACAATTTGCTGACCAAATCTTAGGGCCTGGTCTGCCCTGCCATGATATTTAGTCTTTAGGTTGAATTTCCTCACACTAGGATAAGACTTGTACCCTCCCAATTGTGCTCCTCTTTCAGAAGCCACTGGCACAATGTGGAGAGTCAAGTTTAGTGAGTGACGTCTAACATTTGACAGTAACAGAAAGCAGGTAGTATTGTTTACTGTCATAAGGTTGCTTGGTCATATCTAAGACCTGACTCTCATGGTCTCCACAGTGATGAATACTTACCAAGAATTACAAACTGTTCATCTTGTAAGATTTAAATTTGTCTATGTGGAGGGAATCAGCCATAAGCATTCCCCAGTTTCAGTAGTTCACACAAATGAACAGCTCAACACATAGCCAACCAACCACCAACTTGCCAATCAACCAACCAATCAGTCAGCCAAGCAACCAACCACTCACCCACCAACCAGTCAACCAGCCACCAACCAACCAGTCAACCAGCCACCAACCAACCAACCAACCAATCAACCAAATAACCGCTAATAAAACAACTAACTAACTAACCAACCAGCTACTAATGAACCGATCATTCAACAAATCAACCATCCATCCAACCAACCAATCAACAACTAACCAACAAACTAGCTATCCAATCAAGAACCAGTTTTAACATATGGCTGTTAATTCTTGACAACTAGTAAAACAAGCAACAGCATTTCCTTGAAGGCACAGAAATGTAGCCTAACAGAAGAGTACAGAGAATAGCTTGGGCTGCCAACAATGAGTAGTCTTACTGTTCTGAAAGAGGCTAAGAAATAAAGATAACTGACCACAAAAATTAGAGAAAGATGAAATTTGTTGGCCACATTATGAGAAGACAACTGAAACATATAATAACTGAACAGATTTATGGAAAGGATAGAGGAAGACAGAGAAAATATTTGTAAGTCTTTTATCATGACATAAAATAATGTTAGTACAGAAATTTACATTTTCTGTTGGTGACCAGGAGATTTGGAGAAGCATGGTCGCCAATGTAAGTCAGTAAGGCATTTGATGATGATGACAATCTTGTGTTTCTTATAGTCCATGACGTGGTGTTGGTGATCATGTCTGTCCATCTTCTTCTGTCTCTTATACTGTCAATCTTCTTATAGTCCATGTCATGTGGCATTGGTGATCATGTCTGTTCACAGCTTCCTGTTTCTTGTACTGTCAATCATCTTATAATCCATGTCATGTGGCGTTGGTGATCATGTCTGTTCACAGCCTCCTGTTTCTTGTACTGTCAATCATCTTATAATCCATGTCATGTGGCATTGGTGATCATGTCTGTTTACAGCCTTCTGTTTCTTGTACTGTCAATCACCTTATAATCCATGTCATGTGGCGTTGGTGATCATGTCTGTTTACAGCCTTCTGTTTCTTGTACTGTCAATCATCTTATAATCCATGTCATGTGGCGTTGGTGATCATGTCTGTTTACAGCCTTCTGTTTCTTCTACTGTCAATCACCTTATAATCCATGTCATGTGGCGTTGGTGATCATGTCTGTTTACAGCCTTCTGTTTCTTGTACTGTCAATCATCTTATAGTCCATGTCATGTGGCGTTGGTGATCATGTCTGTTTACAGCCTCCTGTTTCTTGTACTGTCAATCATCTTATAATCCATGTCATGTGGCGTTGGTGATCATGTCTGTTTACAGCCTTCTGTTTCTTCTACTGTCAATCACCTTATAATCCATGTCATGTGGCGTTGGTGATCATGTCTGTTTACAGCCTTCTGTTTCTTGTACTGTCAATCATCTTATAGTCCATGTCATGTGGCGTTGGTGATCACATCTGTTTACAGCCTCCTGTTTCTTGTACTGTCAATCATCTTATAATCCATGTCATGTGGCGTTGGTGATCATGTCTGTTCACAGCCTTCTGTTTCTTGTACTGTCAATCATCTTATAATCCATGTCATGTGGCGTTGGTGATCATGTCTGTTCACAACTTCCTGTTTCTTGTACTGTCAATCTGTTTATAGTCCATGTCATGTGGTATTGGTGATATGTGTACAATCTTCTTCTTCTTATAGTCCATGTCATGTGACATTGGTGATCATGTCTGTCCATCTCCTTCTACTTTGTATACTGCCAATCATTTCTGATACCACTGTTCCTCCATGCCATGATGTCAAACTGGCCAGCATATTCTCTCTTGGTTTCCCCTGTCTCTCTTCCCCGTACAACTTTCTCATTGTGACAAAATACCCCTTCTCATAATATGTTCAAAGAATGTTGACTTTCGTCTGCTGATGCGAGTAACCAGTTCTCTTTGTGAGTTAACTTCTTTCAAGATATCTTGATATCTTTCTATCAATCCATTGTCTTTTTATCAGTCTTTTATAAACTCACATTTCCAAGGTTATATACTGGATCTACTTTAAAAAACAACCACACATACCGACAACTAGTTCTCTAACATCCTTCCAAGCAAAGTGGGTTCGCTTCTCGTGTACGATGGTGATACGCAGACGTCGTTGTATTCCCTGGTGCAGCATGAAGATCCCTTGAGTTGGTAAATCATTGGAGTGGTCCACTACAACAGGTACGTACCTGAGATTGTATACATCATCATTATTATCATAATTGTTATCATCACTATTATTATTACCATTAATATATCATCATCACTATTAGCACTACCACCATCATCATCATCATCCCTTTTAGCAGTACCATCATCATCATCACTGTCATCAAGATTATCTTCATAAACATCATCACTATTAGTACCAAAATAAAAAAAAACACCTGCCCACAACAAATATAATCATAATATATTTAGAGAGAAGATGGACATTGTCCAGTGACCCATTGTCCTTGGAAATACTATGATGGTTTGCTTATACTACTGTCTATAGACTGTGATATTTGTGTTCACATCTAAGTATTCTTGTTTCCCCATTGTTTGTTGAAACAAAATAATGTTTTGTTGTCAAAATATTCACTTTTACCTGTACATATTTGTTTCTTGAGCTTTCCAGTCACATTTTACATTCCCAGTTTTGCATCAGTTTGTGAATCATAAAGTGAAATGGGTTGCACTGTTTTGTCAAGCCTATGGCTTAAAACATCCAATTTCAACAAGCAATTTCTTTGCTTTGTTTTTTTCTAGCTGATGATTGTCTCAAGTCGCCTACAAGGCAGCAGGTTTGTGTATTCCTTATGTGGTTCCTATCCCTTGACCTGCCCGACATGGGAGACCCTACCAGTAGCTGCACTACTGTTGGCATAGCTCTTGGGGGGCACTGCAACTTACAAGCCCCTCTTCCATTGTAAGGTCAAGAAACATCAGAGGGGATATACATTTAATAGAAGTCCCTCCTACTTTTGATACAAACATGTTTGTAATCCATCGATCTCCTAACCACTCACTGACGAGTATTTAATGAATAATTCTAGACAATTTCTGCCCATCACAGCTTTAAAAAATTGAGCAGAAAAACACATGAAAAGAAACTTACTCTCCATTGGGTGCAAGTTCACAGATCTCAAACCAGACAAGCAGGTCACACTGGGAATGGACTGGGCTTGAGCTAAGGGTGAAAGGACAAGAGAAAAACAACAACTCAAATACATATTCTTTGTTGGCCCTTCCTTCTCTTTTCTTACATCGAGAGTATCTCTTCAAATCTGTGTATCTTATCAAGGGCATGTATAAACTACGCTCATCATCACCATAACGTGCTATCCTGATACACATGGGTGGTCATGTTTCACCATCTCACAAAATCATCACAGTTGAGGATTAATATTAAGCACGGTTCGGAGTCACCTGGTGCACATGACTATCTCTACTCTATGACTATCTCTACTCTATGACTATCTCTACTCTATGACTATCCCTACTCTATGACTATCTCTACTCTATGACTATCTCTACTCTATGACTATCTCTACTCTATGACTATCTCTACTCTATGACTATCTCTACTCTATGACTATCTCTACTCTATGACTATCCCTACTCTATGACTATCCCTACTCTATGACTATCCCTTCTCTATGACTATCTCTACTCTATGACTATCTCTACTCTATGACTATCCCTACTCTATGACTATCCCTACTCTATGACTATCTCTACTCTATGACTATCTCTACTCTATGACTATCTCTACTCTATGACTATCTCTACTCTATGACTATCTCTACTCTATGACTATCTCTACTCTATGACTATCTCTACTCTATGACTATCTCTACTCTATGACTATCCCTACTCTATGACTATCTCTACTCTATGACTATCTCTACTCTATGACTATCTCTACTCTATGACTATCTCTACTCTATGACTATCTCTACTCTATGACTATCTCTACTCTATGACTATCCCTACTCTATGACTATCCCTACTCTATGACTATCCCTACTCTATGACTATCTCTACTCTATGACTATCTCTACTCTATGACTATCTCTACTCTATGACTATCTCTACTCTATGACTATCCCTACTCTATGACTATCTCTACTCTATGACTATCTCTACTCTATGACTATCTCTACTCTATGACTATCTCTACTCTATGACTATCTCTACTCTATGACTATCTCTACTCTATGACTATCCCTACTCTATGACTATCCCTACTCTATGACTATCCCTTCTCTATGACTATCCCTACTCTATGACTATCCCTACTCTATGACTATCCCTACTCTATGACTATCCCTACTCTATGACTATCTCTACTCTATGACTATCTCTACTCTATGACTATCTCTACTCTATGACTATCTCTACTCTATGACTATCTCTACTCTATGACTATCCCTACTCTATGACTATCTCTACTCTATGACTATCTCTACTCTATGACTATCTCTACTCTATGACTATCCCTACTCTATGACTATCCCTACTCTATGACTATCCCTTCTCTATGACTATCCCTACTCTATGACTATCCCTACTCTATGACTATCCCTACTCTGTTTCTCTATGAATTATCAAAACATGATATTCTAGGTATCTGTAAAGAAGGTAGTTTGCCATTGCTTTTCATCTTAGCAATAACCATACTGGTCAATGACCGTACACATTGTCTCCATCAAGAGTTCCTCTGCCTACTGTCGTGAAATTGGAGATAACAATCAACAACTATCCATCAGCTGATCTTCAGCTCCATCCATCATCTGTATCCATGGCTTCACATGACCCTGATTGGGGGACTAAATGGGTACTCCACCTTGCCCAAGTGCATAAGGAAGAAAAAAAAGTTACAATCCTTTGTCTGTGCAATTAGGTCCTCTTGTTTTATGTGGTTACTCAAAGAGTGATTGATCACATGAGTGTTGTGTGACTAAAGTGATATAAGAGATGAGTGTTGTGTGACTAAAGTGATATATGAGATACGTGTTGTGTGATTAAAGTGATATATGAGATGTAGTAAGTTGAGTTTAGGCTGCTGAGAGAGAAATATATATGCAATGAATGGTGATATGTTGGGTTATAAGATTGTTGTAGAGAGTTGATGGGAGAATGTTGAGTTATAAGATTGTTGTAGAGAGTTGATGGGAGAATGTTGAGTTATAAGATTGTTGTAGAGAGTTGATGGGAGAATGTTGAGTTATAAGATTGTTATAGAGAGTTGCTGAGAGAATGTTGAATTATAAGATTGTTGTAGAGAGTTGATCGGAGAATGTTGAGTTATAAGATTGTTGTACAGAGTTGATTGGAGAATGTTGAGTTATAAGATTGTTATAGAGAGTTGCTGAGAGAATGTTGAATTATAAGATTGTTGTAGAGAGTTGATGGGAGAGTGTTGAGTAGTAAGATTGTTTTAGAGAGTTGATGGGAGAATGTTGAGTTATAAGACTGTGGTAGAGAGTTGATGGGAGAATGTTGAGTTATAAGAGTGTGGTAAAGAGTTGCTGAGAAAATATTGAGTTATAAGAGTGTTGTAGAAAGTTAATGAGAGAATGTTGAGTTATAAGATTGATGTAGAGAGTTGATGGGAGAATGTTGAGTTATAAGATTGTTGTAGAGAGTTGATGGGAGAATGTTGAGTTATAAGATTGTTATAGAGAGTTGCTGAGAGAATATTGAATTATAAGATTGTTGTAGAGAGTTGATTGGAGAGTGTTGAGTAGTAAGATTGTTTTAGAGAGTTGATGGGAGAATGTTGAGTTATAAGACTGTGGTAGAGAGTTGATGGGAGAATGTTGAGTTATAAGAGTGTGGTAAAGAGTTGCTGAGAGAATATTGAGTTATAAGAGTGTTGTAGAAAGTTAATGAGAGAATGTTGAGTTATAAGATTGATGTAGAGAGTTGATGGGAGAATGTTGAGTTATAAGATTGTTGTAGAGAGTTGATGGGAGAATGTTGAGTTATAAGAGTGTGGTAGAGAGTTGCTGAGAGAATGCTGAGTTATAAGACTGTGGTAGAGAGTTGATGGGAGAATGTTTAGTTATAAGATTGTTGTAGAGAGTTGATGAGAGAATGTTGAGTTATAAGAGTGTGGTAGAGAGTTGCTGAGAGAATGTTGAGTTATAAGACTGTGGTAGAGAGTTGATGGGAGAATGTTGAGTTATAAGATTGTTGTAGAGAGTTGATGAGAGAATGTTGAGTTATAAGATTGTTGTAGAGAATTGATGGGAGAATGTTGAGACAGAAGGTTGATGTGAGGAGATTAAACTTGGATGTTGAGATAGAAGGCTAATGTAGAGACAATATATTTCGAACATTAGTACAAAAAACTAAATTTAAGAAAACTCTAAAATATGAGCATATCAAATAACATAAAAATGTGCTCAACAAAATCTAATAACTATGAAGATAAAACAGAAGACAGGAATATATCTGGAGATAAAACAGAAGACAAGAATATATCTGGAGATAAAACAGAAGACAGGAATATATCTGGAGATAAAACAGAAGATAGGAATCAGTTATCAGTTATCAGATGGGGTATCTTCATTGCACTCCAGACATGTCCATAGGTGCTCAGATCCTACCCCCCAGCATATGCATCAACGTCTGGTGGCTAATAGTGCCAGTTCTGTGTTGGTTGACAAGGCGCCTTGTTTTCTCTGTACCTCTTGCGTCTGGCCATGCCGCTTCTTACTCCCAAGTCTTTCATCCTGGACAGCAATGTGGATTCACTGACGTCAAAGTCCTCTGTTCTCGCCATACCTTTGAGGACATTAATAACATCGGCATGATCCATGGGCTGGCCATCTACAGGGGGTGCAGAGCCAGCCAGTTTATCAGCTCATTCATTTCCCTCGACTCCCGCATTGACTGTTCCGTCGCCGAGCTGTGTTTCTTGTAAGACTACAATATCGTTTTCCGTTTTTCGAGAATGGGTCTGCGTTGACTAAATGATGCACAGTTCCAGTACAGTACTCGAAAGTTTCTGATACCCAATCTGTCACATTTTAATCGCCTTCTGCGTGTGCCTGCCCTCTTCCCATGCTGTGTCCTTGCCGGTCGTCTGGTCGTCATGTTTGGCTTAACTATCGCCACCGATGATACGCTGAAGGAAGTCCGGGCGCGCGTGCACGAACCCCTTTGCATGGTCCAAACTCCAGTTCTAAGATAGGAATATACCTGGTGATAAAACAGAAGACAGGAATATACAAGAAGATAAAACAAAAATACAGGAATATACCTGGAGGGAGCAATGATGCCGTACTTTGATGATGGGACTGGCTTCGACACAGACATGGCAGGAAAACTGCGACTGGGTGGTGGCCTCACACTGTAAGAGTTTATATATGTGTGAAATTACTGACGCCCATTGACATCTCTCTCTCTCTCTCCGTTTCTCTGTCTTTCTTTGTCTGTGTGTGTATGTACCTGCATGTGTGTGTATCTATATATACATATGCATATGTCTCTCTCTCTCTCTCTCTCTGTGGGTGGGGGTGTGGGTGGGTGGGTGTGTGTGTGTGTGTGTGTGTGTGTGTATATATATACATGTCTATATATCTGTATATGTGAGTGTATCATCATCACTAATAGCACTATGACCATTATCATCATCATCATCGTCGTCGTCATCATCATCATCATCATCATCATCATCATCATCATCATCATCATCATCATCATCATCATCATCATCACTGTCATCAAGATTATCTTCATGAACATCATCACTATTATTATATTATTCTGTATATATGTGCGTATATTTGCATGTATGCATATTTATTATTTATATACATAAATATTTGTGTGTGTCACAGAAAACACACATGCATATACATAGACACCCACACATATTCAAGCCTAATGGTACAGAAGTTAGTAAAGTCACCTACCAAGACTGTACTTGTAGATTTAATCTCCAGTGGTGGTAGACATTGGTAGTCTAAAGACAGCACGATGAAATCTTGGCACTCATGTTATTTGAGAACTCATTTTGATGAAGAACTACTATTTCATTGTCTCTTCAGTTATAGTGGCCTCCCCTTATTAGGCCTCTCTAGGGTTCTACTGCAGCTACCTCTAAAGCTGAAAGAGTTAAGAGATGTTATCCTGGGGAACTACCTTCATGTGAGATCACCACCTGGCTACAACAGTATCAGCAGATGGAAGACACATCATGGACAGGGCAGACATACAGAAGACTGTCTATGAACAACTGATAGAGACAGAGCCACAGATAAAACAACGTATTCGGAGGAACTGTGGCTGTGAAGTTACACTGTCCGCTCCAGGCTGAGAAGATATCGGGTACAGTCCCTGCATAGGCTGGAGATTTGAAAAGAATCATTGGTACCTCATAATATCACATACCCCCATCCCCTGATCTCTTGAGTAATGAGTTAAGTGTTGGTCCAGCAGTGAAGGATGTATGAGAGGATGAAGCTGACGTGATTACAACCAGTGTCTCAGTGGAGCGATCGGCTTCTACACCTTGCAGCATTATATGCGGGAGACAGAGCATCTATGGGTTTGAATAAGATATTCAGTCACGGTTCCAACTTCATGGCAAAGGGTCACCCCATAATGTTCCTTTCCTGTGCCAGTGAATATCACACAAAATGCTCCTCACTGCCCCATCATGGATTTGAATAACAAAGACACAAACAATAGATTGCACGATTTATGGGAAAACATTGTTTTGAATCAATGGGTTTGTCCAAAATGTTATGTTGATTCTGAATAAATAAATAAATTAGGAAGTCAGTCAATCAATATAGATGGAATGGTCTTTGGTCAGCCTGTCCACTTACCAGGGGCACTCCTTGGCCTGTTCGTGTAGAGGGTGTTGCTGATAATGTCCGAGTACCTCGAAGACCAGAGGTTGAGTCTTGATGTAATCAATGAATGACTTGGTCACGTTCACAGTAAACTGTCAAGGAAAGAGTCAGGAATCACATTTTTCAAGTACATAAAAAAATGAAATCACTAATATCTAGTTCAACCCTTCTGTAATAATAACAGGATTTATAGCATAGAGGATTAAAGCACTTAAACTTCCTGAGGATGTGGTAATTGGGTTCATTCTCTACACCAGTCATCATCATCATCATGTCCCATGCCGATAAGAGTGGGTGGTCATTGTCTCAACCATACCATGTGGCCAAGCTATCCGGGTATTTACTTCTCTGCCTTCCCCATGTTCTCTTCCCCTTGATCTTACCAGTTGTCACCAAGTTCTCCAATTTATTTCTTCTTATTATGTGACAAAAATGTTTTTGACTGTCTACGTTTAATTTCTCTAATCAGTTTAAGATTTTCATTTGTTTCTTGTAGGACTTGCTTATTATTTTTCTGTCTGTTAGTGGCTTTCTTTGCATTTTCCTCAGAAACCACATTTCCACAACCATCACATGTTTTTCATCCTGTTTGCTCATTGTCCACGCTTCACATCCATACAAAAGCTTAGTTTCTATGTAGCACCTCAACACTCTTTTTCTTGTTGCAAATGACACCTTGTTATTGGTCAGTATGTTTTCCATCTGGCAAAAGGCTACCTTCGCAATGGCAATTCTTGTTCTAATCTCTTCAAGCATCTCCCATCAGATGTTATGACTGTTCCGAGATAATTGCACAGTTGGACTTAAACGCTGACTTCTTGCTCACAAAATAAGTGCAAATAGTGAACGTAAAATTGTCTTGAAAATCAGCCTGGAGTTGATCACGTTCTAAAAATAATTTCAGAATGAAATCGCTGAAATGTGTTTATTCATGTCTTTTAATCAATTATAACTTACACTTTATATATGGTGTATTTTTAATGACTGCAGTTTTTTAAAATATTGCCATTTCAAGTTTTGTATTTACCTATTTATGTTGCATTGTGTTGCATGAACTCCACTGTAGCGAAACATCATATAACATTATATATGCAGATGATACAATATTGATTGCAGACAATGCACAAAATCTACAACAATTAGTAGATGCAGTTGTGGTACACAGTGAACAGCTGGGGCTGGAATTAAATTGTAAGAAGTCACAGGTTATGGTCGTCACTAGGAAGAACGAAGTACCACAATGTAATATACAAGTAAATGGGTCCAATATTCTTCAACAAGTGAATCGGTACAATTATTTCGGAACAGTCACAACATCTGATAGGAGATGCCTTGAAGAGATTAGAACAAGAATCACCATGGCGAAAGTAGCCTTTAGAAAGATGAAAAACATTCTGACCAATAAACAGAAAAACAGTGTTTTGTATGGATGTGAAACTTGGACAATGTGCAGTCAAGCTGAAAAACATCTGATGGCTGCAGAAATGTGGTTTCTGAGGAAAATGCAAAGAATATCATGGACAGACAGAAAAACCAATGACCAAGTACTACAGGAGACAAATGAAAATCGTAAATTGATTAGAGAAATTAGACATAGACAGTCAAAATTTTTGGACATGTTATGAGAAGAAATGGATTGAAGAACTTAGTGACAACTGGCAAGATCGAAGGGAACAGACCAAGAGGAAGACCGATAGGAAAATACCTGGATGGCTTGGCCACATGGTATGAACGAGACAGGAACACTGAGCTGACCCACGACTGTGGTGATCAAGTGAAATGGCGAGTCACGACCGCCCACACTTTACGGCATGGCCAATGATTGATTGATTGATTGACAATCATTTTATAGGAGGTGACAATCCTTTTATAGGAGGTGACAATCCTTTTATAAGGCATCACAATCAACCCCAGCATTATTTGGCTGTTTATCATTTTCAAACACAGAAGCCACAAACTATAGGCGGATGTCTGTAGTGTAAAGGAACAGCTAGACCATCATGCCCTGGAGAGAATGTGCCGCAGGCAGTGACCAGACAATCTGGCTGACAATCGGCACTCTGTCAGAAGGCCAGACAGACACATAATCAGACTCCAAATAGTGTCATCAATATTGGGACTCTTCACTGCTGGTTGAAGATGAGGATGGAGTGAGTATGGGAATATATTGAGTGCTTTGATGTTGGTTCTTGGCTCAACTCCACTCAACTCCAACACACGGAGATTAGAAGCAGACGCAGACATGAATAAAATGGGGAGATTCATGGGTGGAATGGCCTGGGAAAGCTAATGATAGGACAGCTTGAAGTGGGATGGTTGAGGGACTGTGTCCAATTGGGAATAAGGGGCGAAAGACAGAGATGTGTGTGTGTGTGTGTGTGTGCATACATGTATGATTATGTGTGTTATCACAATCATATTCATACTTAGCTCTTAGTCAGTTGCATATCCTTTACATAACGTCACAGTCAACCCCAGCCTATATTAGCTGTTTGTGATTTCTTGGCAAGATTATGTTCAGCAGTTTGCCATTGCTTTCTGAACGGCTAGCATTCATACCATCGCATGAAAACCAGCGTAAGGCGGTCTGCTGCCAATTTGCCTACAGCTGTGTTTCAACCTGGTATGCGGGATTGCGAATTGCGTCCGTAGCTTCTTTGCCACAGAACTGGCCATGTATGTATACACATGTTAAAAATAAAAATCAGCAATACATGAATGGACAAGACAAGACTCCCCTACCAAGCCCTCATATGGTCACCGGTAGGGAAAAGAAAACGGGGAAGACCAAGAGAGACCCTGCATAGAACCATCATTAGAGAAGGCTCATTCAATGGCCAAGTAAATATCCAAGATCTACAACAGGTAGCAGCGAACTGTCAGGCATGGAGAGACAGGACTTCTGCCCTATGTGCCGCCTTAGGCTCAAGAGGAAAGACTAACTAACTAACTAATACATGATAAACAAATGAAAGTGAGACGTACATTCTGAACATGGTAGAAGCCCAATGGAGGCCCTTTGCCGGTGTTCTTCAGTGGTTCCGTGGAGAAAGCCTCATCATGGCGATGTTGGAAACTGCAATTACAAACAACAAGTCTAATGAAAGACAGTATTGATATTAAAGCATCTACTTGAACGTTTGTGGATTTGATGCTGAATGGCCAAACATAAGGTCGTAGGTCAAAGGGAGTGTTCAAATAAAAACAAACATGGATGGCTACTTCTGTCACTTAGATCACTGTGGCCCCCCCCCCCCCCCATACATTTATGGAGTACTCTCTTTATTTCTGACTATATTATAGATACATATTTTCTTATTGGGTGTTTTGTTTTAAGTTAAACAAAGAAATTTCTGCACTTTAACTTGTTCTTCTCTTCTTGTGATAATGAGTTCTCATTATGAAGTCAACCATGGAGTAAAAACATTTTTTGTAGGATGTGTGTACATCAGAACCACACATTCCATAAATACTCAAATATATTAGATGTTAGTATTACACAAATACCGAAGTATTGGAAAGATTTGGTTTGGTGACAGTTTGTTCCATGCTCATTCTTTGTAAACTTAGATGAATAGGAGGATGGATGATGGTAGAATACCAAAGGACATCTTTTTTGGTGAATTAAAGATGGGTAAAATATCTCAGGGTCGGCCTCTACTATGATACAAAGATGTGTGTAAGCGGGACATGACTGATACAGGCATTGTTAATGCACATTGGGAGCAAGTCACTGCTGAACGTGTTGCATGGAGGGCAAAATTCAGGAATGGAATAAAGACAAAGGAGAACATGATTGCAGATAGCTCACACTCTGAGCGTGTGAGACGTATTATGGTGCGTGATAGTGGGAATGACCATGTGTTCACATGCATCCATTGTGGATTAAAATTTACCGCAAGAATTGGTTTGATCAATCACATTCACTATCACCATTGGTTGCAGTTATTATGCCTTGTTTGAAGCATAATGTAACAAACTATCGTCTGTCAAGATGGCCAGGTGCCAGTGAGTATTACACATCTTAGAGCTTAATGTTCATTCAGTGGACAAGTATAGCAGCTGGATGGTTTGCTTAGTACACACATGCAATGAAATGAATCAGATGGATGTAGCCTATGAATGAATTTATTAAGTCTGATATGGGCTGTCTTAAGGCAAACAATGATCTCCACAAGCCAAGAGGGTGGTAGCCATTGAGTTGATTTCATACATTTTGCACTTTAACTGATAACGGAGCTATTCCAGACAATAGCCTCTAAACTAAATGTCCTAAACTTTTAAAGTGTGGATAAAAAAGTTAGCTGCATGTCCTGTACAGGATACTGCACTCAACCCCAGCATTGTTTAGCTATTTGTGATTTGCTAGCAAGTTTACATTAAGTAGTTTGCCATTGCTTTCTGAACGCCTGATGCTCACACTATTGAAAATATCAACACCAGGTAGTCTGTTTCCAAGTCGCCTGCAGCTGATTTCAAATGCAGAAGGCGGGATTGTGAAGTGTGTTCTCTACCCTTTCACCAAAATTCTGTGTGGATACTAAGCCTTTTATTCTTAGTAAAAAAGTCGACTTTTAAGCGTCTTTTTTACTAAGAATAAAAGGAACAAAACAGTTCTATGAGTATGCACGAAAGCTAAAATAATGAACTGCTTAAAAAGGAATAACTGGCGCTATGGTGGAGGAGTTATGAATGCAGTTCGCAATCCTGCATATCGCGTTCAAAACACAGTTGCAGGAAATTTGGAAGCAGACTGCTGATGTTCATACAATGGTATGAGTGCTGGTAGTTTAGAAAGCAATGGCAAACAAACTACTGAATATAAACTTGCCAAAAAATCACAGATTGCCAAAAATGCTGGGATTGACTGTGATGTCCTATAAAGGACATGCAACTAACATCTTTTTTTTTTAATTTTCAAAGAAATTAAAACGAACAAAACAGTGCTAAGAGTATCCATGAATGCTAAACTAATGAACTGCTTAAAAAGTGGAAACGTACTTGAACTGGCAGAAAATGTCTGCATATTCTGGTGAAATGTTGGACGCCTGAAGGATGGTAACTCGAAACTGGAACTGGCTCCCTAACTTCAGATGCTCTGGTAGGTCAGCACTGAAGTCAGATTTGTCAGATGTCTCTAAAGTTTTATTGTCCACATCCATGTTCTGATTTTCTGTTTTAGAAAATAAAAAATCTAGACTTACAATTTGAAACTGTGAAACGGAGAATTTAAAAGAGACTATAAATTCAGAAAGTTACAAGTTAAGTGGATTGTAAATATAAAGTTGATAAACTGCAGTGATAACAGTGCCGAAACAAATCTTCTTGTTTTAATAAATATGGCTAACCATGAATTAATCTGGGAGTTGCTGTAGTATAGTGGTCCTTTGGTCACATGTCTGAGTATCTGGGACTTGCCATAGTACAATGGTTCCTTGGTCACATGTCTGAGTATCTGAGACTTGCCATAGTACAATGGTTCCATGGTCACGTGTCTGAGTATATGAGACTTGCCATAGTACAATGGTTCCGTGGTCATGTGTCTGAGTATCTGAGACTTGCCATGGTACAATGGTTCCATAGTCACATGTCTGAGTATCTGGGACTTGCCATGGTACAATGGTTCCTTGGTCACATGTCTGAGTATCTGAGACTTGCCATGGTACAATGGTTCCGTGGTCACATGTCTGAGTATCTGGGACTTGCCATGGTACAATGGTTCCATGGTCACGTCTGAGTATCTGGGACTTGCCATAGTACAATGGTTCCGTGGTCACATGTCTGAGTATCTGAGACCTGCCATGGTACAATTGTTCCGTGGTCACATGTCTGAGTATCTGGGACTTGCCATAGTACAATGGTTCCGTGGTCATGTGTCTGAGTATCTCTGAGCTGTCAAAGCACAATGAATCTGCTTTTTCTGAATCCAACATGTCATTTATTGTGCGTTTTTACATTAGGCCAAAAGAATGAAATTATGTAGACACACCATCATTATCCAGAATGTCAGCCCAAAGGTTAGTTGTAAAACTTTGTAATAATTGCATTCTACAGTTGCCTGTCTTGTGCCCTTTCTGTAACTCCATGTATTTCTGCACTGATAGCTGCGTACATGCTTGTTTTATAAATATTGCCCTTCGTCCACCCCTTCCTCTCTTCCAGAGTTGTGTGTACTTTATTTTGGTGTTTCTTCCTGTCATTTGTGACCTAGCCATAAAAACATTCACCATTTTGTATTACTTTAATAAGTCTTCTTTCTTCTGTTACATTTTCCAGAACTTGCCAGCTGAATGTATCACTTTCTGGCAATAGCACATCTGAAATGTCTCTATAAGTTTTGCCATGACATGTATTTATTGTCCAAGTAGGCAGACTTCACAGACATAAACAATAACTACTAGAGCTCTCTTTTGAACAGAAGAAAAGACAACAAGAGTTAAAACTCTTCACTGAACAGAGAACAGAAGAAAAGACAAGTGTTCAAACTCTTCACTGAACGGAGAATAAGATAGTTGATCAGGACAATCCTATGGCAGTCACTGACTTAGAAGTATGAACTGTTAGGACACTACTTAATTAGCTGAGGTGAGCTGCTACTTTTCTTCCTAGAATATTATGAACATTACCCATAATCCATTATATAAAATGCTGTGTAGTTCTGCAGAAGTACTGACAGGCAACAAACCAGTCCTACCACAGCTGTGAATTGAACCCTGGGTAATATGATGATATAATCCTAGTAACTGTGAGCAGGCAGCAGTTGATTCCCTCTCTGACAAAAGCCCAGGTGTACCTCATCTGTGTCAGTGAAGTGTAGTGTATTGTTCATGGTCAGGTGTGGCAGCAGCAGTTTCTATCGTAAGTCAGCTAATCTTGGGCCTGGGAGCTGTCATTGTTCAACTGGTTCCTCATTCTGGAAGTTTGGTTGATGAAGTGGAACTGATTCAGTTAATATGATTCTTGACTGGGCCATAGCCTCTTCTCAGCTAGATGGTTTGGTTCTGGTTTCTTCTTGTTATTAGTTTAATTGGGTCCTGAGGATTTAGTTTCTCTTAATGTTTGAAGACTGAGCATTCTCATGGGATGTGGCCCACTGGTCCAGCCATTTTCCCCTGTATTTGTTTCTCAGGATGTGTTGCAATGTAGTCCCTGATGGAAACTGAGTGCTGATCCTCGTTTGGATAGTCTGAACCATAGGGAACTGAATCAGTATGAAAGCACACTAACTACTGCACTAAAAGCTAAAAATAACTACTGACAATACTGCTTATAACAACATAGCCTTCATTTATTTCTAATAGAGACTAAGAACCTATAGATCTGCACAGAGTACATGAAGTTTGTTCTGTTAATTAACAATAACTCAGATGTCAGCTGTTTAATACACAAAATGGATGAATGTTAAAGTAGCAGAAGCCATTGCAATTCATATATAAAAGCCAGTCATGTGTAAACAGAAAGACATGATAGTTTAAAATTACTGGGCAGACAATCTGAATTACTGTGGGAATATGTTAGTATATTTCAACTTGAAGGATTTATCTAATGACTTTATGTTGTACGAATTCTGTAGTATGCACCTGAAGAGATGCAGTGATGTATGCCAGGCAATAAATCGTACAATCTATTGTTTGCGTTTTCGTTATTCACTATGAGAAACCTTTGGTTTGAATAACTCTGATGCTTGCTTCCATCTCATCTGGAAAGTAGTTATTTCCAAGGAAACAGAAGGAAAGCAGAGGAGAATAAAACAATGAAGAATATAAATACATAAATCTTGTTAACGGATGGCATCCCAGACCTGAAGCCAGCATTGAATTGTCCATTTTCTGACCTTCACCCTCAACAATCCTGAGCTCTTCCACAGAGGAGATCATTTTCTCAACTGATTTTTCCACTTCTGGTTGAAGACGGAAGTTGCTTCCATGCACAGGTTTCTGTTTGAAAAAACAACATCAAAGTTCATCAACAAAATCTCAACTATATAACTATCAATGTGTGTTTTAAAAAATACATCTTAGCCTGTTCACTAAATACTGTAAGTGACTGCATGGTAAGAGGCCTTTATTGTAACAAAATACATCTTAGCCTGTTCACTAAATACTGTAAGTGACTGCATGGTAAGAGGCCTTTATTTTAACAATGGTTTGGATACCATAATGGAAACTCTCCTGGTACACCCCAGACATTTTTTGTGGATGTAATAATGAAAGATGAGCGCTTGGAACAGCTGAATTGTAAGATGGGCCAGCGAGCCAAATTGTGACCCTCTGAAAATAAAATTTTTTAATTTTTTCGTTCTCCGTCACAGCCACATTTCTATTAACTTTTCTATCGCTATATCCTTTCAGCTATCTCTCATCTACCAAACTACATCTATGACAGCCATACTTTCATTAATAACTGTCTACTGGACTGTTTGCTGGATGTTTCAAGACCTAAAATTTCAGAGCACGTAGTCTATCCACTGTTTGTGCAGCATTATGAGGGTGAGAGTTGTGCAGCAACAATACTCCTGAACCCAACTTCCGGTACCCAACATGGAAGATAGGCATTTGAATGGTTAAGGACTCCAGAGTGTTTATGCTTGGGGTTACAGTTTGCATGCACATTTTTCTCATGTTGGACTGGTAGTGCATGGTTCCGTCACCCTGCTATTGAGTTGAATATGTGGAGCGATGTTGTGAGCTGAGAATTTTGTGTGGAATGCTTTCACATCTGTCCGCAGTTGTTTGTAGCATGAACTGCATGTTCGGAATGATGGCGGCTGGCTTGTCGCTGAACTGACTGGTTTGCCTTATGCAGTAATGTGTGACTGCTGGTGTTCTAGTGACTGCCACTTACATTGATGATGAAATGTATATTTCGTGGAGCACTTTTGTGTTGGCATTCTGTGGCGGCATTATGAATAGTGTACCTGTGCAGGCTGTTGGTTTGTCAAGACTCCTGTCTGTACCACTTTTCACATGGGGCAGTAAGGAGCATTTTGTATGATATTCACTAGGACAGGAACAGAGCATAATGGGGATAACCCATTACCGTGAAGTTGGAACTGCGACTAATAACTAACAATACTCCTTTTGAGAGAAGTTCCCAGGATTTTGATCGCATCACTGGGTATTGCTTAAGAGCTAGTTGTGTCCTCAAATAAAATTTTCAGTTTTCCATGCTCTTCCATGCACTTTACAATAACATTCCTGTTACTTAATGACTTTCCCCTCGTATGTGTGTTTTAAAAATAACAAATTCCATATCAGGAACCTGCTGTGGCTATGTAGAGTGTTAGGACCGTCACATGTTTGTAGGCCTGAGTGCACGGAGAAATCCATGGCAAGGAATGAGAGCAGACATCAAACTCTTGTCAGACCATACTCATGCTTTTATCAGTGTAAAGTCCTAACTGTTACACCAACATGTCTGCTATATCATAATTATTTTTTCAAATTGCGTGTCCAAAATGGTTGTTTATAATTTTACTACCGGTTTTACGTTCAGCTAATTTTACATTCAGTAGTTTGCCATGGCTTTCTAAACTAGAAGTCAACAGTGAAGTCTGACTGACTGGCATGTGGATCAATCCCTGTCTCTGTCAATCCCTGTCTCTGTCAATCCCTGTCTCTATCAGAAGGGAAAGTTTCAGTACTTTAATATCATAATAATCATTTATTTAAAAAATAAACTTGTTATTATAACATATACACATTTTATTTAATCATTTTTAATTTCCAAAACTTCAGCACTGACAACCTTCACCTTGTTGAAATAATCGTCATCATTGAAGGTGATCTTTGCATTGCCTGATTGCTTGACTCCTGGGGTCATTTCCTGTGGATCATCTTTATCTGAAGATATCCAAAATATTTTGTTAAAAGCATGTTAACAATTTCTTCCATCTTCTTACTGTCTGTTGTATTGCTATAGTTGAGCTAACAGTATACATTTATTATCTGTTGTATTGCTAATGTTGAGCTAACAGTATACATTTATTATCTGTTGTATTGCTAATGTTGAGCTAACAGTATACATTTATTATCTGTTGTATTGCTATTGTTGAGCTAACAATATACATTTATTATATGTTGTATTGCTAAAGTTGAGCTAACAGTATACATTTATTATCTGTTGTATTGCTAAAGTTGAGCTAACAGTATACATTTATTGTCTGTTGTATTGCTAAAGTTGAGCTAACAGTATACATTTATTGTCTGTTGTATTGCTAAAGTTGAGCTAACAGTATACATTTATTGTCTGTTGTATTGCTAATGTTGGTCTATCTGTTGTATTGCTAATGTTAATCTATCTGTTGTATTGCTAATGTTAATCTATCTGTTGTATTGCTAATGTTGGTCTATCTGTTGCATTGCTAATGTTGGTCTATCTGTTGTATTGCTAATGTTGATCTATCTCTTGTAATGCTAATGTTGGTCTATCTGTTGTATAGCTAATGTTGATCAATCTGTTGATGTATTGCTAATGTTAATCTATCTGTTGTATTGCTAATGTTGGTCTATCTGTTGATGTATTGCTAATGTTGATCAATCTATTGATGTATTGCTAATGTTAATCTATCTGTTGTATTGCTAATGTTGATCCATCTGTTGTATTGCTAATGTTGATCAATCTGTTGATGTATTGCTAATGTTGATCTATCTCTTGTAATGCTAATGTTGGTCTATCTGTTGTATTGCTAATGTTGATCAATCTGTTGATGTATTGCTAATGTTAATCTATTTGTTGTATTGCTAATGTTAATCTATCTGTTGTATTGCTAATGTTGGTCTATCTGTTGATGTATTGCTAATGTTGATCAATCTATTGATGTATTGCTAATGTTAATCTATCTGTTGTATTGCTAATGTTGATCTATCTGTTGTATTGCTAATGTTGATCCATCTGTTGTATTGCTATTGTTGAGCTAACAGTATACATTTATTGTCTGTTGTATTGCTAATGTTGAGCTAACAGTATACATTTATTATCTGTTGTATTGCTAATGTTGAGCTAACAGTATACATTTATTATCTGTTGTATTGCTATTGTTGAGCTAACAATATACATTTATTATATGTTGTATTGCTAAAGTTGAGCTAACAGTATACATTTATTATCTGTTGTATTGCTAAAGTTGAGCTAACAGTATACATTTATTGTCTGTTGTATTGCTAAAGTTGAGCTAACAGTATACATTTATTGTCTGTTGTATTGCTAAAGTTGAGCTAACAATATACATTTATTGTCTGTTGTATTGCTAATGTTGGTCTATCTGTTGTATTGCTAATGTTGGTCTATCTGTTGTATTGCTAATGTTAATCTATCTGTTGTATTGCTAATGTTAATCTATCTGTTGCATTGCTAATGTTGGTCTATCTGTTGCATTGCTAATGTTGGTCTATCTGTTGTATTGCTAATGTTGATCTATCTCTTGTAATGCTAATGTTGGTCTATCTGTTGTATTGCTAATGTTGATCAATCTGTTGATGTATTGCTAATATTAATCTATCTGTTGTATTGCTAATGTTGATCCATCTGTTGTATTGCTAATGTTGATCAATCTGTTGATGTATTGCTAATGTTGATCTATCTCTTGTAATGCTAATGTTGGTCTATCTGTTGTATTGCTAATGTTGATCAATCTGTTGATGTATTGCTAATGTTAATCTATCTGTTGTATTGCTAATGTTGGTCTATCTGTTGATGTATTGCTAATGTTGATCAATCTATTGATGTATTGCTAATGTTAATCTATCTGTTGTATTGCTAATGTTGATCTATCTGTTGTATTGCTAATGTTGATCAATCTGTTGATGTATTGCTAATGTTGATAAATCTGTTGATGTACTGCTAATGTTAATCCATCTGTTGTATTGCTAATGTTGATCTATCTGTTGTATTGCTAATGTTGATCAATCTGTTGATGTATTTATAATGTTGATCAATCTGTTGATGTACTGCTAATGTTAATCCATCTGTTGTATTGCTAATGTTGATCAATCTGTTGATGTATTGCTAATGTTAATCTATCTGTTGTATTGCTAATGTTGGTCTATCTGTTGTATTGCTAATGTTGATCTATTTGTTGTATTGCTAATGTTGATCCATCTGTTGTAATGCTAATGTTGGTCTATCTGTTGTATTGCTAATGTTGATCCATCTGTTGTATTGCTAATGTTGATCAATCTGTTGATGTATTGCTAATGTTGATCTATCTCTTGTAATGCTAATGTTGGTCTATCTGTTGTATTGCTAATGTTGATCAATCTGTTGATGTATTGCTAATGTTAATCTATTTGTTGTATTGCTAATGTTAATCTATCTGTTGTATTGCTAATGTTGGTCTATCTGTTGATGTATTGCTAATGTTGATCAATCTATTGATGTATTGCTAATGTTAATCTATCTGTTGTATTGCTAATGTTGATCTATCTGTTGTATTGCTAATGTTGATCCATCTGTTGTATTGCTATTGTTGAGCTAACAGTATACATTTATTGTCTGTTGTATTGCTAATGTTGAGCTAACAGTATACATTTATTATCTGTTGTATTGCTAATGTTGAGCTAACAGTATACATTTATTATCTGTTGTATTGCTATTGTTGAGCTAACAATATACATTTATTATATGTTGTATTGCTAAAGTTGAGCTAACAGTATACATTTATTATCTCTTGTATTGCTAAAGTTGAGCTAACAGTATACATTTATTGTCTGTTGTATTGCTAAAGTTGAGCTAACAGTATACATTTATTGTCTGTTGTATTGCTAAAGTTGAGCTAACAGTATACATTTATTGTCTGTTGTATTGCTAATGTTGGTCTATCTGTTGTATTGCTAATGTTGGTCTATCTGTTGTATTGCTAATGTTAATCTATCTGTTGTATTGCTAATGTTAATCTATCTGTTGCATTGCTAATGTTGGTCTATCTGTTGCATTGCTAATGTTGGTCTATCTGTTGTATTGCTAATGTTGATCTATCTCTTGTAATGCTAATGTTGGTCTATCTGTTGTATTGCTAATGTTGATCAATCTGTTGATGTATTGCTAATGTTAATCTATCTGTTGTATTGCTAATGTTGATCCATCTGTTGTATTGTTAATGTTGATCAATCTGTTGATGTATTGCTAATGTTGATCTATCTCTTGTAATGCTAATGTTGGTCTATCTGTTGTATTGCTAATGTTGATCAATCTGTTGATGTATTGCTAATGTTAATCTATTTGTTGTATTGCTAATGTTAATCTATCTGTTGTATTGCTAATGTTGGTCTATCTGTTGATGTATTGCTAATGTTGATCAATCTATTGATGTATTGCTAATGTTAATCTATCTGTTGTATTGCTAATGTTGATCTATCTGTTGTATTGCTAATGTTGATCAATCTGTTGATGTATTGCTAATGTTGATAAATCTGTTGATGTACTGCTAATGTTAATCCATCTGTTGTATTGCTAATGTTGATCTATCTGTTGTATTGCTAATGTTGATCAATCTGTTGATGTATTGCTAATGTTGATCAATCTGTTGATGTACTGCTAATGTTAATCCATCTGTTGTATTGCTAATGTTGATCAATCTGTTGATGTATTGCTAATGTTAATCTATCTGTTGTATTGCTAATGTTGGTCTATCTGTTGTATTGCTAATGTTGATCTATTTGTTGTATTGCTAATGTTGATCCATCTGTTGTATTGCTAATGTTGGTCTATCTGTTGTATTGCTAATGTTGATCTATTTGTTGTATTGCTAATGTTGATCCATCTGTTGTATTGCTAATGTTGGTCTATCTGTTGTATTGCTAATGTTGATCTATCTGTAGTATTGCTAATGTTGATCTATTTGTTGTATTGCTAATGTTGATCTAGCTGTTATATTGCTAATGTTGATCTATCAGTTGAATTGCTAATGTTGATCCATCTGTTGTATTGCTAATGTTGATCCATCTGTTGTATTGCTAATGTTGATCCATCTGTTGTATTGCTAATGTTGATCCATCTGTTGTATTGCTAATGTTGATCCATCTGTTATATTGCTAATGTTGATCCATCTGTTGTATTGCTAATGTTGATCCATCTGTTGTATTGCTAATGTTATCTAACAGTTCACTCTTCATTACTGAGACTGAAGTGACTTAGAGTGACCTTTAACCTGAGCAGAACAAGTGCATTCCGTGGTTTGAGAAAGCATGGAATGTACTTGTTCTGTTCAAGTTAAAAGTCACTCTAAGTCACTTCAGTTTTATTTGTACTGTTTACTTAATCAAACACTCGTATGAAATGCAGTTGTGCGAGATTTGGCAGCGGATCACGTCGCGTTGGTTACTTACGGGGGTATGTGAGCCGGTCGTTCAAAAAGCAATGGCAAACTACTGAACGTAAAACTTGCCAAGACATCAACAGCAGCTGAAAAATGCTGGTGTTGACTGCAGTGTCCTGTAAGAATATGAAAAAAAAACAAAAAACTAATCAAACTAACCAACCCAACAATCAACCAATCTCCAAACCAACCAACCAACAACCAACCAAAAAATCAACCAACCATCCAAACAACGATTCAACAACCAATCAATCTAAAGCAACTAACTAACCAACCAACCAAACTACCAATAACAGACAGTAACAATTAGGTGCTTCGTACTATCTACCTGTTATCGCCTGCACTGACACGCGTAGATAACCTTTCACATCACCCTTGTCGTTAACAATTGCCACACGATGAACCAGTGGCACAGGATAGAACAGGTTACTCAGGTACACAAATGCTCTGAAAATATGGAAAACATAATGTCATTCACACACAATTGTCAGAAACACCTGGCATATGAAGTGTGCTAACATCTAGTCAGAGCCTACACTGTTGCATGTATGTCAGGCTGCAACAATAAAGCAGACAAGCCAAGAAACATCTCATTGCAGCACAAATGTTTTTTCTAAAGACAATGCAAAAAATACCAGGAATGGATAGAAAGCAAATAAGATAGTCCTTCAAGCAGCAGATGAAAACTGTAAAATGATTTGAGTAATTAAATATAGACTTGTATATCATCATCATCAAGTGGTATTGGCATTCATGACTCTCTACAGATCTTGGTCTTTGGTTTTCAGGATCAACTCTGCCGTTGATAATACTCCATGCCACAGTCACAATCCATCCAGCATCATTTCTCGTGGTCTGCCTCTGCCTCTCTTTCCCTCGATCTTTCCAGTTGTCACAATGTTCTCCAGCGCCTCTCTTCTCATCACATGACCAAAAAAAGCTGTTTGTCTCTTTCTTATTGTTGTATAAAATGTTCTAGTTTCGTTAGCCACTTTAAGGCATTCGTTGTTAATTACTTTGGCAGTGCAAAGAATTCGCAACATTCTTCTAAGGAACCACATCTCTGTTGCTTCCAATCTCTTCCTAATTTGTTCATTTATATTCCAAGATTCACAGCCATACAGCAAAACATGTTCTATGCAGCACTTCAGCACACTCTTTCTTACATTCAATGATAGCGACTTATTGCATAAGATATTGGACGAAATAAAGATGAGGAAAGTATATAATGTTTGGGGTAAGCAATTTAATGCGGTGGTATTGGGGGGGAGGAGTTTGATATAGGCCTATGCCCCAATGAGAGATAGAGGGTGAAATGAGAAGAAGATGCAGTATATATTATTTTGTTCTATTTCCTGTGTTGGCATAACAGTACATGAATCAGAGGGGTGAAATGTTGTATAGGGGGACAAACTGGCATGAAAGACAATCTGTGGTTTAACTTGTCAAGAACACAGAGAGCTGTGGTTTGTGGAGAATCATTATCACATGCCCACTTGGTGTGGCACATTGTGCTGATGATGGTGATAAAAATAAGAATTTGTTTGTTTCTCTCCATGATTTCAACATGCCTTCTTTGTTTCATTTTATACTGATGATGAGTGCGTTGACACACTTACCTGCCAACAAGCCTGAACCATGGGAATCGGTCATAGAAGGGGTCGCCACCAGTCAGACTGTCAAAATTTGGTTCTGGGGAGGTCGGAGACAGCTCAGCCTCGTTGTGATACATCTCCCTCATCAGTTCCAGCCGCTGCCTGTTTGATAATGTGGGACCCAAGTTCAATGGTTACATCAGCATGTTGACAACTATATCAGTTCTATATTTTAAAAAAGTTAGTTGCATATTCTTTACAGGACGTTGCAGTCAACACTAGCATTTTTTGCTGTTGAGATCTCTTGGCAAGTTTAAGTTCAGTAGTTTGCCATTGCTTTCTGAATGACCGGCACCCATACCATTTCATTAAAAAAAAACAATGCAAGGTGGTCTACTGCCAAATTGCCAGCAGACGTTTTTCGAAAATGGGTTTGTGGGGTCACGAACTGTGCCCATAACTCCTTCGCCATGGAGACCGGTTCTATATAGACACAATTAAATACTGCTGTTTGCCGTAAAATGACATTTCCACATGTCTTTATGTATATTAGATATATGGTGCTAATGCCATATTTGTTCAGAAACTCGACGAGTAGTTCAGTCAATGTCTTGCCAGATTGTCTGCCATGCTACATACTAATTCTCCCTGACACAATGAAATACCACTTTCTGCCATAAAAGTTAGTTGAGTTAAGCTGAGTTGAGTTGAGTTGAGTTGAATTGAGTTGAGTCAAAAACTGACATCACAGCACTCAGGACATTCCAATACATGCTCCATTTTCATCTTCAACAGCCTGCAAAGAGTCCCACTACTAATAGTACCAGTAGCAGTTTATTATGTGTCCATCTGGATGTAAAAGTGAAGGACTGTTTTCTATGCCTCAAGGTGTATTGGGTACATGGTTCCAATCCATTATTTGTATAATTCAATCAGCACTCAATGTGTGGTGCGGTTAATATCACATCAGACAGTTTGCCGTACTACATATCAGTTTGATGTTTGCGATACTCCACTTGCAATACATTGTAGAACATCTCTCTTATCATAACCACAAAAATGTCTTGTACCTTAATCCCACCTCAAGCATTTTCATATTCAGTGTATCAGCAATGTCTCGTATCCATGTTCATATTCAAGGTATCAGCAATGTCTCGTATCCATGTTCATATTGAAGGTATCAGCAATGTCTCGTATCCATGTTCATGCTGGTTCACAATGGTGGTATTTAATTACTGTTCATCATTATGTAACTTTTATCCAAAGTGGAATACAAAAATTGTAGTGTCTCATGACATTAGGTGGCTAGTTCCTTTCCTTGCAACCTTTTCCCTTCTCAACTCACAGCATAAACCCATTCTATGACTCCCCTAAAGATAAGTCACAACAGATACATAGGTCAAATAGTTGACCCTCAGGCCAGAGAGCTACTTATAACTTATGAAGATGGCAGGAAGTATATGGAACTCTCCTACCTTGATAGGATGAGGGTGAGGAAATGAAATTCTTTTGGCCACAAGCTAACAGGAAATATATCACAGTCTCCTAATTTGATGGGATGAGGGTGAGGAAATGAAATTCTTTTGGCCACAAGCTAACAGGAAATATATCACAGTCTCCTAATTTGATGGGATGAGGGTGAGGAAATGCCAGACTTTCTGTTGTCCAAAAGCTGACAGGGAAATATATCAGACTCCTACCTTGATGGGAGAGTCTTAAATATATCAGTATCCTACCTTGATGGGATGAGAGTCTTAAATATATCAGTCTACTACCTTGATGGGATGAGAGTCTTAAATATATCAGTCTCCTACCTGGATGGGATGAGGGTGCGGAAATTAAAGACATTTTGTTGGCCACATGCGGACAGGCAGTGGAATATGTCTTGTTTAGCTTCTGGAGTGTCTGGAGACAAGTCTTCATTGTAAATTTCTCTCATCAATGTTAGTCGTTGCCTGCAATCAGAGACAGAGACATGCAGAGACAGTCAGAAACATTCAGAATCTTCAGAGATATTGAAAGATAGAGACATGTAGAGACTGCAATTGTCCAGCAACAGACATTCCATAACATAGATAAATAGTCAGAATCATTCACAGGCATTCAAAGACTGATACAGACATTCAAAGAATGACACAGACATTCAGAGATTGTCACAGACATTCAGAGATTGTCACAGAAATTCAGACACTGTCACAGACATTCAGAGACTGTCACAAACATCCAGAGACTCACCATGATTCATAGAGAATCAGAGACATTCAGATACTGTCACAGGCATTCAGAAACAGTCACAGATGTTCAGAGACATTCAGGGACAACCAGAGACAACGAATAAGTTTCTTATTAAAATTAAATATCAAAGATGTGTTTACAAGAAGGATGAGACAACTATAACAATATATAAACATAAACAGATTTGTTTTCAAGAAGTAGGAGAAGAATACTCTAAAGGTATTTAAACATAAAAAATATGTTTACAAGAATGAGGAGATAACTCTAATATCATATAAACATAACAGATATTTGTACATGAAGGAGGAGATAACTCTAACATTACATAAACATAAAAGATATGTTTTCAAGAAGTAGGAGAGGATAACTCTAACAGTATACACACATCAAAGTTGTGTTTACAACGAGACAAAAAGATCCCTCTTCAAGGACTTGAAATTATTCTAATGCTTGTTGCTGAGATTTTTTCTTTCTTTAAGTTAAATATATTTAAATTTTAAAGTTAATGATTATCAAATTTCTTCTGTTTCCATTAAAAAAAAAAACTTGGGTATAACGGAATATTTAAAAATGTGTAACTAGGAAACAATGAAATAAAGTGTGATTAACGGCCACGAATATTGGACATCCCCATTGTTTAAGAGATAAAGCTCAGTGGTCAATGAACTAAACAAATAAAGTTATGAGTAAGACAGTGAAAAGCAGTGGAAAAGTCAGACTATTTGTGTGTTGTTCTGTCACCTGAGTTTCTCCAGGCTCCAGTAGTGGGTAGCTCCATTTTTGGTATCCTGCACTTCTACGGCCACAATGGTTTTTGGGAATGGCCTGGCCTCATCTCGAGCCTCGTGGTTAAGTAACTCCGGTGGCAATGGAGAATACAGAGTGTCTGTAAGCAGGACAAACTGGAACTGCACCTGAAGAAGATATGAGGGGAAGTCATTAAGAAACACAAATTTTACAAATTACTTTTATTACAATTGTGCAAATCAGAAATTTTGAGTGTCTTATTTCTCAACATAGTCGCTCTTCCTGGCAACAGACTTGGTCCACCTGTCCACTAGCTTGTTGATGCCTTCTAGGAAAAAGTTGAGTGTGGCTTTAAATCAATTTTTGCACCGTCTCCATTACCCCATTGTCATCTGCAAACCTCTGACCTTGCAAATATTCTTTCAAATGTCCAAACAAGTGAAAGTCTGATGACGCCAAGTCTGGACCGAATGCTGGATGTTTCAAGAGCTCAAATTTTAAAGCACATATTGTACCTACTGTATATGTAGCCGTAAGAGGTCTCGCACTATGTGGTTCATTAATGATATTTTGTCTTCCATTTTGAGACCATTCTACCCACTCATACACTCTCCCCTGACTCAAACAACTGTCCCCCAAGCATCATTCTTCTGTAGACTTCACAAGGTTTCACACCCTCTAAGCAACAAAAAAAAACAACAAAAAAATGGTTCATTGTTTTTTCCACCGTGCAAATCAATAGTGGGAGAAGCTATTTTGTAATTATTATTGCACATGTACAAACTGATTGATCCTCACGATCCCTTCATGGAATATTGCTTATGAGCCAGTTTGTGTACTGAAATAAAATTTTCCATTTTCCATACTCTTTCATGCACTTTATAGTACAATTTTGATTACTTAATTACTTTTGCTCTAAGTATTGTTTGAAGTTAATGAGCAGAGCAATTTAATACTATAAACAAAGAAAAAGGTAGAGGATTAAGTTTGTCAGCAAAACAAATGGATACAGCAAATAAAGAAAAGACAGTTTGAAGCAGTGAATATATAACAAATAAATATAGGATATAAAGAAGAAGGTATAGTAGGCAGAATAAATTAGAATCACTTTAAGATGATGGTATAGTTTAACCTTCTGATTCAGAGATGCAGATATTTTGGTATGTGGTCAGTTTCTTCATAAACCATACATCCACTTTTGTGAACTATGGAAGGTCTTGATCCTTCACCAGTGCTTCCACCTCATGATTTTCATGTCCAAGCTGTCTTTATTACACTATGTTCTCATTCCTGTTGGTTGGCTACTGTCCCATCTTTCAGAACCATGCCTCCTATTACTGTTATGTTAACCACTTTGACATTTGGGAGCTGTGTTCGTGCAGTGGGTTGCATGTTTGCCTGTTGGCCCAGTGTTCATTAGGACAGATTTGTAAACATTGACCTGGACTCTCAGGCTGACCCAGCCAAAAATAGATACCAGGAAATATGCAAATTAATACAAGCTGGCGGGACATTGACCACCATCATGGGCTGACTGCCTATTGGTCAATAAAAATGTGAGGATAGCACCATATACTTAAAATCCCTCAAGGTGTAACAGAAAGATCTTTACTTTGTGCTTTTACTGTGACGTTTGATGTGACTAAAGTACCTCAGTTTATGAGACATGCCACTGTTTATGAGCCAGGTTTCTTCAATGCTCAGGCCAAAGACTTACATGTGGGGTAAACAATGATTAGCCAGAGTTGTTTGGAAAATACAGGAACATGAGAACATTTGTTTTAGCTACCTTCTTGTTCAGCTCCACACTGATAGCATTGGCCTCCTTCAAAAAGACCACATTTCCCCACAGGTCATCCTGGCAATATAAAATAGTCCACCATGACAAAAGTATCTACAGCAAGATAGAAAATAGCTTAAACAATACCAGGAATAGAATTCCTTGCACAAAACTAACAACATGTTTTACACTACACATTCATGAAAAGAAAGACTTACATTTGAAAATCACATTTTAAATTATATGTTCATGAAAAGAAAGATGCTTATATTTATAAAAGCTAACAACATATGTACATACGCATAACATATTTTACCTTGTAAGTCCATTAAGAGACAGATTGTTACATTTATACAAACTAACACCGTATATTACACAATAATTTCATGAAAGGACATATTCTTACATTTATACAAACCATAAGTGTATTTGACATTATAAGTTCATAGACAGAAAGATGCTTACATTTATAACAAGCATATAGTTATGAGATAAGTTTCACTTCAATGGCGCAGTTTGTCATTAGTTGTGATATAATAGGTCATAGTTTTTCTGTTCATGTTTCAAACACTGCATTTAATGCAGAAATGCCTGTAAGACGCAGTTTTACTGCACAAGTAGTGCCAACTGGCCATAAACACACTTACCCTGAGAGAAGTGAACTGATGGTATTTCCATTTCCTGAAGGCCCAAGCGGCCAACTCTTTCTCTCGATCCGCCCACTGTACTTCTGTGAAGTGCAGAGCAAAACAATAATTTCTTAATGTTTATCAAGAATATACAATCTCCCTAATTTGTACCCTTTCTCCTCCTTATCCCTTGTTTAATCCTGCTGATGTTACAATTACAATCTCTTGTCACACCAATGCTCTGTACACATCACATTTCTCTAATGTGGCTCTTTGTGACAGATGGTGCCAGGGCATTCTTGTGAGGTGGCCAAATCATTTAATCTGTTGTAGTTTAATGACAATAACATTAGATATGCAGATGATACAGTATTGATTGCAGACAATGCACAAGATCTGCAACAATTAGTAGACGCTGTGGTTGTACACAGTGAGCAGCTAGGGTTGGAATGAAATTGTAAGAAGACACAGGTTATGGTCGTCACTAGGAAGAATGAAGTACCACAATGTAATATACAAGTAAATGAGAATATTCTTCAACAAGTGAATCGGTACAATTATCTTGGAACAGTCATAACATCTGATGGGAGATGCCTTGGAGAGATTAGAACAAGAATCGCCATGGCGAAAGTAGCCTTTAGCAAGATGAAAAACATTGTGACCAATAAAAAGGTATCAACTGAAACGAGATAAAGAGTGTTGAGGGGATACATAGAGCCTTTTATTTTGTATGGATGTGAAACTTGGACAATGTGCAGTCAAGCTGAAAAACATCTGATGGCTGCAGAAATGTGGTTTCTGAGGAAAATGCAAAGAATACCATGGACAGACAGAAAAACCAATGACCAAGAACTACAGGAGACAAATGAAAATCGTAAATTGATTAGAGAAATTAGACGTAGACAGTCAACATTTTTTGGACATGTTATGAGAAGAAATGGATTGGAGAACTTAGTGACAACTGGCAAGATCGAAGGGAACAGACCAAGAGGAAGACTGAGAGAAAATACCTGGATGGCTTGGCCATGTGGCATGGACGAGACAGGAACACTGAGCTGATCCACGACTCTGGTGATCGAGTGAAATGGCGAGTCATGACCGCCCACGCTTTCCGGCATGGCACATGATTAATTGATTGAGTTTAATGAAGTGCATGTTCAGCTTCGGACCTAGATGTCTTCTAATTATCTCCTGACTAATTCAGCCGGCTCCGTGGCAAAGCTGTTACAAATGCACTTCATAATCCTGCATACTGCGTTCGAAACACTGCTGTGGGAGATTTGGAAGCAGACTGCCTTGTGTTAGTTTCCTTACAATGGTATGAGTGTCGGTAGTTAAGAAAGCAATGGCAAACTACTGAAAGTAAACTTGCCCAGGAATCAAAAACAGCCAAACAATGCCGGGGTTGTCTGCCACGTCCTGTAAAGGATATGTAACTAACATTTAACACACCAATGAAAACAAATCGTTAATTGGCTACATATTTATAGGGTCATGCTCATCTTTATATTCTGTCATGCTGCAAGAAAACTGTTTCCATTTGTTTCTATCCCGATGGCGTTTCTTCAGTCCATGCATTCCTTTCTTCTAGTTCTTCACTGTCTCTCCATCTTCTTCATGGATGCCATCTTGGTATTCTACTTATGGTTTTCTCAGTCAAGCTTTCTTTGTCTGTCTACTTGCATCTATTCTATCAACCTGAGGAATACACCTGTATTGTTTCTCTGTAATGGTAAGTTATTTTCTATGATTGTAACGCTTTGTGTTAAAGAGTTAGTTTTTTACCTTCCTCTTCCTCCTCTTCCTCAAAAATACCAGTTGTAGCAATGCTTGATATCATGGAGTGGCGTTCCACCTGTTCCTGGAGGGACTGGATTCGATTCTCATAATCCTGAGGAGAATACACAAAACTTTAATGGCAAAATCAGTTCAAGAAAATATAATAACAAAATACATCATTATTATGTTATTCTGTACAAAACTAAAATGTTTGATGTTATTCTGTAAGCCATAAAATGTTGAATGTTATTTTGTAAATACTAAAATGTTGAATGTTATTGTGTAAATGCTAAAATGTTGGATGTTATTCAGTAGGCTTAAAATGTTGGATGTTATTCTGTAAGTATTAAAATGCGCAATGTTATTTTGTAAATACTAAAATATTGGATGTTATTAGGTAAACTCTAAAATGTTGGATGTTATTCTGTCAGCCCCATAAAATTTTGTGTGTTTGAACAACTTGCAGCACGAAAACAAACCTGTCTCTGCTGCTCAAACAGCAAGTCTGCCTCTTCCTTCTCCTTGCGGTACTGCTCCTCCAACAACATCAAGCGGCTTTCCATTTCCTTCCTCAGGTCAATGCCTTGCTTTTCCAACAACTCCAGCTGGGCAAATGTCCAGTCTACGGGTTCAGCTATGGACAAAATTAGTGTGTAGATGTGAATTTCTTATATGTAATAAAACAATGAACACTCTAATTGTTAAAATTCTCTGGATGCTTGTTGCAACTAATGTGTGCAAAATCATAACAACAGAGATGAGATAACTCAGAAGAGCTGTGGGAGTAAGAGATAGAGTTAGGAATGAGGAAATTAGGATATGTATATGTCTGAAACTGATTATGCATTTCATTAAAATCCAAAAGATTAAATGGTTTGGCCACCTCAAAAGAATTCCCTGGTACCATCAACCAGGAAGCTACCATTCCTACCATTCCACAGGGAAGCTACCATTCCACAGGGGAGCTACCATTCCACAGGGGAGCTACCATTCCACAGGGATGCTACCATTCCACAGGGGAGCTACCATTACACAGGGGAGCTACCATTCCACAGGGCAAAGCTACCATTTCACAGGGGAGCTACCATTCCCCAGGGGAGCTACCATTCCCCAGGGGAGCTACCATTCCCCAGGAATGCTACCATTCCACAAGGACGCTACCATTCCATAGGGACGCTACTATTCCACAGGGGAGCTACCATTCCACAGGGAAACTACCATAGCACAGGAGAGAATGTTGTAGTGTAGTGGCCAACACGCTGGCCTGCTGGCCCACTGGTCTGTGTTTAAATCCCAGTGAGGCACCGATTGTTTTGATTAATCTGGGCTGCCATGTCAATCCAGCCAAAAATGGACACCAGGAAATGTTCTGGAAAGTAAAGGCAGCCAGTATGATAATGACCACATCACCATCGATTTCTGATTGGTCTAAAATATGGGGCTAGCTCTATACACTTCTAGGTGTGGAAATGTGCCTTTTACTTACTTTTATATATATTCCAATCCAGCATTTCTACAAGTTACATCTGGTATTATATTTGTTGTCATATTTTCCAGTTAAAAATCTACTAATATTTGTCACATCGTGGAATTTCTAGTTATAAACCAAACCATTTGTTGTCATGGAATTTCCAATTACAAAATCAACTATTTCATGTCATATGGTGGAATACAAAGTTATAAATCAACCATTTGTTATCATATGGTCGAATTTCCAGGAATAGATCAACAATTTGTTGTCATATCGTCAGCTTTTCAGTTATAAAGGAACCATTGATTTGTTTATCTGGCATTTCTCACCACTGACGCTTGTACTTACTCACTAAGCAGCATGTAAAATAATGACAAGAGAAAAAGAAGACTTACTGATTGGATTGTCGGTGGACTCCATCATCAGTGATTCACTCATGATAGCTCGGCTTGCACGAGCTGAAAGAGATGTAAAATCGGACGGATGTAATTCTACAACAATGTAAACTTAATAGGGTAAATGTGAAGTGAAACTTTATGGCCTGCAAACTGGCGTGATTTGTTTACTTCATTATTGAAAGTGTTTTGCTTTTAAAACTGGCAAAACAATGACAATGCTTGATTCAAACACTGAATTTAATGTGCAAAAGGACAAGAAAATATAAGGTGTACACCACTGTACAAATTATACAAGAATAAGTCAGCAAAAGCAATGGTATGCAGAATATTTTAATGATCTTCCTGTTTAATTATCAGGCCTGGAAAGGACAAAAAATAGCAGCAGTGTAATTAACAAATCTGTCCTATTAACTGATTAAAGAAAGTTAGTTAGTGAACAGCTGTTGAAATTTCAGCCAAACAAATCCAACCAGGAATTTTTGTTAGAGGACCTGGTATGAACATGTTGAAGACTTTTGTTATTGTGGAAGCTAACAGGAGGAGGAAGAGAGTGCCATGACCTAATTTAAACTGTGCCATAGATCATGGCATTGTTCAGAAGGAAAGTCTAGTTTGTACACCAGGACTGTTAAAAATGACTCACCTGTGTGCACCTATTGGAAAAAGCCTTATAATAGTGAATATCTGATGATTGTAATTGCGTCAGTGTAACAGAAGGTGAAACTCATTCAGCGTTATGTCAAGTTTATACATTTCATATTGTGATCCTTCGTATGACAGTGGAGAGAGTGAATGTTGAATATTAATCAGTAACCTGCTAAGGCACTCAGTGATTCCAAAGTAAAGTCCTGATACAGTCAACGACGTGAGGACACATGCCCAGCTACAAAGATCTGTGTTCGGCAAAGATTAATAAGCTGACAAATAACCACGGCGTTGATCCACTATAACATTAAACCCCTAGAATCAACAATGTGGAGCAACATGGGCGATACAAAGAATAATCCCAAACTCCACCAAATAAAAGCCTAAGTCATGCTGTGGCAGAGAGCATTATCTAAACTTACCTTGCTGTGGATGGTTGAATCGAAACACGTGGTGCTTTCCTAGGATGAGGCGAGCGCCAGTTTTCATGATCACGGGTTCTGTCACTTGCCGGCCATTAACATAACAGAGGGCACCATCGCAGGGAACCAGAGTGACCACTCCTGAATAAGACAAACAAATAGAAATTAAGTTAGTTGCATATCCTTTACAGGATGTCGCAGTCAACCCCAGCATTTTTTGGCTGTTTGTGTTTTCTTGGCAAGTTTATGCTCAGTAGTTTGCCACTGCTTCTTTCTGAATGACCGGCACTCATACCATTGTATAAAAATCAACACAAGGGAGTCTACTGCCAATCGCTTATAGCTGTGTTTTGAATGCAGTATGAGGGATTATGAATTGCGCCTGTAATGCCTTCACCATAGAACCGGCTACAAATAGAAAAGCTGTAATAAATAAATAAATAAAGTTCATACCCATAAGAGTAACTTCCCTTTCACTCTTCAGCAAGGTCACATAACCATATTACAAGAAATCGGTCAACATCTGTAGTTTACTATGGCTATATTTATTTATAAGCATGTCTTCCAGTTAAAAAAATATATGCTGCCTTGTATTTACCAATTAATACCTAATTTAGAGAGCTAGCTGGCTTCCTGGCCTAGAGGTTAGCGACTTTTCTCTGTAATCTCGTATACTCTCGTAAGTAACGTGACGACGGTGAGAATCAGCAGTGGTTCGAATCGTGTCGGTAACTTACGGGGTATGTGAGCCGGCCGCTCAGAAAGCAATGGCAAACTACTGAGTTAATCTTGCCAAGAAATCAACAATCAGCTGAAAGATGCTGATGTTGACAGCGATGTCCTGTAAAGGATATGCAAACATTTTAGAGAGCTAAGAAATAGATGGGTACTGACAAATAAAGTAAAATCATCAAGACTGCAGATAAAAGTTGAATTTACTTCTTGCTAAGTTCTTTTAAGTTGTGAATGATATGATTAAAGACAATACACTGGAATTACAATATTTTATTAATCAGAAATGATATGCACTAAACAAAAATAAAGTGGTATACTTTTTACATGTTTTAAACTAAGATTGCCACAGAAGATTATCAAGCTGTAAATAAAATACAGACAAAAGAAACATGTTCCCATGGCCTAAACAATTGACAATACATTTTAGTATGAGAATATTAATCTATGGGAGTGGAAAAAAATGAACAAAATTTAGTATGGTTTGGCTGTAATGTGCAGCACTGTGCTAACTTGGCAAGACATGTCCGCCTGCATGCCACATGTCTTCTAGATGAAGGAGAGATGTCTAGTATGCATGTCACTTTTCTTGATGAGATAGACATGTTCGTTTGCATGTCACAATTCTTATTGACGAAGTACAGATGTCCTGACTGCATGTGACATTTCTTCTAGATGAAGGAGAAATATCTAGTATGCATGTCACATTTCTAGATGAGATAGACATGTTTGTTTGTATGTCACATTTCTTCTAGACAAAGTAGAGATGTCCTCTGACTGTATGTCACATTTCTAGATGTGACAGAAAGAATTTAAAGTATGACTTGCGTGCTATTTGGGCAGGAGTTGATGTGGTTGAGACTTATAGAATAACTGTTGGTGTTTACAAGGCAACATCTCAACTACTGGATTGACAGTACAAGAATTCCCCCAAAGAAGCCTCGATTTGGATTTGAAGATATGATCACCAAACAGGCAGACTAGCATGCCAGCTAGTGAGCTAGTGCGCACCCAGTAGTACAAGTAACTTGAACTAATGACAGCTGTATAAATAAGTATATTTTGTACAATAATAGCTGTATAAATAAGTATACTTCATATATATGACTGACAGGCACCTTGCCGTCTTGACAGACGATAGTTTGTAAAATAGAGTTATACCTCTCCATAACACAAAGCCTGGGCTGAATTTACAGACCATGTGTTGCCCATGCAGCATGATCCCTCTCTCATCCTGTCTAGTGTACTCCAGAGGAAAGGTAACACCAATACGTCTGGAACAAGACAAGCTGCAGAAGCTGCTGGATCAGCTAAGCAATGCTCTAACTGTCCGACTGTCAGAGCTTTGATCCTAGACCAGTTACCAACCAAGGCTTAGGGCCTGGTCTGCCCTGCCATGACATTTAGTCTTTAGGTTGCATTTCCTCGCACTAGGATAAGGCTTGTATCCTCCCAATTGTGCTCCTCCGCCCGAAGCCATTGGCGCAATATGGGGTGTCGGGTTTGGTAAGCGTCGCCCAACATTCGGCGCTAACAGAAGCAGGTAGTACCGTCTACTGTCATACGGTAGCTCAGTCATATCTAAGACCTGACACTGACTTCATATAATAACAGCTGTATAAATAAGTATACTTCATATAATAACAGCTGTATAAATAAATATACTTCATATAATAACAGCTGTATAAATAAATATACTTCATATAATAACAGCTGTATAAATAAATATACTTCATATAATAACAGCTGTATAAATAAGTATACTTCATATAATAACAACTGTATAAACAAGTATACTTCACAAATAAGAATGGACAGGAAGATAGAGATAGGGTGGATCCGAAGAGAGTGGTTGTTGTCTCTGGGGTGGTCAAGGCTGGTAAAGATTAATTTCATCTTCAATCCAGGGCATGCGGGTGTACAAGGGAATGAGCGGGCTTACAGGCTGTGGAAGGTGGACGAGCCATGGACCAGGCTGATATACTCAATGCTCTACTAGAAGTAAGAAGTTTACGAGAACCAAGTGATGACTGAATCTACAAAAATGGTCAGTCTGTGAGAACAGCAAGTTAAAAGAGGTGTGGCCAGACAATAGCACTATGCAGGAAGCTAAAGAAGATTAATAAACCAACACAGGACTTGAGTCGTGAGCTGCACGCTGCAAAATTTACTGAGGAGGGCATCTGAGCACTTATGGACTGAATGGTTTGATGTGCAATGAATATGATCTGTAGACTAACTAACTATACTTCATAAATTACCATCTTGACTTTCAAAACGGCAGTGCTCCTCCAGAATGTTGAACCCACTCAGCTGCACATCATTTTGATTCTCCGCACCCTGCAGACCAACCCTACAAGAAGCAAGAACAGTTGTCAGCTGTCTGTTTGCAGATGAAATGTTTATTAACTGAAATGTGCCAGATTAACATTTAGAAATAAAATCTGACTAATTTGATATGTAAACATTGTTTTCATTGTATATCAGGTTATCAAACTGGGCGATTATCTTTGCATGCTAGTCAAGTCCATGGATGCTTCAATCTCCTCAGAATTTATAAGAGCATGTGATGATGACTTGTCACACCTGTTTGGTGCTGGTTCGCCAGTTTTCTTGTTTCTTACAAAGCCTTCAGGCCTCACAACTCTTTGCTTGACACAAACATTTCTCAAGACCACTGTCTCACTCATGTCATCAAAATAAGCAATTTCATGGGGAAATTTAATGGCATTTATGATGTTTGCCCAGTTCATTAATGGATCCTCCACAACAGTCTCAGAGTCAGCCAAAGCATCTGTTCTGTCATTGTCTTTGACACCAGTGTGGCATGGCATAAAAATAAAAGCAATAGCACTGTCGTGGATTTCTGTACTTACTTTCATTGTTTATGTTTCAAAAAGTGAACTAAACCAGCATCGCCAATCAAACCATTTACAAACTTGCCTGGTTGTCCCTTCCTTTATGTAATACAGAAGACATTCAGACATGAGTGGGTCCTCATTTAAGTTGACCAAGTTCGGGGACTGAAAGACAAAAGATAAGACAACCATAGATAAATACTTGACATTTTGTCAACAAACTTACAAACGTCTGCTAGAAAACTGGCAACATGCATATAACAAGCAGGCGATATATCGTGTTAGTATTCACTTTGAAATGTGACATTATTCATACTGCAAATTGACAAAGTTCATACAATAAACTCTTTGATTTGTACACTTAAAGAGTGTTTAATTTCTGCACTTATTCTAACAGTGGATAAACATTTGCTGCTGGGTTACATTTCTATATATTTTTGCATGCCACAAAGGCTCTAGCTGCACCATCCATGTTGTCACTTGTCACTGTGTGTTTGTAAAGCTGACCAAATCCATGTTGTCACTTGTCACTGTGTGTTTGTAAAGCTGACCAAATCCATGTTGTCACTTGTCACTGTGTGTTTGTAAAGCTGACCAAATCCATGTTGTCACTTGTCACTGTGTGTTTGTAAAGCTGACCAAATCCATGTTGTCACTTGTCACTGTGTGTTTGTAAAGCTGACCAAATCCATGTTGTCACTTGTCACTGTGTGTTTGTAAAGCTGACCAAATCCATGTTGTCACTTGTCACTGTGTGTTTGTAAAGCTGACCAAATCCATGTTGTCACTTGTCACTGTGTGTTTGTAAAGCTGACCAAATCCATGTTGTCACTTGTCACTGTGTGTTTGTAAAGCTGACCAAATCCATTTTGTCACTTGTCACTGTGTGTTTGTAAAGCTGACCAAATCCATTTTGTCACTTGTCACTGTGTGTTTGTAAAGCTGACCAAATCCATTTTGTCACTTGTCACTGTGTGTTTGTAAAGCTGACCAAATCCATGTTGTCACTTGTCACTGTGTGTTTGTAAAGCTGACCAAATCCATGTTGTCACTTGTCACTGTGTGTTTGTAAAGCTGACCAAATCCATGTTGTCACTTGTCACTGTGTGTTTGTAAAGCTGACCAAATCCATGTTGTCACTTGTCACTGTGTGTTTGTAAAGCTGACCAAATCCATGTTGTCACTTGTCACTGTGTGTTTGTAAAGCTGACCAAATCCATTTTGTCACTTGTCACTGTGTGTTTGTAAAGCTGACCAAATCCATGTTGTCACTTGTCACTGTGTGTTTGTAAAGCTGACCAAATCCATTTTGTCACTTGTCACTGTGTGTTTGTAAAGCTGACCAAATCCATTTTGTCACTTGTCACTGTGTGTTTGTAAAGCTGACCAAATCCATTTTGTCACTTGTCACTGTGTGTTTGTAAAGCTGACCAAATCCATTTTGTCACTTGTCACTGTGTGTTTGTAAAGCTGACCAAATCCATTTTGTCACTTGTCACTGTGTGTTTGTAAAGCTGACCAAATCCATTTTGTCACTTGTCACTGTGTGTTTGTAAAGCTGACCAAATCCATTTTGTCACTTGTCACTGTGTGTTTGTAAAGCTGACCAAATCCATTTTGTCACTTGTCACTGTGTGTTTGTAAAGCTGACCAAATCCATTTTGTCACTTGTCACTGTGTGTTTGTAAAGCTGACCAAATCCATTTTGTCACTTGTCACTGTGTGTTTGTAAAGCTGACCAAATCCATTTTGTCACTTGTCACTGTGTGTTTGTAAAGCTGACCAAATCCATTTTGTCACTTGTCACTGTGTGTTTGTAAAGCTGACCAAATCCATGTTGTCACTTATCACTGTGTATTTGTAAAGCTGACCAAATCCATGTTGTCACTTATCACTGTGTGTTTGTAAAGCTGACCAAATCCATTTCCTGTCTTCATTGATTTACTCCTTGTATACTATAAACTGGTAACAGCTAAATAACAAACTGGCAACATGAATAAACAATTAAAATTAAATATCAACATTAACTATTTCATAAATTACTGAAATAACCATGACAAATAAATGTACTGTCTCTGCATAAAATAGATCACGGTTCAACACAGCTTATATAAACTGGGTTATGTTGTGTATATGCAATTAATGAAAGAGAAGACATCTAAAATCAAATGCAGTCAGTTGTTGGCTTGTGTAACCAACCTTTTTAGGGGAGAACACTCCAATAGTTCCACCATCTTCCTTCAAGGCCACTCCCATCTCAGCTAGGACAGCCTCTCTGTGAGAGAAAAGTGTAGATGTGACACAGAAATGAGTTAGACTAATCACATCACACAGTCTGTGAGAGAGAATTAAGACAACTAAATACACAACACATTCTATGAGAGAGAAGAGAAGATGTCATACAAAAGTGAAGTATCTAATCAAAGAACACTTCTGAAGACTATTCCAATCATCATCATCACCATGACCTTTGCCATCAAGCGTCATGGTGAGGAATAACTGGTTCTCCGGCACCTGATGGGTGACACTGGATAGTGTCATTCTGTGTGATTGTACAATTTCTTTATGTCATCAATCCATTTTCTTCTTAGGCATCCTCTTGCTCCTGTAGCAGATCTTCTTTGAGTGCTGGTAGTTGATGGTGTTGCATTCTAACGAGATGGCCGAACCATTTGATTGTCTATCTTTCAATATATGTTGCACAAGGTGTTAATTCCACTGTCTGTCTGATAATATCATTTCTTTCTGGATTAGGATAGTTTTATTAACAGCTCTCCTCAAGCATTGATTGATTGATTGATTTAGGAACCGACATCACAGCATTCGTCACATTCCCATAAGCGCTCCGTCCCCATCCTCAGCAGCCAGTGAAGTGTTCCAACACTAATAGTTCCAGTAGCAATCTGATTATATGTCCGTCTCGCCTTTCCTCTGAGTGTTGATCGTCGGCCAGATCCCCTCATCACACCTCGCTGTCTCATTCTTACCAGACTATGTATGGTGATCCATTTGCTCCTCCGAGGTGTACACGTGCTCCCACAAGGCCGCAACCACGTCTGCCTTGTCATGTATCAATACTCCACCAAGTTTTGCCGAGCCAGCCAATCTGTCCGCCTGTTCATTCCTCAGCACACTGGCATGCCCCGGAGAAAAGATCCAGGTGATGCTTGCTACCCGTGACCTCTGAAGCGAAGCAAGCCACTCTGCACGAAGCTTGCCTGTTCTCACCCTCCTCAGCATGCTTTCTGAGTCAGTTACAATCACAATGTGTGTATGTGTCGTTTTCTCTATCCAGCGGAAAGCTGCACTGGCCGCCTCCACCTTCATTCTTAAGCTAGATGTTGTGTCATTATACACCAGGCTCTCCTGCACCAAACGCCGATCACTAGCTTTTGCTAAGAACCCCTATCGACCCATCTCATCTCACAAGTGTTGATTTTGCAGCCATCAATGTTTAAATAATTCTAGGTCCATATTGATATACTGTTCATCTTCTTCTTGGGTAACTCTCTGATGTAGTTCTATAACTTTGCTCATCTCAAGTTCATTGTCTCTCTTTGCCAGGACCCAGTCATTAAACACATCTAAAGTAATGGAATCATCATGATGTTAATAACTAATAGTTGTGTATAGTAGTTAACTATTAGTAGCTTCATTTTCTTCTTCAGAGACCTAGTCTGGAGCAGACATTGCTGATCATGACTCTCCGCTTTTGTCTTCTGGTACTTCATTACTGAAATTTATATGTTTTGTTATTGTAATTTTTTTTCTCAAGCTATATAAGCTTTCCACATTATATTTCTTTCTCTTTTGAATAGTAATTTCCAAGATAAGGCTGATGTCTCTATTCCACCTCTTCTGTGCCCCATAAATGTTACTTTTCCTAAATATTTGATGAATGATGAATGATCTGGTAATGCCTGCAGTTGTCAGTACCCCAGCGCTAGGTTTGTTCTCTCAGCACATTTCCATTTGTGCTGTTTTGTAGGAAAAAACAAACAAAAGTTTCCATCTCATTCAACCGGCTTTTTTAGCCTTGGTTATAATTGTAGTGGTTCATAGTGTGGTTTAATCTTTCCTGGTCCTTTGTGCGTTAGACAACTTCCACTGATGCATTCTCCCTATGGTTACTATTTGCCCTTTTCCTGCATTCCTTCCTTTGTCGACGACATCCTTGATGCTTTTACTGTTGCTGCTGAATATACCTTTCACGACGATGGCTTTATTTATTTTATTGTTATTATTTTGTTGTATTGATATTTAATATTTCCCCAACACATATTTTCATCAGTATTTTTTCAACATCCACATCTCCGTTGCCTCCAGTCTCGTCATAATTGGGGCAGGACTATTTCTCTCTGACCAGTACCTCTCTGGGGTTGGCCCCACCTCAGAAGACGTTTCATGGTTAATTTCCTAACTTTCTGGGAACTGCTTATGAAGGAACAGCAGCAAGGAAGGGAGCTCGACAGCTCACTCATTATCTCATAGCCTAAAATACATGAAAAGCTCGCTCCTTGGTGAAGGAGTTAAGGACACTGTTTGTAATCCTGTATACCCACATTCGAAACACAGCTGCGTGAGATTTGGCAGCAGATCATGTTGTGCTGATTTCTTACGGAAAGGTATAGGTGCTGGTCGTTCAGAAATAATGGCAAACTACTGAACGTGAAACTTGCCAAGACATCAACAACAGCTGAAAAATGCTGGTGTTGACTGCAATGTCCTGCAAAAAGGATATGCAAAAAAAAAATATGTGAAGACATAACACTTCACAAACGAGCACACTGATATAATGGAAATGAAGATGAGAAGACAACATTTTAGACTAACTGGCAGGTGTAGGGGTTGAACCCGCCATCTCGGCATCAGCACACTGGATGTTTAAGAGCGAGTGTTCTGATCCATTCATCCATACTGACCTCCTAGAATGCATTGAATGACATGATCTGGGTGGGGCAAGGGTTCAATGCCTGCACTCATAGTTCGCTGCATGAGGGAAAGACTGGCTGCCGACTCCTGCATGCACGCAGGTATAACAAGTGTGATGATCCTAGCACTTCACATGTCCACAATCACGATCCTGCACAGAGACTTGTTATTTTAAAAAAAATTACAGCTCACATTCCAGCGGCGGTGTTATTTATGGGACTACCCTGCTGAGTGCAAATCACAATCACTTCCTGCGATAAGATTAATTGCCTACCTCTCTTTCCTAATGGACTCCGTATTGCGGAGCTTCTCCTCCCAGGACAGGTTGAGCTCAGCGATGAGTTTTTCTGACTCTTTAAGTCGCTCCAGGGCATCGTCTCCACCTTCCAGAGTCACTGATTCCTTGCGTGACCTTGACTTTCCTCTGTTTTCCAGGAACTCTTGTGTGTTTTGACCTGTCAATTTGCAAGTCACGTAAACAATTTGACATGAATAGAACAGAACAAATCTCCGAATAATGTCTCCTATTTTCTGTCCCACCAAAACTAATATACATTTGTTTCTTTGCAACAAAACAAAACCAAAAACCATTAATAGTTATTTGCTTACAGAACCAAAGTCATTGCTTAAGAATGCTCAACCTTCTTCATCAAGAATACATGTTCATTGTCTCTGAAATACACTGCGTTTGTACATTTCACCACCATTCTTCATATTTGAAGGTCATGCAGGAGTACAGGGGAATGTTTAGGCTGATAGGCTAGCATGGAATGCATCTCTTGGTGGTAGATTATCTATGGACAAGGGAGATGTGGTCGAACGCCTGTGGGACCAGGTGGAGAAAGTGGTGGAATAGACTGAGAACCCGCATGTGGGAATGATATGGTGGGGGATCAGCAGAAGCTCTGGACAGATCTCCAAACTGAGAGGGAAGACCAGGAGAACTTTCAGTCAGATGGCAGATGGAACCATCAGTAGTATGACTCTTCGCTAGATGTTGAACGAGGGGATGGCGCTTATATGGGAGTGTCCTGAGTGCAGTGATTTCATTACTTAGCTCAACTCAACAACTCAACTGAACTTCTCTGGCCAGAATGCCTGGTCCTAAATTATTAATTCACTTAGTTGATGTTCCATAATCAAACAATACCTGTGACTATGTGTTTTAATTGTTTCAGCTGAAGTATTCTTCATTTATTCACTTCATATGATAAATAACTCTGCAGTATGCACCTGGCAAGATGCAGTGAAATATGCCAGGCAATAAATCATGCAACATATAGTTTGTGGTTTCTGTGTTTACATTCACTTAGCCCCAGAAGGTTTGGCACACACATTTTTATTTTTGTTTGTCATTAAATAATTCTAGGAAAGCATTCAAATGTATGCCATGTATGTTCTTGGAATATAAAGAGAACTGAGACTGTCACAAGGGTAGTTAGATTACTTTAGCGTGTGCTGGCCAAAAATAAAATGTAAGATGACGCACGATGTGATGTTTGGGACACATGTGGAGGAGCCCATCTGGTCGCTTGGAATGGAAAGAGTTAAGTTCTCATTATTACATCATTTTTCAGGCCATTGTTCAAGCTGTATTGTAGTCATTGCCGTTAATATTTTTTTCTTGAAATCACACCCTCATTCTCGCATCTGACACATTCTGCTCTATTCTGTTGTAACATTATCTCTCACTCACTTTATTTTGTCATACATTAACTAATAAATTAGTCAAGAAAGTTTGATCATATATTGATTAAATTAATGCCAGAAACAGGTCTAAGAGGGGGCTTCTAATGAAAACCTTAAAAGTCTTATAGAAATTACAAATTGTCTTGAAACCTGCAATATTGTTGTTAAAGATGACAAGAGTGTTAAGTACATAACATCACGATGCAGACGACCATGGTGACGCCATACGGACAGTTTAAAAATGGCTGGCTGGCACCAAAGAGGAGCAGAGTTCTGTTATCCGTTTAAAAAAATTCAGTTAAGGGGTGAAATCTATAGAAATTGACCAGTGAATGAAGATCCAGTATGGTCATACCTGTCAATCCAGCAAGTGTGTGAGTGGAGTAGGAAGTTTCAAAACCATGTGACTTCTGTGACAGAGGTACAGCAGGTGGTGTATGAGTGGTTACATACGCAACGAAGAGATTTTTTTCTATAGGAATCCAAGCACGTTATCAGTGCTGAAGGACTTGCACTGAAAGCAGTGGTGACTACCTCGAAAGATAATACATTTTATCTTTACCTTTTCAGAATATATTCACCAACAAATAAAAAGCACACATTTAAGATTTTCATTTGAAGCTCCTATTGACCTATTCTGTTTGTTCTTAATTTATGTCAGGCTTATGAAACAACAAATCACACAACAGTGAAGATATACTTTCTCCCAGTTCGATTCCCTCGCTGGTGAGAATCTCCCGCAGCTTGGCCACCTCCTCCTTGAGTTCGCGGATCAGTTTCGCATTCGGATCTTCATTGACCACAGCCTTGCACATGATCTGCTTGGCTCTGTCAGCGTATCTGGGGACGGAGCACTTGATGGTGGTGAGATCTGTCATCTTCACCATTATCATCAACAACATCATCACCACGACTCTCTTCATAGTCACTATACCTTCCATCATTTCAATAATCAACACATTATAATCACTATCATTACTACAACCACCACCATCATAATCACTATCATTAAAATCATTACTACATCATCATTATTATAGTTCTTATCACCACCACATCTGTCATCACGATCTTCACTTCCTTTACCACAACTACTACCTCTGCTACCACCATCATGGTCTCTACAACCACCAAAATTGTCTTTAACGTAGATCTACCACGACCACCACCACCATCACCATAATCTCTACCATCATCATCATCACCTTTAGTGCCATAAAAACTTTAATCACCAATACAGTCACCACAACCATCATCACCTCTGTAACCACGATCACCACTATGAACTGTAACACCTTCATCATCATTCCTACAATCATCACCATTACAACCACCAGTGTGACAATAATCTCTTTCATCTTCATCATTTTCATCATTACGACTACCAAAACACAAATGATCATCAACAACACAATTACTGCCATCACCATCATCAACATTGCCATCACAATGCCAGGAATACCATCATCATCACCATAAAAATCACGGTCATTATTATTGTCATCTTTATCACCATCAAACTAACATCTCCCAAATGATCAAGAATTTCTGATTATTTTGTAGTGGACAGACATTTTAATTTACTGATGGACAAATTCTGATGTTTCTGATGGACAACTTTTGATGTTTATAAAGGAGAAATTCTGATGTTTCTAATGAAAAAATTCTGATATTTCTGATGGACAAATTCTAATGTTTCTGATGGACAACTTCTCATGTTTCTAAAGGAGAAATTATGATGTTTCTAAAGAACAAATTCCGATAATATCTTATGGAAATATTATGATGTTTCTAAAGGGCAAATTCTGATGATTTTTTAATGGACAAATTGTGATTTTCTAAAGGACAAATTTTGATGGACAATTTCTGTTATTTCATTTTGACAAATTATGATGTTTCTAGAAGAAAAATTATGATGTTTCTTATGGACATAATCTGATGTTTCTGATGGACAAATTCTGTTTCTAACGGACAAATCCTAATGTTTCTGATGGACCACAAAATTCTGATTTACTAATGGACAAATTCTGATTTCTTAATAGACAAAATTCTTATTTACTCATGGATAAATTCATATTTTGAGATTCTGAGTTTTCTGACTGACAGGCATATTCTGATTTACTACTGGACAGACAAGTTCTGATCTCTGAATTAATTCAATGTTCAGACTTACCGAAGCGTGCTTAGAGTCTCATCAAAGTTAATATCAGCTGGACTAAGTGCTGCCACCATGGCTGTTCTTGAGTTGCCACCTGTAACCAAACATAACTAGGTCAGTATCAAGGTTACATAGATCATCTTGCAATCATTGCAACTTAAACACAGATAGAACATCACAGGTGGTATCCTGCTCGCTGGAAGGCATACAACACAGTCATGTCGGGATTTTAACGGACTCACAAAGTATGATGAAAAAAGGTGAAGATAGGCATGCTTCAGGTAGAGTGGAAATGATTCTACATCTGTTTGTGGTTGTTTGTAGCATGAACTGCATGTTTGGAATGATGGCCTGTCACTGAACTGACTGGGTTGCCTAATACAGTAATGTGTGGCTGTTGGTTTTCTAGTGACTGCTGCTTCCATCGACGATGAACTGTGTTTTTCATGGCAGACTTTTGTGCTGGCATTCTGGCGGTGGCATTATGCATAGTGTACCTGTGCGGACTGTTGGTTTGTCGAGACTCATGTCTGTTCCACTTTTCACATGGGGCAGTGAAGAGCATTTTGTGTGATATTCACTGGCACAGGAACGGAGCATATGGGGACTACCCATTGCCGTAAAGTTGGAACTGCGACTAAATGTCCTCAAAATGATACTGGCTGTGCTGTGTTCATTCATTGCAAGGCTGCAACGTTTGACAAATGATGTTAATGTAACCAAGATGTCATCATTATTATATGTCTTGAAAAATTACACAGGCATCCGCATCTCTCCTCAGATCTTGGGCCTTGGTGTCTGAATCAGTTCTGTTCATGACATTCCTCCATTCTACCATCTGAGACCATCAAGCATCATTTCTCTTGATATTCCTCCTCATTTTCTCCTTCAGATCTTTTCAGCCTTCATGATGTTCTCCGATGCTTCTCTTCTATTTATATGAATATAGTCAAGCTGAAAAGCATCTGATGGCTGCAGAAATGTGGTTTCTGAGGAAAATGCAAAGAATACCATGGACAGACAGAAAAACCAATGACCAAGTACTACAGGAGACAAATGAACATCGTAAACCGATTAGAGAAATTAGACGTAGACAGTCAAAATTTTTTGGACATGTTATGAGAAGAAATGGATTGGAGAACTTAGTGACAACTGGCAAGATCGAGGGGAACAGACCAAGAGGAAAACCGAGAGGAAAATACCTGGATGGCTTGGCCACATGGCATGGACGAGACAGGAACACTGAGCTGATCCACGACACTGGTGATCGAGTGAAATGGCGAGTCATGACCGCCCACGCTTTCCGGCATGGCACATGATTGATTGATTGAGTACTGTTTGTCTCTTTCTTATAGTTGTGAATTATATTCATGTAGTCAGGTCTTAGTCAGACATGACTGTATGACAGTAGACGGTACCACCTGCTTTCTGTTAGCACTGAATGTTGGGTGGGGCTCATAAAACCAGACATCTCACATTGTGCCAACGGCTTTGGGTAGGAGTGCAATTGTTGTGAGGGAACAAGCCTTACCCTGGTGTGAGGAAATGCAATCTAAAGACTAAATGTCATGGCAGGGCAGACCAGGTTCTAAACTTTGGTCAGCAACTGATCTAGGATTGAAGCTCCAACAGGCTGACAGTTAGAGAATTGCTTTAATGATCCGGCTGCTTCTGCAACTTGTCTTATTTCAGATGTTTGGTGTTACTTCTTTTCTGGAGTAAACTAGGCAGGTCACGACAGCGATCATGCTGCACGGGCAACACATGGTCTCTAAATTGAGCCCAGATTTTGTCCTATAGAGAGATATAACTCCATCCCTAATCCCCGCCATGAGATGCAGTTATTACGCTTCTTTTTTGAAGCACAATGTAACAAACTATTGTCTATCAAGGCGGCAAGGTGCCAGTAAAAGCATAATATTCTATGCTTCATTGCCCTCATCCAGGCATTCTCTGTATATGCTCGCTACCCATCCTTTGTGTTTGTTATCTACTATCAATGTCTGTTTCCCCTGTCTATGTTTGTTGATCCTGCCTTACGATTGTTTCTTCCTGTCTAGTTCTGTTCTCACATGTTCAATGTCGCATGTCTAGGAGTTTTGTTCACCGCTTAGACTTGTTACTCTCTGTCTAGTCATGTCTTGGTTTGTTGTTTTTGTCAGTGAGTTTGTGATTTGTGATTGAGTATATGTATATGCGAGGGAGTGTGTATTTGTGTGTTATTGAGTGAGTATATAACTGTGAGTTTGTGCAAATGATGTAAGTATGTATGCCGGTATGTGTGTTTTTATGAATGTGTGTACGTGTGTCTGCCTGCCTCATAATATGGTAATATGCATTGCTTATGTTTACAACATTCATTTGACAATGTTTTCTTTTTCCTATGTGAATGTATCATGCACTATTAATGAACGAAAGATGAGTGAATTGAAGGGCCGAATGTAGGACTGGCCTGCATGCCCAATTTGTGACCCTTTGAAAGTAAAGTTCGTTCATTGGTTCGTTCTCTGTCTGGACTTGTCATCATCTGTCTTGGTTTGTTCTTCTCTGTCTGGACTTGTCATCATCTGTCTTGGTTTGTTCTCTGTCTGGACTTGTCATCAACTGTCTTGGTTTGTTCTTCTCTGTCTGGGCTTGTCATCAACTGTCTTGGTCTGTTCTCTGTCTGGACTTGTCATCAACTGTCTTGGTTTGTTCTTCTCTGTCTGGACTTGATTGATTGATTGATTGATTTAGGAACCGACATCACAGCATTCGGGACATTCCCATAAGCGCTCCGTCCCCATCCTCAGCAGCCAGCGAAGAGTTCCAACACTAATAGTTCCAGTAGCAATCTGATTATATGTCCGTCTCGCCTTTCCTCCGAGCGCCGAGCGTCTGGACTTGTCATCATCTGTCTTGGTTTGTTCTCTGTCTGGACTTGTCATCATCTGTCTTGGTTTGTTCTCTGTCTGGACTTGTCATCAACTGTCTTGGTTTGTTTTTCTCTGTCTGGACTTGCTAGAGTCTATATAAGTTTGCAATTTTGTGTCTAGATTTGTAAACCCTTGTCAAGGTTTACTACCTTATGTCTAGGTTGCTATCTAATTATATTTCCCATGTAGTGTCTAAGCTGTTGCCATCTGTCTAGGTTTCCTATCTTCTGTCTAGTTTCCTATCTTCTAGGTTTTTTGTCATATGTTAAGGTTTGGTGTCGACACAAAGACAGACAAATAAATAGTCTTACCCAGATTCTCTCTCAGGAGCCAGGTCAGGACAGAATCTCTGTATGGGATGAAGTCTGCCTTCTTTTTCTTCTTGTTCTAGAACAGGTCAATACATAGAAATTAAAGGTCAACACAGGGTCAAGGATATCCCAAGGTGATATTAAACAAAGACTAAACATTCAGCTGGTGGCAGCAGGATGAGATAGGGTGACTAACTCTCATCACACTACCTTATGTTTCCCAATTCAGAGAAACTGTATACACTAACAGTTTGCAAGTTCAGATTTTAATGGAGCTGTGAATTGCTTTTAATTTGGACATTTCTCTCTCTCAAACTCTCACGTCCTCTTTCAATTGCTCTGTCTCTTTTACTCTGTCCTTCTGTTTCTCTATATCTCTGCCCTCTTTCATTTTCTCTTTGTCTCCCCCATTCTTGCTCTCACTAACTCTCTCTCTGTCTGTCTGTCTCTCTGTCTGTCTGTCTGTCTCTCTCTCACTTCAAATCCTTATCTTTTCCATCTTCACCTGTGTCTCTGTCATGGGTGTATCATCTCCACAAAAGTATAACCATGTTTTATGCTCACACATGAAGAATTTCATCACGAAGATAATCTGTTTGCTCGACTGTCTGCACGCTTGTTAACTTGAACTCTAGCTTGTGCAAACACTTGTTTAAATGTTACATTGACTGCTTGTGTTTGCTTCAGAGTTTAAACTTTTTAAGTCTAGTGCATTGGCAATAGGGTCTCCTGAGCTTTGACATAGCTTCTATCAATCACGGTGAGGCTGGTATGGACACTTGTTCTCTGTCATAGTTCCATCAATCACGGCGAGGCTGGTGTGGACACTTTCCTCCCTGTCGTAGTTCCATCAATCAGGACGAAGCTGGTGTGGACACTTTTCTCCCTACCGTAGTATTTTCCAGGCCGTTATTCAAGCTGTGTAGTAGTCACTTATTGCTGATAATATTATTATGTTGTAACATGATCTCTCGCTGACTTTATTTTATCATACATTAACTAATAAATTAGTCAAGAAAGTTTGATCATGCCAGAAACAGGTTCTACTAGGGGGATTTAAATGAAAACCTTAAAAGTCTTATAGAAATTACAATAAGTATGCCATTGTCTTGTAACCTGTCAATATTGTTGTAAATGAGATGACACAATCAGTAATAATAACATTGATATGAGATGACACACTCAGTAATAATAACATTGATATGAGATGACACACTCAGTAATAATAACATTGATATGAGATGGCACAGTCTGTAATAATAACATTGATATGAGATAACACGCTCAGTAATAATAACATTGATATGAGATGACACACTCAGTAATAATAACATTGATATGAGATGACACACTCAGTAATAATAACATTGATATGAGATGACACACTCAGTAATAATAACATTGATATGAGATGACTGATGACACTATCAGTAATAATAACACTGATATGAGATAACACAGTCATTAATAATAACATTGATATGAGATGACTGATGACACTATCAGTAATAATAACACTGATATGAGATAACACAGTCAGTAATAATAACATTGATACAACATGATACAGTCAGTAATAATAACATTGATATGACATGAGCTCACCTTCGGATCCATGGCACTCTGCACAGATGGGACATGGAAAGAGAAACCTTGTAATTTTATATCATTGTCACACTGATACGAGAGACAGACAGACAGACAGACAGAGAAAGAGAGAGAGAGAGAGAGAGAGAGAGAGAGAAAGAGAGAGAGAGAGAGAGAGAGAGAGAGAGAGAGAGAGAGAGAGAGAGAGAGAGAGAGAGAGAGAGAGAGTGAACCATTGTTATTTTATATCATTGTCACACTGATATGAGAGACAGGAGACAGAGAGTAGCCACTTTAGTAATATTTTCTAAATTACTTTTTAATTATGCACCCTGCATAGTTGGATACCTCTTGAAAAACCGAATCCAAAAGTACCTTGTTCAAGTCTGTAGGTCGATTCTAAGCCGAGATATTAATGATTGTGTGTGTTATATAATTTAATATGAACAAAGAAGAAAATGCTGTTTGAGCACTTTGATAAAGTGTGGCCTAAACACTGAAATCACTGTTTTTTAACACATACGTCTATGTAACTTTTTTATTTGTTAATAACCTTAGCTATCATACATCATTTTTTTCCATGATAATGAGCCCTAATTGAGTAAACATTAATTTTTGAAATATTTTGTCATTCAGTCACATTAATATTAAAAATGGCTACCCATTAATATAAATAGAACCAAATAATGTTTAGTATATTTATTAAAAACATTTGTAAAATCCCATAATGCCCAGGAAACCATAAGTTTTTAATTTGGAGATTAGTGAATGGAACATAAAGTTCATGCTGCGGTTGTAATCTTATATGTTCTGACCTGATTTAGAGGTTCAAAAGGGCCACAAATGAATGTTTTAAAACCATTAATCCCTGTATATTAATTAATAATTGAATAAACTATGCACATCGTTTATTTGTTTTGTGCGGACTGATAAACCGAATGTAAAGGTCATATTAACACTGTAATCATAAATGATAAATGTTTAAACCTGGTTAAGAGGTTAAAAATGACCACCAATTAATGTTTCAAATCATTAATCCCTGATAAATTAACTAATAAATGAGCAAATCATTTTCTAGTTTTATGCGGGCCGATAAACTGAATGTAAAGGTCATGTTGCCACTGTACTCTTAAATGTTCTGCCCTGATTAAGAGGTTCAAAATTTCTGCCAATTTATGTTTCAAGTCATTAATCTCTGATATGTTAATTAAAAATTGAGCAAATTATATGGTCCGTACATTTGTTCCGTGCAGATTTGTAAAACAAACCTATAGGACAAATAGTCACTTTAATATTAAATCTTCTGCCCTGCTTAAACAATTCAAATTCTATTGTTTAGTTCAAAGACATGTGTGATTGGTTCACCCAGCTGATTCCCAACTATTGTGTCATAAATTACATTACTAATTAACAATTGGTTATAATACACTTAATGTATCTGACCACTGAGTGGCTATCAGTGTTATGAAATTGTAAGCATTTATTTATTCATTCAATGTGGATTATTTCAACGATATAAAGGAAATAACGAGTAAGTGACACAATGTTTATACAGTTCTATATGTCTTCTGCCGGTTTCTGTGGTAAAGGGGTTAAGAACGCTATTCGCAATCTTGTATACCCACATTCGAAACACAGCTGCACGAGATTTGGCAGCAGAGCAGGTTTCTTAGAGAAAGGTATGGGTGCCGGTCGTGAAGAAAGCAATGGCAAACTACTGAACATATAACTTGCCAAGATATAAACGGCAGCTGAAAAATGTTGGTGTTGACTGCAATGTCCTGTAAAAAAAAAATATGCAAAAAAAAATTTGTTATGTCTGTCCTGTATAGATGTCTGACATGCCTGCCACAGTTATGTCTGTCTGTAAGTCTCATCTGTCTATATGTTAGTCTCTATATCTACCTGACCTGTATGTCTGTCCCTGTGTCTCCTTCTCTCTCTTCTCTCTCTCTCTCTCTCTCTCTCTCTCTCTCTCTCTCTCTCTCTCTCTCTGACTTTGTCTGTCTGCCTTGTTTAATTGTTCTGTATGTCTGTCGGTGCAGTCAGTCATATATTGTCTGTCAGTCAGTCCTGTCCTACTACTAGGCGCGTCCACCGGGTGGCGGATGGTGGGGCGGCCTCTAGACTTTTTGACTAGAGGTTAGCTGTGAATATGCTGAATTAAACAGCCGTGGACCAACACAGGCAGTGGTCACTGGACCAACACAGGCGGTGGTCACTGGACCAACACAGGCTATAGTCACTGGACCAACACAGGCGGTGGTCACTGGACCAACACAGGCGGTGGTCACTGGACCAACACAGGCGGTGATCACTGGACCAACACAGGCGGTGGTCACTGGACCAACACAGGCGGTGGTCACTGGACCAACACAGGCGGTGGTCACTGGACCAACAAAGGCGGTGGTCACTGGACCAACAAAGGCGGTGGTCACTGGACCAACACAGGCGGTGGTCACTGGACCAACACAGGCGGTGGTCACTGGACCAACACAGGCGGTGGTCACTGGACCAACACAGGCGGTGGTCACTGGACCAACAAAGGCGGTGGTCACTGGACCAACAAAGGCGGTGGTCACTGGACCAACACAGGCGGTGGTCACTGGACCAACAAAGACGGTGGTCACTGGACCAACACAGGCGGTGGTCACTGGACCAACACAGGCGGTGGTCACTGGACCAACACAGGCGGTGGTCACTGGACCAACACAGGCGGTGGTCACTGGACCAACACAGGCGGTGGTCACTGGACCAACAAAGGCGGTGGTCACTGGACCAACACAGGCGGTGGTCACTGGACCAACACAGGCGGTGGTCACTGGACCAACACAGGCGGTGGTCACTGGACCAACACAGGCGGTGGTCACTGGACCAACAAAGGCGGTGGTCACTGGACCAACAAAGGCGGTGGTCACTGGACCAACACAGGCGGTGGTCACTGGACCAACACAGGCGGTGGTCACTGGACCAACACAGGCGGTGGTCACTGGACCAACACAGGCGGTGGTCACTGGACCAACACAGGCGGTGGTCACTGGACCAACACAGGCGGTGGTCACTGGACCAACAAAGGCGGTGGTCACTGGACCAACACAGGCGGTGGTCACTGGACCAACACAGGCGGTGGTCACTGGACCAACACAGGCAGTGGTCACTGGACCAACACAGGCGGTGGTCACTGGACAAACACAGGCAGTGGTCACTGGACCAACACAGGCAGTGGTCACTGAGAGGAGGCGAGTTAGTTGGTGGGGCAGCTATCTCTATAAAATACCTCAAAACTTTATGACGTGGCCATCGGCGGGTAAGATGTGCCATATATACCCCCCCCCCCCCTGCTATCTTGCAGGGTATGTCTTTTAGATAAAGGCTATTGGAGTCAACCATACACAAATTGGCGGAAGGTAAGAGGAAACCACCGCTGTATTTTCCCAAGAAAATCATGCCTGTAAAGAAAATTGATACAGATAACGACGTTAATAGGGATTCTATTGGAATCTCTTCATCTGGTAGGGAGCACCAAGTGCTACAGGTGATACCCGATCATCGTCAAGCAACTGTATGCAAATTAAAGGTTAAACATATTCTAAATGTTGGTACATGGAATGGCAGAACACTTAGCCAGAATGGACAATTAGATAATATCAAGGAAGAAATGGACAATATGACGATACAAATATCAAAGATGAGTGAAATGCTTTGGCCAGGTGCGGAGGAAAATGTTTCGATAAGTATAGACTTATTTACTCAGGATAGAAGGACTACAAAAGTAGTTGGCATAATTTTGGACCGAATCAGTGCTAGTACAGTTGAAGGATTTTGGACAGTCTCAAATAAAGTATTATTAGTGAAACTCCATGGCAAACCTCTGAATATTAACATAATACAAGTATATGCACCAACAGCAGACTATAAAGAAGAAGATATAGAATAATAGATATACTTTATAACGAATTAGACATGGCGAGGACCATTGTAAAAAATGTGAAATGACTGGCAGCTTCGGGTATTTCAATGCCAAAGTAGGCAACGAAAAGGTAAAAGTGGTCTCTCTCTCTCTCTCTCTCTCTCTCTCTCTCTCTCTGCCAAACGGTGCATTACTTTCTGACCATCCCTCCTATTTCTTTAAAATAAATATCTTCTATAATAATAAATGCCAGTCTCCCTGGTCTAAGAGGTTACATGACTTTCTCCGTAATCCCGTATACTCTCGTAAATAATTTGATGTGCACGAGAATTAGTACGGGTTCTCTCCGCGTCGGTAACTTCGGGGTATGTGAGCCGGTCGCTCAGACAACAATGGCAAACTACTGAGCATAATCTTGTCAAGAAATCAGCAATCAGCTGAAAGATGCTGATGTTGACAGCGGTGTCCTGTAAATGATATGCGAAAAAAAAAAATAATAATAAACCATACAATTCGAATGCGCATGCGTTTCCCTAGTTGCTTAGAGCATATTTGAAATATAATAACACGATAGTACTGTCTTGATTGATCACTACACTTATTAATAATTCTGTTCATGCATTCTGATGAATGATGAGATAGCTAAAAGAAAAACAAATAGATAAGCAATAAGCAGGAGACATAAGCATTTAATATTGTTACAAGGGAGATTACTAGAATTTGAAAAAAGAAATCATATACCTAGCTATAATATATTAACAATATTAATAATCTCCATTGCTCTTTCTTAGAAATCGTAGAATTAAAACTAAAGTCAGATACTATACTCAAAATAAATAATTTTAGCTTATTTATAAAGAAAAAAACGTTTAAATCTTTACTTACTTACATTTTATAATCACCCTTTTTGATTCCAGATTTAAAAATAAATCTCTAAATAGTATACTTTTAATTAAGTTTATAAACGTTATTAAATAACATTTTTTTACTGGTCTCCAAAGGCCACACTCACTTTAAAGAGAATTAGTCAGAGAGAGAGAGAGAGAGAGAGAGTGTGTGTGTTATTTGATATCATTGTCACACTGATACGAGAGGTCATTGTCACACTGATACGAGAGGCAAATGATGATAATGAGAAAGAATGAGTCAGAAAATAAGAGAGACATAGAAAGAGCGAAGTGAGAGATTGTCAGCAATTTATACTCATTTATTATTAATGAGTGACAGACAGGATATGAATGAGATAATGAACTAATGACAGCAGAGACAGAACCTGAACCCTCATTAGATGAAAATGCAAGTGCAATAAAGAACCTGAAGAATGGTAGGCTAAATCACCAGGATGTGATGAGATACATTTTTTTTAAATGTTGCATATCCCTTACAGGACGTTGCAGTCAACACCAGCATTTTCAGCTGCTGTTGATGTACTAGGCAAGGTTTACGTTCAGTAGGTTGCCATTGCTTTCTGAATGACCGGCTCACATACCCCCGTAAGATACTAGCACGGCGTGAACCACATCCGATTCTCGCAGCTGCTGTTTTCCCCACGTGGATATACGGGATTATGAACAGTGTGGTTAAACCCTTGGCCAGGGAGACTGGCACGATGAGACACCAGCTGAACTAATTAAAGCGGGAGGAGAAGAAAGCATACAAATCTATCACGCATTATGTAAAAAGATATGGAAATATATATATTTGTGTGTGTGTGTGTAAGTGTGTGTGTGTGTGTGTGCGTGTGTGTGCGCGTGCGTGTGTGTATGGGAGTGTGTGCGTGTGTGTATGTGCGAGCGTGAGTATGTGTGTGTGTGTGATACTCACCACTTCTGCCAGAGCGGAGATGACCTTCCCCAAGGTTGTCAGTGATTTGTTGATGTTGGCGCCTTCCTTGAGTCGGGTGCCCTTAGCTCCGGTGGAGTCTGCTCGCTCACTGCCAGCAAGGTCCACCAGGCTGATTTTGCTCACCTGTGGAAAGGAGATTTGTGCTTCAGATATCCGTTATCTTTCCGTCTATGCCATCGATGCAATTGAAATGCATGGCCGTGTTTAGTCTTCTCTTCATTTCCTCATCTGTGGGTAGGCTTTTCAAATTTAGAAATTTATCCTGGGCAGTAGCCCATTAAGCTTGCTCTGTTTGTTTGCCAACTGCAGAAGGAGTTTTACATCAGTTGTGTGTATACCAGACTTCCGAGTTTGTGGCCCCTGGCCGAAATAGCCAGATGTTTGATCTACTGCCCCAGGATAGATCAAGGGTGAGCCATCTGTGCTCGAACCATATCTACATGAACTATTGGGGGAGGGGGGGGGGGAACCATCACCTCTCGACCACTCCATTGTCTTTCTGTCTGTGATCGAACCATATCTACATGAACTATTGGGGGAGGGGGGGGGGGAACCATCACCTCTCGACCACTCCATTGTCTTTCTGTCTGTGATCGAACCATATCTACATGAACTATTGGGGGAGGGGGGGGGGGGAACCATCACCTCTAGACCACTCCATTGTCTTTCTGTCTGTGATCGAACCATATCTACATGAACAATAGTAGGGTGCCATTACTTCTAGACACTACCCCATCCCCCCCCCCCCCAAATCCCCTTTTTATCTGTGATCAAACCGTGTCTACACGAACAATGGGCGAGTGGGCGAGAAAGGAAGACAGCGTGGTCGCGAGGTATAGTGTCCGCCTCGAGTGCTGGGTTCAAGCCCCGGTGAGGATCGGGATTTTTTTAACGTGGACTTCTAGTAACAAAATTTCCCCTGGTCTCTGGGTAGTGAGATCGGACGCCCGTGTGTATTGTTGCGCACGTAAAACAATCCCTTGGCAGTTGGAAATTGAAAAAGAGTAGCCTAACGGCGCTGCCCGGGCAAAATTTCGAGTTAAAACTCTACCCAAAGTATTTCAGGATCCTCGTTGATGCTACGGAGTTCGTGCACTGAGCTGAGTTTCTCCAGACTCAGGTTTGAGTTAGGAGGAGAACGGATCACTTATGGGTTACACCATGTGCAGTGATGTTGATCCATCGACTAAACTAAACTAAATTAAATGGGCGAGTGTCATTACTTCTACACTACACTACTCACTGATGTTACCACGCCATTGGGCTTGCTGCAGAAACTTCTTGGTCGAATACAGTCAAGGGTATACTACACGAACAATAACTAAACAAGTCTAGGCGACCAGTTTGGTTCAAGATCAACAACAGCATCTCCCCACTACGCTTAACAGATTCTGTGCCAAACAAAAGGTAGGTTTGGACCAAATAAAAATGAAAGACGGAAATGGGAAATGGAGTCACAATTATCGCTTAAAAGTTGGTAGCAGACATATTTATTATAACTCAATAACAACATTTTGATGATATATAAGCCCCCCCCCCCCCCCCCCTCCCCCGGCAGATACAGGAAGTTGCTTAAGACGATTAATCATTCCATGACACTTAATGATTTAAGGGAACACAGTTATCATCTCAATGAGAATAGATAATAGAAAACATAGACAGACATTAGAACAAATATGTGAATGAACACAAGTAAGAAAAGTAATACCTTCTCCCCGGCCATTTTTGTTTCTTTATCAATCCGCGTCTGGCTGAAGATGATGGTGAAGACGGCGTGTGATCGGCTACTAGTTTCATTCATGTTGGTGGCTGCCACAGTTCTAGCCTTGTTGCCTTCATCTATCAAGTTGTTGATGTCATCGAAGGACTGCACTGCCAGTTTGGACAGGTCTTCCACGTAAGGTCCCAGTAGAGGATGTTCTCTGACCTTGAGGCTATTCTTGTTGCCAGGGTTCAGGAGATCCCTCACGCGCTCACAATAGATCTCGAAATAGCTCACCTGGGATGGAAACAAACATACTTCTATTTATCACTTAGGTAGCGTCTTGTAATATACAAGTAAATAACAATATTCGTAAGCAGGTGAATCGGTACAGTTATCTAGGAACAGTTATGCCATCTGATGGGAGATGCCTTGAAGAGATTAGAACAAGAATCTTCATTGGGGAAGGTAGCCTTTTGCAAGATGGAAAACATAGGCTACCGACCAATAAAAAGTTGTAATTTGCAATGAGAAAAGGAGTGTCGAGGTGCTACATAGAACCTGTACTTTTATATGGATGTGAAGCCTGGACAATGAGCAGACAAGCTGGAAAACACCTGATGGCTGTGGAAATGTGGTTTCTGAGGAAAATGCAAAGAATACCATGGACAGACAGAAAAACCAATGAGCAAATCCTACATGAAACAAATGAAAATTGTAAACTGATTAGAGAAATCAGACTTAGACAGTCAACAGTTTTGGATATGTTATGAGAAGAAATAAATGTGAAAACTTGGTGAAAACTGGCAAGATCGACGGGAAGAGAACAATAGAAAGGCAGATAAGTAAATACCTGGATGGCTTGGGCATATGGCATGGTAGAGGCAAGAACGCAGAGCTGATCCACGACTCTAGTGATCGAGTGGGATGGCGAAACAATACCACCCATGCTTACCGGCAAGGAACAGGATAATGATAATGATGAGCGTCTTGTGCAATGTAGTTAACCTACCCTATTTGCAGGTAGAGTACAAACCATCTCAATTATATGAAATAAACAGTCAGTGGCTTTGTTGGAACAATACGCGCGGATTTCATGAAAACGTGTTCAGGCCTCAACAAGGAAACAGATAATTAACTTTTAGATTTAATTATTCAAATAGTGTTCTTTTCCCATGTATTTGTATCGGTGTGTGTTTGTTATTTCTGTGCTGACTACCGCAACGTCCGTGTTGTTACTTGTTACCGCCTTCTAGTAAAGGTTACCACCTACTTCCGGCTATTTTGGTGATTCATTCATGATGTATTGAAAGCACCAAGGACGGCGACCCGTGGAGATGCATGCAGGCCTACGCCAGCTGACAGTGCACAGGGTGATGATGATCATATACCAAATGCCTTCAGCGAGGCAAGGTGATTGAATAAATACTGTGATGAATGTGAATCTCCATTACTTGACCAGACAGCAAGAACATTAGTCAAAAAGAGTGAAGCCAAACAACTGAGCTATGCAGGTGGCCACAACAGAATTGTCAACCGGCACAGAACTGGCTTTTGTCAGCTGCTACAATCTGCGGGAGATACCGAGGAGGGAATCTGAACACCTATGGGCTGAATGGTTGAATGTTCAACCTTCTTGAGACCCTCTCGGCTTACAACGAGACTCGGCAATGAGGATTGTCTTGTCTGATGTGGGCAGTCATGTCTGTGTGTGCCAGCCTCTTGCAGCGCTGAGAAATTATTATTATTATTATTATTATTATTTGAACTTTCAGACACAGCTTGAGAAAGCAGTGTGAATGTTATTAGTATTACTATTTGAACTGTGTACATGACAACTACTGCTGATTTGTGTACAAGGTCTTGGGAATGACTCCGCCACGTTTCGCTAGTCTGTTCAGTGAGTCATCGGACGCCTCCATTCTTCTGATAGTACCACAGATAAGTTAGTTGCACATGCCTTTACACGACCTCGCAATTAACCCCAGCGTTGTTTGGGTGTTTGTGATTTCTTGGCAAGTTTATGTTCATTAGTTTGCTATTGCTTTCTGAACGACCGGCACCTATACCATTTCATAAAAAAATAAAAACAAACGTAAGGCGATATGCTGCCAAATCGCCCACAGCTGTGTTTCGAATGCGGGTATGCGGGATTACGAACTGCGTCCGTAACTCCATCGCCACGGAGCTTTATCGCACAGGTCTTGTAGGCTCAATTCATTCTATAGGGTGTTTATAAAGTCTCACTACACTTTGTATGTAGAACAGCTGTTTGTTGAGAGTATGTTTTCAGTTTGCAAGACGTAAAATATACACTCCAACAAACAGCTGTTCTACATACAAAGTGTAGTGAGATAAACATCCTGTATCTGTGGTTCCATTAACCTCTGCGTTTTTGACTTGAATTAAGGCATGATCTTTAGCGTTGATAATACGATTACTGGCACAGCATTTGCGGGGAATCACACGATCAACGAATTCTCCTGCGCTGTTCTGCCGTGTTAGATATGTTTAGGGTCTGGCTGCTAGAGGAATAGAAAGCCTACCCATTCCTGGGATTCTTGACATTATGCAGCGACACCACAACTCGGTGTCCCCCAGAAAAGCGGCTAACAAAATGCGAGACCTGCCAGTGCAGAATATGTGAGTCTCAAACTCTAATTTCTTGGTTCGTGTTTCTATCTCTCCTTCTGTGAGTATATATGTGTATGTGAATGTGTGTGTTTGTGTGTGTGTGCAAGTGTCAGCCAATTCTGTTGAGCTGTTTAAGCAATATGGATGGTGATTGATTGCCGCACGAAATCCCCTCCTCCCTCCCTGTGTGTGATGTCGTCAACCGCTATGTCCTGGCCACAGAAACGACAAACAGGATCCGCCGGACGTGCCACACTCATTGATCAATTTGTTGTCTGTGACGTCATTAGGGCCACGGAATTTTCCAGAGCTTAATGGAACAGGGGGTACTGGAATATTATATCTATCCATCCATCCATACATCCGTCCGTGTTTCTGTTCGTCGTCCGTCCGTCCTTCCCTTAGTCCATCCACCCACCTACCTACCTACCTAACTACCGATCTACCTACCGACCGACCTACCTGCATATGTATGTATGTATGTATGTATGTATGTATGTATGTATGTATGTATGTATGTATGTATGTATGTATGTATGTATGTATCTATCTGTCTGTCTGTCTGTCTGTCTACGACCGACCTACCTACATATCTATCTATCTATCTATCTATCTATCTATCTATCTGTCTGTCTGTCTGTCTGTCCGTCCGCTAGTCTGTCTGCTGTGTGTCTGTCCCATCCAAATTCCACCCAACCCTCTGTCTGTCTGTCCCCGTCCGTCCGTCTGTCTGTCCGCCAGTCCGTCTGTTTCTCCGCCCTGTCTTTGTAACATACTCATGTTCACTGTCATCAGACAGCGACGTGGTCGAAATGATTAAGAGCACTCTCTCTTCAACTGCCGTTGAGCTGAAGGCGAGGTAGGGCGTTCAACCCCAACATCGATATTTAGTTGGACTCAAACGATGGCTTCTCGCTCAGACAACAGCGGTAACCGACTGAACGTACACTGGTCAGCAGAACAAACCTAGGGTTGATCTCAACGTACTGCAAAGAATATACAACTTAACAAAAAGCAAGGAAACAGGTGCCTCAGAATGGAATGTCGAAAAACGACGGGAAATTCTTGCTCAAGGAACTTTTCACCAACCAGAAGATCAATTCTTGCTCAAGGAACTTTCCACCAACCAGAAGATCAATTCTTGCTCAAGGAACTTTCCACCAACCAGAAGATCGCTCTCCGAAGAGACGCAGTCTGATTGGCTGTGTCTGCTGGAGTCCGGAAATATGTACCCTGTGACCTCTGAGCTTTGAACTATTTCGGGACAAGCTAGCAAGTGGGTGTCTGTGACACAGTGACCTCAGCTCTACGGCCAAGGTGGGAGTCTGCAGTCAACACACTTGGGGGGGGGGGGGGGGGAGGGGGGCGGTAAGCAAGCAGGGTACGTAAATACAGACAGACATAGACAAGGCGACAAGCAGACACACAGGCAGACAGACAGATGAACAGACAGACAGACACGCACGTACAAATACGTTTTTTTCCTGTTTGTGTCACATTGATTCACAGACACATACACATATATGGAACCATTCACACACATACACACATACATACATACACATACACTCACTCTGAAATAAATACACACACATTTACAAAGTAAAGGCGAGATAACCAGAAACAATCGTCAATGATGGTCTTGTGGGAGATGTACCGGGTGACACAAACATAAATACACGGTCATGCAGATGGGATCTTATCAGATGGATGTGAGCAGGGGGAGAGAGAGAGAGAGAGAGAGGAGAGAGAGAGAGAGAGAGTGCGCGAGATTTGGAGAGGGAGATTGAGCAAGAGGGAGGAGAGAGTGAATGAGAGTGTGAGTAAGAGAGAGAGAGAGAGAGAGAGAGAGAGAGAGAGAGAGAGAGAGAGAGAGAGAGAGAGATCATGCGAGAGGAGGAGAGATAGAACGAAGTGGAGAGAGTGTGATGTAGAGGGAGAGAGAATGAACAACAGGGAGAGAGAATGAGATAGAGGAAGAGAGACTGAACGAAAGTCAGAGAGGCTGAGGAAGAGAGAGACATAGAGAGAGGGTGGGTGAGATATGGAGAGGGAGGGTGAGCAATTTGGAGGGAGAGAGTAAATGAGAGTGTGAGTAAGAGAGAGAGCGAGAGGTGGAAAGAGAGTGAGCAAGAGGAAGAGAGATTGGACGACAAGGAGAGAGAGTGAGGTAGAGGGAGAGAGATTGAACGAAAGAGAAGGAGGGAGAGAGAGAAAGGAGCAAGAGTGAGAGTGAGCGAGAGACAGAGTAAGCGAGAAAGAGAAAGAGAGAGTGAGCGAGAGACAGATTGAGCGAGAGGGAGAGAGAGAGTGAGGTGGAAAGAGAGTGAGCTAGAGAGATATAGTGCGTGAGCGAGATGGGGAGAAAGAGTGAGAGAGTAGAGGGGAGGGGGAGAGAGTAATCGAGAGAAAAAGAGAGAAAGCGAGAGAGAGGGAGAAAGGAAACGTTAGCTGTGTGCATGTGAGCATGAGCGAGAAACAAAGCTAGAGAGAGAGAGAGAGAGAGAGAGAGAGAGAGAGAGAGAGAGAGAGAGAGAGAGAGAGTATGTGTGTTTGTGTGCGTATGTGTGTGAGAAAGAGAGTATATGCGTTTGTGTGTGCGAAAGTGAGAGAGAGAGAGAGAGAGAGAGAGAGAGAGTATGTATGTTTGTGTGTGCGTATGCGTTTGCGTGAGAGAGAGAGAGAGAGAGAGAGAGAGAGAGAGAGGAAAGAGCGAGAGAGAGAGAGAATGTGTTTGTGTGTGCGTATGTGTGTGAGAGAGTGTATGTTTGTGTGTGCGAATGTGAGAGAAAGAGTATGTGCGTATGTGTGTGCGTATGCGTGTGTGTGTGTGTGAGAGAGAGCGAGAGAGAGAGGGAGAGGGAGAGAGGGGGAGCCGCTAAAGTAAGAGAGATAAAGAAAGCCAAAAAAGTGAGACAGAGGGAGATAGAGAGAGAAAAAGGGACAAACATCGAGAAAGAGAGCATAGAGAGAGACAGAGAGGGACAAAGAGAGAGACATACAAAGAGTGAGAGAGACAAATAGTGAGTGAGACTGAGACAGACAGATAGACATAGAGAGAGTCTGAGAGAGACAAAGAGTGAGAGAGAGGGTGAAGAGAAAGACAGAGCGGCAAAGAGAGAGAGAGAGAATCAGAGAGACAGACATAGAGAAAGAGAGAGAGACAGACAGGAACAGAGTGAGCTAGAGAGAGAGAGAGAGAGATAGAGAGATCATCATCATCAAGTGCCGTGCCGGCTGGCGTAGGCGTTCATAGCTCTCCATAGATCTCGGTCTTTGGTTTTCTGGATCAACTCTGCTGCTGATATTCCTCCATGCCACCGTCTCAATCCAACCAGCATCACTTCTCTTGGTCTACCTCTGCCTCTCTTCCCCTCGATCTTTCCAGTTGTTACGATGTTCTCCAATGCCTCTCTTCTCACCACATGACCGAGGAAAGCTGTTTGTCTCTGTCTTATTGTTGTATATAATGTTCTAGTTTCGTTAGCCTGTTTCAGACAGTCGTCGTTAGTTACTCTGGCAGTCCAAGGAATTCGCAACATTCGTCTCAGGAACCACATCTCTGTTGCTTCTAATTTCTTCTTAATTTGTTCATTTACATTCCAAGATTCACTGCGATACAGCAAAACTGGTTCTACATAGCATTTCATCACTCTCTTTCTTACATTCAGTGATATTGACTTATTGCATAAGATACTCTTCATTTTCTGAAATGCGGCTTTTGCCTGCCCTATTCTGCTCCTAATCTCTGTTGTACATCTTCCATCTGATGTTATAAATGCCCCTAGGTATCTAAAATTATCAACTTGGTTAAGGATTTTCCCTTCTATTTCTATGTCACATTTTGGTGTCACCATTTTCTTTGATATTACCATTGTTACTGTTTTCTTGATATTCAAGGAGAGTCCTTTCCTTGCACTCTCTGTTACTACAACGTCTAATAATTGTTGTAGGTCTGTTGAATTATCCGCCACCAATACTGTGTCATCTGCATAGCGTATATTATTTATATTATAACCTCCAACTAGTATTCCTGGCATCTCTTTGATCCCTCTCATTATTACTTCGCTATAAAGGGAGAAAAGATCTGGTGACAAGACACACCCTTGTCGTACTCCTAGCTTTATCTGTTCGTAACTACCCTCTTTATTTCCCATTTTAATTGCTGCTACTTGGTTCCAGTAAATATTCTTTATTATTCTTAAATCTTTCCATCAGTGTTGATATCTTCCAACATTTTAATCAGTTCATCATGTTTTACTTTATCAAATGCCTTAGTATAATCTATGAAGCACAAATATATGTCTCTCTGCTTCTCTATTGACCTTTCTATTAGTGTCCGTAATGTATAAATTGCATTGTTTGTGCCCTTTCCTTCCACAAATCCATACTGTTCTTCACTAATTTCCATTTTTATTTTCTTTTTGGTTCTTCTCATTATGATTCTGAGTAGAAGCTTAGTGATATGGTTTATAAGGTTAATTGTACGAAAATCTTCACAATCAATTGCTCCTGGTCTTTTTGGTATAGCTATAAATACAGATTTCAGCATATCACTGGGTAAATATCCACTGCTGTAAATATCATTCAACATTTTGGTTAATATATCTACTCCAAATTCTCCCAATACTTCTAATTCTTCTATTGTGATTTCATCTGGCCCAGCTGTTTTTCTTTTCTTCATACGTTTCATAGCGTCAGCGACTTCTTCTTTCAGAATAGGTGGACCTTCTAAGTTACGATCTTCTGTTAATTCGTCCCTTTCTCCTTCATATAATTCTCTTATATACTCATTCCACCTCTTCATTATAGCATCTTCCTCTAATATTATCTTTCCTGTTTTTGATTTCAAACACCCTGTATTCTTCTTATTTTTCTTCCTGTAAGCTCACTGATTTGCCCGTTTGTCACAAAGCCTGGCTTCTTAAGCTAATCACCATAGAGAGATAGAGATAGATATATAGATAGATAGATAGATAGAGAGAGAGAGAGAGAGAGAGAGAGAGAGAGAGCGAGAGAGAGAGTGAGAGGGACAGAGAGAGAGAGAGAGAGAGAGAGAGAGAGAGAGAGAGAGAGAGAGAGAGAGAGAGAGAGAGAGAGAGAGAGAGAAAGAGACTAAAACCCTACAAGATGTCCCTCCAAGCGATCGGAAAGGGTCCAATGTTTCCCCAGCTCACCACATCGATTGGCTGGACCCGGCAATGGCTACACTACAGCCCCGAAGATCAGAAATAGAGAGAGAGGCAGAACCCATCCCAGGATCAACTCTCTCAGACGTGATTAGCACACGGGAGGAGGACGACGTGGAGGGCAGCAACATTCCAGCCACGCGATATTGCGAAATATTTCATTTCCACAGATTGTAAAAATGGAGAGGGAGAAAGAGCGAGATAAATTGATTTTCACAATCTGTATAACATGAGAGCTACAAGAACACACTGGCAGATCTCGATAACCAGAGAGATACAAGAAAACAATGGCGTATCTCCAGAGATAAAACACAAGAGAGAAATAAATGGATTGACGGATGGAACATATTTACAAGAACTGATCAATGACGTCAAGCGACATAAAAACCATACGGAAACATACAAACGCGAGCACTACATACGGGATGAGATTGTTTATAAATTTATCTGATGTTAGGAGGAGGAGGAGGAAGAGAAGGAGGAGGAGGAAGAGAAGGAGGAGGAGGAAGAGGAGGAGAAGAAGGAGTAAGAAGACGTGGAGAAGAGGCAAAAACATAACACACACACACACACACACACACACACACACACACACACTCACAACTGACATGGTTACTGGTGTGACCACATAGGAATTTATCTCATGATTTTTAATTGTGTGTGGTTTTTTTTTTTTTTTTGCTGCTGCTCGCTTTGTACCCAAGCTTAGTCGATGCACACGATACTAGTTCTAGTGCACTGGACTGATCTCTCTCTCTCTCTCTCTCTCTCTCTCTCTCTGTGTGGATCAGCTTTCCATATTACCAGTGTCCCTCGCCATCAAACGAACCCACTTCGACTTCAGAGGTACTTGCAATTGAGGTCTCCAGGTCAAGGACGAGAAGTCAACATTTTAGTCCGGCTGACGGGTGAAGGGGCTGAACCCGCTGCCTCGGCATACGCACGTTGGATGTTTAAGATTGAGCATTCTTATCCATTCAATGAAATGAACTGCACATGTGGGGTACAGAACATGAGGACAGAAGAATATCACATACGAGCATATCGGCTCCGTGGCCAAGGCTTTGCGGACCCAGTTCGTAATCCCGCATACCCCGTTCGAAACACAACTGCCGGCGATTTCGCGGCAGATTGCCTTGCATTGGTTTTAACCAAATGGTATGAATGCTGGTCGTTCAGAAAGCAATGGCAAACTACTGAACGTAAACTTGCCAAGAAATCACAAATAGCCAAAAAATGCTGGGGTTGACTGCTACGTCATGTAAAGGACATGCAATTAACTGCTAACATGCATATTATTACCACCATATTTTAATTCTTGGGGAATGTCGGTTGCGTTTGAACTAGACTCAATGGTCGAGGGTTCGATTCGCAGCTGGGTCAATTCGAATTATTTTTTTAAGTTGACCTGAATTACCCAGGTCGACCAAAGCTAACACTGGCATCAAGAATGAGTTGGGAAGTGCAGGCGGCCGGCGGGACACTAACAAAATCACCCACCGAGAGTCGTGTGGTGGATACAAATATGGGTGTAGCACCGTGTGTCCGATGCTCATTCAGGTGCATAACATGCCTTATATTTACGTACTGGGATGGTTGGGAGACAGGGACAGTAGAAACACGGGATGTACACTCTAGCATTCCAGCTTCTCCCGGCTCAGGAAAAATGGTGTTTCACTAGATTCGACACCACACAGTTGAATCCATCTCACTGCGGAGTTCCTGGAAATGAGAGAGAGCTGATCGATTGGCAAAGGAAGGAGCAATAGAAGGACAGCCTGATGTGCCCGTTACATACCACCAAAAGAAAAGAATGATCAAATCAGTCAGAAGGCCACCAAAACCTGCTCAAGACGACTACCACGTTATGGATAGACCAGAACAAGTCATTATTTTGTAGCCTCAGAACAGGACACAATAGATTACACAACCACATGTATACAAAATTCAAGATTGGTGAAACAGCCATGTGTACATGTGGTTTGGCGTCACAGACAGCAGATCACATACTCCAAGACTGCCCAAAATATAACATATCTAGGCAAATCTTTAAAGAAACAAAAGTGGAAAATAGATGCTATGGACCACTGAGTAAACTAAGAAGGACAGTTACTTTCACAGCAGAGAGAAGAGAAGCAGAGGTGTTTCCAAGGCACCAGGGCCGGGTTATATACTGGCCAAGACCTATTGACGCGTCCTCGTCGAGCGTCCTGGGCAACAGGTCCCTTCGGGGTCCTGGCTGAAGTCAATAGGATCGCCGATTCCTCCGAAGTCGGAGAGTGTCTGCCTGTACGGCGAGGAACCACCAGTCTGCACACCAATAAGCCAGACATGGGACAACGGATACGCACGCAAAACTCAGGTCCTGTATGACATCACACTGATGTTGGACAACAGGATGCCTTCATCCGACATACAGGACTTCGCGTTGGAGCTCAAGCCAACGAACACAAGCAAGCAAGCACAGCAGAGAGAACATCGCAGGTATAGACAAATTTCAAGCAAACGAAAGAAGAAGATTATGTTCAGCCACCTAGACACCCGCGAAGAAACTTCAGCAGAAAAGAAAGCTATATTATCTTTGCTGGAAACATCTAACGACGACCAGCAACAGATCGAACCAATGAGAAGCTTAGACATGTTTGACACAACACCATATTACTTTACTGAAATGTGACATGTAGCTGGTTGTCATGGCAAAATTTATTGCTTCTAAAGCCAGTAATTACAACATTCGGAGCAGAAATCTATCCGGGGGGAAAGTATGCGCCATATAAGCGAAGACATCGTCTCCGTGAGGACTTGACATTAAGTTTAGATGAACGCTGCAGATCTTAAGCCTTTTGACTGTTTTTGATCTCTTGGCAAGCTTACGTTCAGTGGTTTGCCATTTGTTTCTGAATGACCGACACTCATACCATTGTATGGGAACCAACGCAAGGCGGTCTGCTGTCAAATCGCCAGCAGCTGTGTTTCGAAATAGCGAAGAGAAAAATATGTTGTTGTTATTGTCGTTGTGATTGTTGATGTTATTATTGCCATAGAACCCCGTCGACTCTGGCTGTTCGCTCGTGTACGGCTTGAAGTTTGAAGTATGGTATTTATTTGTTTCCATCCCAGCAGGGCAGAAATACGTTCATTCCTAGCATACTGTAAGCTCTTCGTGCAATGAATACCAAGACCTGGGTGCTGATTTGTCTACTGTGTGCGGGGAAATGAACAGGCTGGTAGACTGATATAATACTGACCGCAGACATGAACAAACCCCGCCACATTTAGTTGATATAGTACTGACTGTAGACAATGAACAAAATCTGCAACAGTTAGTTGTTGCTTTTATTCCATACATTGTGCAGCTAGGGTTAGCGATAAACTCCAAGACATACGTTATGTTAATCTTAAGTTAGTTGTATATCCTTAACAGGACGTCGCAGTCATCCCCAGCATTGTTTGGCTGTTTGTGAAATTGCAAATTTACGTTTAGTAGTTTGCCATTACTTTATGAACCATACCATTGTATCAAAACTAACGCAATGCGTTCTGCTGTCAAATCTGCGACGGCTGTGTTTCGAACGCCGTATGCAGGATTACTAGTTGCATACGTAGCCTCTACAAGATTTTTAAAAAAAATACCTAATGTAGTTAGTTAGTTAGTTAGTCGACAGATCATACTCATTGCATATTGCAACCATTCAGTCCATAAGTGTTTAGATCCCCTGCTCAGTAAATCCCGCAGCGTGTAGCTTACCTAATGTAACAAGTAAATGGGAACATTATGCAACAGATGAATCAGTACAACTATCTCGGAACAAGCATAACGCCTGATAGACAATGTGTTGTAGAGATTAGGACAAGAATAGCCATGGCACAAATATCCTTGTGAAAGATAGAAAACATACTTAAATAAACGAGTGTCAATTGCAGAAAGAAAACCAATGCTGTTATATCGATGTTAAGCACGGACAATGAGATGCCAAGCTGAGAAACATCTTATGGCAGCAGTATTGTGGTTTCTATGAGAAATGCAAAGAATACCACGGACAGACAGAAAAACCAATTAGCAAGTCCCACAAGAAACAAATGAAAACCGTAAACTCATTAGAGAAATTAGACGTAGATAGTCCAGATGTTTTAGGAGAAATGTTAGGTTTTTAGGAGAAATAGACTGGACAACTTATGAACAACTGGCAAATTTGATGTACGTAAAGGAAGAGGAAGACAGAGAGATAATCCCTGTATGGCTGGGTTACATGGGTAGAACAATACAGACCTGATATGAGCTTATGGAGGTCGCCTGAGATGGTGAAACATGACCGCCCATATTTAGAGGCATGGCACATGATGATGATGATGTTGTTCCACGTCAGTTTATTTTTGTTTACGTCAAGTCAGCAAGTTAACGACGTGTTTTGTAGTCTACGATTTATAACAAATATGTCTGCTAGTATGTTATCATATCATACTATGTATGTATCGTCATATCTTATCTGTCAATAGCTTCACATTATAAATGTATGTAGGGAAAATGCCACGCGAAGGTCAAAACTCCACATCTCAATTGCCACATTTTTCTGATGACCTAGCCGAATGTGCATGGACTTTCTAGAAGGGTCGTCCGCTGGGACTTGTTAAGAACCAGCCAGATTAACTCAGCTCCAGAGAGGGAAAGCAATGTTATTGATCTGTGTCGCGTGGAGACACGGGTCAAGAGACCAGGTTTGCCCAACCCCAAATAAGGTTAGTTTCCAAAGCAACAGACGAAGTCAATGGCAGTCTGAACCAGAAATACCATCGACGGTCAGATAATAACTCACTATAAGTTTGTTGTTGGAAAATTATTGGTTATAAATGATTGATATTTTCCAACAATATGCATGGACATGTGCTCTAACCATAATATCTTTCTACATATTCTCCATTGATGTGTGCGTTCTTTCGTTCTCGATCAACTCTGCTGCTGACATTCCCCCATGTCACCGTCTCAATCTCTCCAGCATAATTTCTCTTGGTTGGCCTCTGTATCTCTTCCCCTCGATCTTTCCAATTGTCACTGTGTTCTGCAATGCCTCTCTTCTCACAACATGACCAAAGAAAGCTGTTTATCTCTTTCTTATTGTTGTATATAGTGTTCAAGTTTAACTAGCCTGCTTCAGGCAATCGTCGTTAGTTACTCAGGCAGTCCGAGGTAGTCGCATCCCGTTACTTCTCTAATCTATTCTTCTTCTTGGATATATCTGTTTGTTCTCTTTTTCATCAAATGCATTTTTATAGGCTTATGTAATTACAAAATCAGCTGCAATCTTTTACAAGACGTCACAGTTAATCCCAGTATTTTTTTATGTTTGTGATTTCTTGGCAAGTTTACGTTCAGTAGTTTCTCATTGCTTTCTGAACGACCTACGCTCGTACAATTGTAAGAAAAGTAGCGCAAAGAAGTCTGCTTTCAAATCAGCTGCAGCTGTTTCAACAGCGATATACGAGATAACATATTAACCAATAAAATGAGGTCAATTGAGAAAAAGAGTGTTGATGTCCTACATAGAACCTGTACTTTTGTATGGATGTGAAGCGTGGACAATGAGCAGACTAACTGAAAAACATCTATTGGCAGTGGAAATGTGGTTTCTGATTAATACAAAGAATACCATGGAAAGACAGACAAACCAATGATCAAGTCCTACAAGAAGCACTTGAAAACCGTAAAGTGATTGGAGATATTATACGCAGACAGTCACATGTTTTGGGCACGTTATGAGAAGAAATAAACTACAGAACTTGGTGACAGCTGGAAAGATTGAGGGGAGAAGGAGGGGGAAAGACAGAGAAGTAAATATATGGATGGTTTGGCCACATGACATGGTCGAGACAAGAACACGGCAAAATGGCAGGTACTATGCAAGCAGCCTACACAGGGCTAAGAATAGTGCACACGTCAGTGCTGTGTGCGTGGGTGCTGCAGTCATTCATCTACACCGGCCATCAGCTGATCTAACATGCTGACTTCTCGTTATTGACTTGAGGACTTAAATTACAAGTAACTCAGAAGTCGGGGTGGGTTTGCCTGATGGCGAGGGACACTGATAATAGGAAAAGCCAATGAACACGCAAACATCAGTCCAGTGCAATAGAAGGAATAGCTCATGTATGGACTACGTTTGAGTTCAGAGCGAGTGAATAAAAATAAATAAATATTCTGCTCCATGTCTCAGATCTCTACAGCAGACTGCTGGGATAGCTTATGGCATCAAGAACCAACATCCGTGCACTCCGGACATTTGCACAAGTACTCCGTCCCCTCTTTTAGTATCCATTCTTTCGGTCCCCAACATGGCGGAAAGGCATTTGAACCATTAAGCTTCCGGTGTGCTTATGCTTCAGGCGACGGTTTGCAGTCGTATTTTCCTCATGCTGGACTGGTAGTGCATGGTTCCGTCGCCGTGCTACTGAGGTGAGTGCGTAGCGCGACACTGTGAGCTGTGAATTTCGTTTGGGATGTTTTTACACCTGTCCGCGCTTGTTGCATCGTTGAACTGTATGTTCGGAACGATGGTGAACGGCATGTCCCTTAGATTTGACTGGATTGCCTTTTCGGTTCACGAGTGCATTTTTCTCGGAGACTCCTGGAGGTCATCGCTGGAGCTACGGTGTTCGTGCTTTGTGCGATGCTTTCAGCGGGCCGCCCTGCTGAAAGGGACCGGGCCCTATGGGATAAATCATGGGGCAATGAAGTCGATCCTCTCGACTTGTAATGCAGTAATGTGTGGCTGCTGGTGTTCTAGTGACTGCCGCTTCCATCGACGATGAACCGTATTTTCCTTGGAGGACTTTTGTGTTGGCATTCCCGCAGCGGCATTATGCACAGTGTACCTGTGCGGGCTTTGGACTGACGAGACTCCTGTCTGTTCCACTTTTCACATTGGGCAGTGAGGAGCATTTTGTGTGATATTCACTGGCACAGGAACAGAACATAATGGAGACCACCCGTTGCCGTGAAGTTAGAACCGCAACTAACTTTCAGTATCCAACCAAGTTCCCCATGCTAATGGTCTTAAAGGTCGGGAGGATCGACTTCATTGCTCCAGGTTTTATCCCGTATGCCTAGGTCACTTTCCACAGGATGGCCTGCCGAAAACGTCGTACAAAGCACAAACTCCGTAGCTCCAGCGACGACCCCCCAGCAGTCTCTGAGAAAAATACACTTGTGAACCGAAAGACGTAGCCCGGAATCGAACACACAACCTTCAGAGTGGGAGGCAGACGACTTGACCACTTCGCCACGGGGTGCCAGTG